>NQII01002928.1:39252-63330 GCA_002778355.1 Clitarchus hookeri | reverse complement strand
ACTCATCGGCGGCACTTCTGGTCCCGGTCGAAGAAAAGTTATATCAACTTTGCCTTCAGTTTCACAACGAACATTTTGTTTCTGGTAAACCCAAGAAAATCCCTTTTTAAAGGAATAATTAAAAACCTACGTTGGCAGCGTTTGTTTATAGTTTTCAAAATGCTTTTTTTTTTTTTTTTTTTTCTTGCAAGTTTATGGGAGGGATGAAGTCCCCCCGTGCGTACGGCCATGGCCGTGTTAGATTATACGTCTAGGTCATTTCAGGTAGCAAAACCGATGACGTTTACATCTCAAAACGGAACATCCTCGACAAGTATTCTATAAAGCAATATATAGACTTTTGAAATCAACCTTCGGAAAATGTCAGATACACACACGTATGAGACTCGGTTCAGCTGAGTTCGAACGCTGAGAGTAGCACCCGAAGCAGGGCTTTCAGAACAGTCGGGAAGGAACCGTGGATGGCCTACATCCTGGATTTCCCATTTCGGCGATCCCAATGCGGACGTCTCGCTCAAGGGAATGGCCAAGTGTGCATACTTTCGCAAAACATCCTGTATGCAAACGAACGTGCTGCGTCGAGCGGACAGCGGGATATTCTCAAAGTCAGGTCGGTCTACGATCCCCCCCCCCCACCTCCCACACACACAAACCAACCACTTCCGGATGCTGACGCTGTATCGTGCCACTTGAGATGCACGTGTCTCGAAGTAACAAGCTTCGGCATCGCCCACAATACATTTACTGCTAATTCCAAGTTAATGTGAAGTGGGACGAAAAAAACTTTTATTATAGAACGTGAACTATTTACTCCGTGGAGACACGAACGTTTTGAATTTAACGTATAATTTTATTATAAATAGTAAAGTAGAAATTTTTGAAAAATAAATGCGTGCCTGCCTGGCTGGACCGTGGGGCCGATTCACACTGGCATTAAGGTGGTCGCCTGGCCGGAGGTATTTTTGTACGTTCGAGTCCCAGAAGCACGTAGGCTCTAAGGGCGACCCAGGCATGCGCATCGCGCCTCACCGTAGCCTCTAGACGCAAATCGCGTCGATAACTTACCTCTACGAGACTTTGAGCGGTGACAGTATGTTGTTATGCCGTTAATACTCAAGGTTCAAGTTTCTCACTTGCCTGTGCCTTCTTAAAGATTCTGCACTGGGATGTCCATACGTTAACTGCAAAAACACCACATTTAGCCATGTTCACTTGCGGTGTGTTCACTTCGAATTAGGAGAGCGACGGGAAGGGGAATTTTCCACGCGAGAAGTTTGACTCAATCGCCCAAATAACGCAAAGGTTTGACCAATCGGAGTCAAGGGGAGATTCTTTTATTTTTTTCCTGGATTCATTTGTATTCCTACCAGCGGGATTGTTTGTTATGGTCGATTCACGGTTACTTACAAACTTTTCTGAAGCCCTACTAAAAGTTCTACTTCCTAAATATCCCTCCGCCTCACCAATGGGACAACGCGCTGCAATCGTTTGCACTCACTTTAATACATTTTGCATGATAACTATTTGTTACCAGGCGTTACCAACACAATAAATGTTACCTAAACATAAATTTCAATTTAATCGAAAATAAGGTACTTTTATTGTCAACGCAAGAACGTAACGTTATTGATACACGACATATTTGGGAAGCAACCAAGCATGACATGCGTGGGAGGATTCAAAGTGTGTGAGGGAACCACGAATAGAATGTACGCCACAATTGCAATTGACGAAGTTATAGCATTCGCGTTCGTGTATATCAGAATGATAAGCCAATGAAAAATTGAAACACTCTGGGAATAAAGAAAATATCTTGTTGCAAACTGGCGTAAATTTGGGGCCGATGAGGTGGTTTTTGACACATAGATGTATATATATATATATATATATATATAATGTACACACACACACGCTAGCTTACCCGGCCACGCGTTGCTGTGGCATAAAAGATTTAGGTTCTATTCATTTCTGTGAAATTAATTGAAAGGTGTATATGTATTTTCGAAATCTTTATTATTGAAGTACTTCTTTGTATACAATGTTTTTAGTTTTACCATCTTCCGCGCGTATGAATAAGTTGGATGGTTTTCCTACTCTAGAACACGACACACACATACAATTGGCCGTGCGAAAAACATTCTGTTTCTAAATCTGTTCCCCACATTTGCAATGACTGCCCTTGAGCTTTATTTATTGACATCNATGGTTTTCCTACTCTAGAACACGACACACACATACAATTGGCCGTGCGAAAAACATTCTGTTTCTAAATCTATTCCGCACATTTGCAACGACTGCCCTTGAGCTTTATTTATTGACATCGCAATTGCGCAACGTGTATTCAATTCACCGTTCTTGTCACCGATGAAGTATATTTGCAAGAACTCACTACCGCCGTCTCTGGAAATGGGAGCAAAGAGCCGGCTCTATGATATATTTGGCCTTGCACTTTGAACGTAGGCATGAAAATTGTCTGTAATTACGTTCGCTCCGAAAGACGTCATTTGGAAGCATGAGTTATATTTCCTGATGTTTGCAAGGAAATGCTTTGAATCGGTAGAAATGTTCAAACAGACAGCTGTCAACAAAGGCGCTTCCTGACGCGAAAGCATGGTAAAAATGAGCTTTCTGCAGATTTTAGTACCTTTGCAGGTAATACAGATAAAAAAAGAAAGGNCGTCATTTGGAAGCATGAGTTATATTTCCTGATGTTTGCAAGGAAATGCTTTGAATCGGTAGAAATGTTCAAACAGACAGCTGTCAACAAAGGCGCTTCCTGACGCGAAAGCATGGTAAAAATGAGCTTTCTGCAGATTTTAGTACATTTGCAGGTAATACAGATAAAAAAAGAAAGGTGTACAAACACTCTTGGGAACAAAGGGAAGGTTTATAAAAAAAACAAAATGAAAATTGGTTGATTTTTTCGGGAGTTACCCGCGTCCGAACAAACGGACACAACATATATATATATATGTGTGTGTGTGTGTGTGTGTATGTAAATATATCTATATTTGTCTTTCGTCAGACCCCTGTTACACCATATTTAGAATATGCTATCCCCGGTAAAGTGAGCACTTTTGAAAGCCCTCTCATTTGGAATAATAGTCGATAAATATGCGCTATTTTAGCCTTACACATTAAGTTGCGGGTGCGGTGGAATATACACACTGTGTTAATTACTTGCATGGCAATATTTATCTAAAAAGGTGGTTAAAGGATTTAAAAAAAAAGAGCAAAACGTGACTAAGGCCTCAAAAGTGCTCACTTTACCGTGAACATACTATAGCACTGAGCTACATATTGTCAAAGACGAGCCTTTCATAACATCAATGTGAACTGAAACATTTTATCCTTGACGAGAGAGTTAATGCGGAGGTAACGAGTCCCATCAGTGTGAATCGGCCTTAGCCCAGTTACACAACGACGCGGGTACGTATCACGGAAGCGGAGCACGTGACGTCTTACGTATATCCCCGTTACGGGCACGTGCGTACGCGGATAACGTACGGATTCACGTACTTAACGTGTCGATATGCATTTTTGTGGAGTACAAGGCAACAAGATCGTGGATTTGCCGTGGCCACTGTATTAGTTTGTTTTAATACACGCGCGCGTAGTATTTGCGCGGTGCCAAACGATATAAAATAATTACGTATCGCAGGAACTTCCTTAATCGTCCGCTCGTTCTGTTTCCATGTTCTTACGTATCCGTGCATTGTAGAGAGATGCCGGCATTACGTTAACTTCCACGTAAGCCTGCTATACCTTTGCTTGTGTTTTCAAATGAGACCTGTCGCAATCGTTTCACGTAACGTAAACTGTACGTCCACGTAGACGAGCTTGACAACGTCAAATCTTTTGCGTGATGCGTGATTTTTTTTAGGCCAGTCACAACAGGGACGATAATACACGGTGGTTTACACGATGTAAAGGACAGTCAAATTACACCGATTTCGCATCGAACTGTAATGCAATCTGGTAGACCTGCGAACGTGTCTACAACTGCTCGTACATTTTTCTTAAAAGCGAAATTGAGTAAAACTATTATGTTACATATACAGTTATGGACAAAGGTATTCGTCCAGAGAGAATGTTAAGCGAAATATCAATATCCTTTCTAAAATGGAAATATTTAACACGTGTTTGTCAGCTGAGGTGTCAGGAATAGATAAATGAAACCTTCTGATTATAGAAAAGGAACGTATTTTGTACAGAAAATTAAAATAATACATTCAGTTTCGTCGAGGGACATTTCTTTCGTGGAAATAATTATTCGTCCATTCCCTGACAATTATACAACCAAAGTACTGATCTCAATACTTAATTTGTTTATGTACCCTTCCTGTTTATTATTGCTTTAAGCCTTTTTTGGCATGGAATGCACAATGTCCCGTGTAATATTCGAGCCAATATTGTTCCGTTCTGTCTGAAGTAACTCTTTCAGTTGTGGTTTGCTGGTGATGTGTTGTTTTCTCAGCCTTTTCTCCGACTCACTCCACACATGTTCTATCGTATTAACATCTGGTGGCTGAGGAGGAGTTTTCAGAGTATGTGGCGTGTTAGACACAGACGTACAATTTCCGCCGTATGTTTGGGCTCATTGTCGCGTGGGAAGCAAACACAACTTGCAATGCCTAGCTTTTCTGCGCTCTTCCGTAGATTGTCTTTGAGTATTTGAAGATACGCGAGTCTGTCCACATCCCCTTCGATGAAAACCAGTTCCCCCACTCCTGAGGCCGACATGCACCCCACCACCTCCACGTTTAACCGTGGTCTGCAAGTTATATTGTTCATACTCAGTGTTTGGCTTGCGCCACACCAACATTCTACCATCATTGCTATAAATATTGAATTTACTTTCACCTGAAAATTCAGTATCTTTCTGCACATACTCTTTCACAAACTGCAGCCGTACAGCCCTGTTCGTCTGACTAATGTAGGACTTCCTTCGTGGGACCCTAGCATGGACCCCCGGCACGACTGAGAACCTTTCGTACAGCCCGTGAAGAAACGTGAAGTATTTGTACAACACTTTTAACGGTCGAGCACACTTCTTCCCACAATTTCTGCGATATCGGAAAATGTCTTTCCTCCTCATCTAAGTCTTGTCATAGTTCCCCTTTATTCAACGGACGTTTCCTTCATTTTTTCGCCTGATCTCAAGACACTGTTCCACTGCAGCAGGTCGAACATCCACTATCTGACAACGGAACTCAAATGAAGCCGAAGAACTGTCACGTGTTGGCGGAAAGAGCCCGTGTATGCTGTGTTTGCTTGTTTCCTAAATATGTCAAGTATCAAAAACGTTGTATACTTTTGTTAAATTTAACATTTTGCTTATAGTTTATTTATAAATTATTATATTTCATTCATAATCAAAATGAATTAAAACAGTGAGAAAAAAAAGGTGTGTTGGTAATGCGTAGTAATAAATAGTTCTTATGCAAAATATTATCACACTGAGCGCGCACGAATGTGATGCGCTGTCCCTTTGGCGTTATTTTCTAGAAATCCATGTTTGCAAGAGGCGGAGGAATATCCTGGAAGTAGAACCGCTGAAATTCATCCCGATTCGTCATCTCGATCCGTTTACGTCTTCCGTGACGTTCTCTTACGCGTCCAAGTATTACAGAACGGACCTAATGGATGGAACACGAAAGAAAGAATAGGATTTTAACAAACTTACGATCACGCACAACCTATTACGAACTACAGCAGATAATACATAGGTTCAGTTGTTAAGTACACATCATACTGATAAAAAGTTAATCCATAAATACTCAAATATGAATCCAACTTTAGTATCCTTGGAAACTAAGATAGCCTATCTTCAGTCTCTGTGTATTTTCAATGCGAGGTTGGCAAACATGTTCACGCCGTAGCTTAAGGAAAAAAAATTGCGGTAGGAGCTAACATTGAAACGTATCTGTGTTCCATTGCAGCCCTTCGGGAGCACCATACTTCACGCAATAAATCACGTATAATTCAAGCGTAGGCCTAAATTTAAATTTGTTATCGTTTTAGCAACAACAATTGTACGTTATTGAAAATTATATTTCCATTAATTAGAAGCGCAGTCGCTATTATTCCGAATGAGAGGGCTTTCAAAAGTTCTCACTTTACCGTGAACAGCGCATAGACTAAAGTGTGCATGGTTATACATGGCCCCGTTGTGCTCAACAATACCTGTGATGGAGGCCACAGGCAAGTTTACAAAACTAAATAACAGCGGGCCGGAATGGAATCTATAAAATTCAATAATAAAATGCATAGAGCAACAGCAAATGTGGGTGCAGCAGACATCAGAACATTCCAGACTACATTCAACAAACTATAAGCAGACTTCGCCTCCAGTGCACAGCGGGAGCCATTCAGAAATCATTACAACACAAGCACGTGGTGAGGCGCGAAGTTTGGACTGGACTGCGAGGGAAGATCGTCGCAGTCGACGAGAGCCCAGGGGATAGAACGGCGGCTAGATGAGCAGCCGGTGGCGATCTTGGCAGAGTCCGGAGTGCGAGACCGGGTGAGATCCGTACTAAATTATGTCCACTCTACTTAAAAATAACCTTTCCTTTCTTCCGTTGGCCTAATAGCTTCAACTCATTTATTACTTACGTTATAATTGTTAAATAAATACCTTACTTAACCCTTTGATATGAACTTCTTCTCCGGTCTTAACTTTCTATACTAATGCTAAGCATCCCCTTCTTTGTTCTTATTCCCGTAGGAGTTAAAACATAACAGCGTATTTCCAGATTTATTTTTTAAATTACAAACACTTTTATATGAACAAAATACTTTTATCAATTTGAATTTAATCAAACTGCATTACAAATCGGTTAGAGGAAGTACGCGTGCATCTCAAGCACTTGTTTACTAATAAGTTTTATAACCTCAAACCCAATCTATGACATTTTTGCTAGACGTGTTGGCCAGAAAAGCAGTTCATTGTTGGGGCACGGAGATTGGTTGTGCGCAGCCAGTGAGATCGGTCTACCTCATCTTTAGTCTGCGAGAAGGAGTAACCTTACAATAACTAATGAAGTGTCAGTGATCTGAGCGCTCATTGGCAGGAACAGAAGACGTACTTATACAGAACTCACCTTGTATTTCACCCTGTCCTTGCACCAGCCCGGCCGGATAGCGTCCAGCACCTTTTCTGCACCTTCCCGCAGTTTGTCTTCGTCGATCGTGATAGCAAGCGTCAGCGGAGCAGTGTTTGCACCCGTCGGATCCATGACGACCGAACAAATGAGTGGTTAGAGCCCGGACGTAGCTAGTTGTATCAGCACCGTTACGCGACCTTCGTGTCTACAATCATCAAACAACCGAACACATTCACGTGGCAAGCGGACCGACGAGAGAACAAACCTCACTTCCTTATCGCACAACATGAGGACGAGGAATTGCGAAACATTCCAGGGACAATGGGCAATTGTAGCAGCACGAATTCGCAGTCGGGCGAGTCTTCATTCACGTCAAAACAGATTATTTTCGAATATTTTTTAACAACAGTTCATATTATTTACATTGACAAACGCAATATGAGATGATGGTAGTACGCATTCTGTAGTTTTCCTATCGAGTTTAAACAGTACTAATTTACCACACTATTGTAATGTAATCAAGCCAGACGTTCGCTTCGTACATTATATGAACAATGTAATTTGATGTTTACGAAACCACACGTCATCAGCAGACGACAGTGTCAGACAACAAACATGCTGCAAAACATTACAAAAAACCCGGATTTTAAACTTTTGCATTAAAACAATTCCCATGTAAAAACCTACTTCAAAATAAAGTAAATATCACGTTTCCTTTATTATAAATTTACTGTTTCTAGATTATATATGATTTCACAGTAGGGATTCTAAAAAGATGAAATTCAGTTAAATATTTTTTATCGTGTTTAACCAGTTAAGATTTGTTCTCTTTGGTGGTACAAAAGTAAATAAACTTTGGCTATATTGTTGAAACCATCAAAATAAATAACTTATTCGATTAAATAAAAATAGTAATTTTAAAGTTGGTTTATAGGGATCTGTCGAGAGATTAACAAAATGTACAGAAGAATTTTAACGAAAGTACGTAAGCTGCTTGTATTGGAATACTTAATTATTAAGTATATTTGCGTGTGGTTTGTGAAACTATGACGTAGAAGTTATTATCGATTGCTATCAAATTGACCAGTGTTTGCTGGTTGATTACTTAAGTACCCTGTTACGAAAAATATATTATTTTTATTCTCCATATTTTATTATGTTCTTTGTAAGGTAGCACTTTTGATACTAGGTTATGTTAGTTTAATTTTTCTCATTTTTTTTTAACCCCTCAAATGTATCTAGTACTGAGGTGTATATATTTAACATTCAAATTAACTTTGGGTAATTATCTAGAGTAGCGGCTTTTCTGTAAAAAAAATATTTAAAAAACCCGAAAAATGGTACATTTCCACTCTACTAATTATGCAGAATACGAATATACTAGTGGCATTAACGTCCGACTAATTTCGTAATATGTGCCCACCTAACCGAACCTAACCCCACAACGAGTGAATCACTATTTTACATTTTTGAACTAACCTAGAATTGTAGGCTTTTAAACTAACCTAGGATTGTAGGGTGTTAATATAACCTAGGATAGGGTTTTAAACTAACCTCTGATTTTAGGGTTTTAAACTACACTAGGATTTTAGTCTAATCTAGTATTTTAGGCTTTAAAGTAACAGTTAAAACACACCGGAAGTCTATGAATCAACTCCCCTAGGTAGGCGACTCATTCAACTGCCGTGCATCTTACCTCAATCGACAAAACACCACAATCTACTAAAACATAAAGTAACACCCGTAGGCGAATATTACGCACAGAAGCACTCGTTCTTGCACCCTTCAATCTTAAATCACAAGCCTTCGCATGGTCGGATTCGGACGTCACAACTCACGATTGTAAAAAAAAACATCCGCACTATCCCGCTTCTGAACTGCTACTAATGGTTTCTCAACTACAACGTGAAATTCCGTGACGATGACATATACGGATGACAGCACAATGCGCATTTGTTCACATCACTAAAAATTAAGGCGTCCGACGTAAACAAAGCGGCGGGCCGCTCGTACTATTAACTATTTTATTTAATACATTCTATTTATTTTAACATTACGCCCTCCTGAATATCCGTGGTCAGTAGGTAGCGTGGGAAACAGCGATGCGCAGCCGTTAAATATGGCGACCGACGTAAACAGAGCAGCCGAACCGGTCTTACTTTTGATGATTTATTTAATATGTTCTACTTATTTTAACGTCAAGCCCTCCTCAATATTAAAAAGGAAAGCTGTGCAGTACCTATTAATGCTACTTTCGTTGGTCTAGGACGTTACCTTCAGAAAAGCCGCCACGCTAGATAATTACCGCTTCATCATGATTGTAAAGAATAGTTTGTAAGATGATGCAGTTTTTAGCTGGCCATTGGCTGAACAGCTGAATATGGTTTCTATAAATAAATAAAATAAAGTATGAAATCTACAGTTACACCATGTGAAGATTTGGCACCTTTTAGTGAGATTGGGAAAGGGGCATTTGTGAAAACCACTTCCTGTTTGCTTTCTAGAGGTTGAACATGTGTTAAAGATATGTTTTATTGACTTTGCACTTTGGCCTATGTCGTTGCTTGCATTTGTTGTTTGATGGTTGCACCACTTGCAAATATTTTGTCAAAAAAAATTACGTAACTGTTTGATGGGCTTTCGCAGATTCTTTATGACCTTCCAACAAAATTATTCAAACTTTATGGTTTTTATAATTTTAAATGTGAGAAGTAGGTAGCTATAATGAACTTTTTTGTTATTGATCTGGGGTTGTTCACAGGACGTGAACAACATTTGACTCAACAACTACAATTAGCCCCTCTACTGTTTAATAATTGCATTTTCCTTATTTTGCTAGGCAATTTCTCCACAACATTGTTCAAGGTGTTTCCATGTTGGCGTTACCAATAGAATGATCGACATTCCACCGGAGAAATTGTCTGAACCGCAAATACCTCCGTACAAAAGTAGAACTGATGAGACTTTGGAGTTGAAGCGTGCACGGTGAGTTACAGTAGAGGTTCTTGCTGTTATTTCTTTGAATTTGTAATTTGTAGTCGTCTCGTCTGCCTTAAATTAGGTTAATTGCACAAGGGTATGGGTCGGTACAAATTAAATTTTCAACTACCATGTTAACAGTGTTATATTATCTTGCTCAAAAGATGAAAATTTCGAATTAATTGCTGCATTTAATACAAAATGGTTTGATCGTACGTAACCTGTAGAAAATTAGGTCTTGTTAAATATCAGCCATATATTTCCTAGCACATCTCGTAAAGAAACTGAAATTAGAACAGAATGTTAAGCAATTGAATGACCACTATTGAAACAAGCAAACATTTCATCGTAGCGCACTGCTGTGTTGTGCGTTTACGTTACAGGGTGAGTTAACTATGTAATTGCATTAGTTACGTAAAATCCTCTTGCGACCCAACTGTAAAGATAATTGGAAAAGTTCTGAGATGCCAGTATGTATAGTGTGTTAGAGGCTGTTCGCGGTTGATCACTTTTGAAATCAACCTTTGGAAATTGCCCACTGCNATTTCCTAGCACATCTCGTAAAGAAACTGAAATTAGAACAGAATGTTAAGCAATTGAATGACCACTATTGAAACAAGAAAACATTTCATCGTAGCGCAGTGCTGTGTTGTGCGTTTACGTTACAGGGTGAGTTAACTATGTAATTGCATTAGTTACGTAAAATCCTCTTGCGACCCAACTGTAAAGATAATTGGAAAAGTTCTGAGATACCAGTATGTATAGTGTGTTAGAGGCTGTTCGCGGTTGATCACTTTTGAAATCAACCTTTGGAAATTGTCCACTGNGTTAGAGGCTGTTCGCGGTTGATCACTTTTGAAATCAACCTTTGGAAATTGCCCACTGCCCCCCCTGCCTGCATACAGTGAAACCCGTATTTTACACTTTTCGAGGGGCTGGGGGAAAATTGCAGGAAAGTGTAAAAAGAGGGAAACTTATGCTGTCAAATCAGACATTGGAACCAAAAAAAGGGTGTGTAAAATCAGGGGGTGTAATACAGAGGTTCCACTTTTAACCGGCACACTGCCGGGCATGCACCCAGTAAAGTTGGTAATGACGGACGGAAGGAAAGTAGTTCCATGTCTGAACATTGATTTAAGTGTTAGGTGAACATTGTGAACACTGAAATTATTTCTTCCGCACTGTTTTTTTCTTTAACGTAAATAAGCAAATATCCTAACATTAATTTTACTAATAATTTTGCAGGATCCCGTGACACGATACGTGGAAGAAAGTGATCAGGCCGACTGCAATGTTAATTTCATGTACGGTGGAAGAATACACAATGTGCGTACAAACAGATCTTGAGCAGAACTTTTCAAAAGTGCTCGGTTTACCGTGAACAGCCCGTGAATGTGTTTTCTGGTGGGCTTTGGACGTAATAGATGCTTAACTGGCATTTACTTTGTTAGGCACATTGCCCCTTCTAATTTCTCAGTAGATAAAACAGTAATAAATAAAAATACGATATTAACATAATTCTTGACACAAGAAATCCTGTAATAACATAAAAATTACAATCCAGCAAGCAGATAGTTTATTTTAGAACAGAGCCCACAGCGTCTCCAAAAAATATGCATCACAAAGAAAGGTATAGAGGCGCTATGAAATACCACATAGAAACAATTACAAGTAGGTGTCATTTCAGTTGTCGTTATCATAAACTCACTTGCAGCGAGTATCTTTAAGCTAGCTAAAGATACAGAATAATGCCCCCGACTCATTAAATGTCAGATTAATGTGGCGCCACTAAACCATTCAACATTGATCTTATGGAGTCATTCCCATGTGCCATAATATCTTTGCTGACAATCATTGCTGTGTTAGACATCCCATTGTACATATGCTTTTTAGTTCTGTACTGTGTGTTGTTAAAAGAAGAAATTATTTCAATTTTTTTGTCACTTTTATCTTCATGGTTGGTGATTACAATTCCTTCACAGAACATGTAGCTTTTCCGCCATGGGAATGACGAGCGCTGGCGATTTGCGTGGTTTAAAACGAAACTACTTGCATCTTGCAGTCTTATTTCTGTCTCTCCTTTCTTTCCAATACAGGGATCACGGTGCTGAAATAGTCGGACTACTTGCCTTCCACCAAGGCGAACCAAGTAAAATTCCCGGTCTAATCGCCTGGATTTTTGCTCGTGGGAAGTGTGGTGACATTGCTGTTGGTTGGTCAGTCAGTTTCCTTTTGGAGTATTCCAGTCTCCCCTGCCCTTGCATTGCGCTGCTGCTCCATCCTTGCCTCACTTCTTCATCGGTACGTACTCTTGACCTCGACGTTAACCATCGATCAACATCTCTCAGCTCAACCTTCCTTTCCAATGCAGGAGCTCGTGTGTTGCGACACACTGGCGCGAAGTGATGTTGATGGTGTCGCATACTCGAAGGTGGAGTGTCTAAAGTTACTGCTTATGTGTGGCACACAGGTCGCCTGGGACATAACCCAGTTCGTGAAGGATGGAAGAACAAAATTTAATTTCTTAATTTTTACAATGTTATAAAAACAACAGAAAAGTATTATTTACTAAATACAAGGGACTGCAGTGGTGTAGTGGTTAGACTGCTTGCCCTACCACCGAGGTGACCTGGGTTCAATTTCCTGCGGGGTTGCTCCCAGATTTTCGCATGTGGGAATTGTGCTGGATGATGCCGCTGGTCGGCGGGTTTTCTCTGGGCTCTCCGATTTCCCTCGCTATTGCATTCCGGCATTGTTCCATACTCACCTTGTTTCACCCTCATCGGCTGTAGAAGTATGACATGACTTATATAGCTGAGTTAACACGGTCCAGAAGGCTCTTCGCATTTCAAGTCTTGATGGGGGGGTAAAACCAGAAATTTACTTGTCCAAGCAATGCGAAACAATACATAAAGAATTATATACTCATCACTGCACGTATATTCACAGCCTAAAACCAATTACATTTTTTTTTAGCTCTCCAGAGTAGATACCTTCTACCAGCGCCATTCAACTACAGTAAAATTCTGTTTCGGTGTATTTCACATTAATATAAGATTTTCAATTCTCACCCAAAAAACCAAGTATGTAAAAATATNAAATTCTGTTTCGGTGTATTTCACATTAATATAAGATTTTCAATTCTCACCCAAAAAACCAAGTATGTAAAAATATTTCACTTTAAGATATAAAATTTGTGTTAACCTTCAGTACAACGAAGATTATTGTACCTCATGTCTTTCAAAACGGGATTAAATGTCCATGTGTGGGTTTTGTTTCAAGACATTAATTTTTTAAAAAACCAGTTCCATTAATTTCCAACCTAAAACAGGTTTTTTTTTACCAGTATGACATATAAAAAACATTCAGATTGCCAAGTCGCATTATGTATTTTGTTTACATATATGCTGCAAACAATAGATTCTCTATGTTGATTCGCAACGCCATCAAATCCTGTGCGTCGACCTAGATTAACGTGTTGACATGCAGCACCATCTTGAATTCTTTCATACATATGTGAATGTATAAATGGAAAACCGCATCTCGTCACATAACAGTAAACTCCTATATGAGATTAGATTTTCACGTGGGTAAAGATTTTACAAAATCAAACTAATATTTTTAACCACTAAAAAAATTTATAAATTGCATTTCAGTACATTTATTTTCCCCGTAAAGATTGTATCTATTAAATATCTCCCTTATAAAATCAAAATGAGTTTGTATGAACTACTAATTAAAATTGTGAATAAAATGATACCCCGGAAGCGTAAACTTAGCACCCCATTGTTGTCAAGTATGTTTATTGACATCAAGCGGTGTATTTTACCGTGTGCAATATCTGTTTTGAAATGCTTCTTGTGGGAAGAGTACAGAGGATTTGTCACTTAATCTATTTTATAAGATAAATGTCTTTTGAATAAATTTTTTTTCATTGTTATTTGTATGGGTAAACTGTGATTTTATTTTTTTTACGGAAACTTTACTCACGTGTAAGCAGCGTGTATTAGCAAACCGTGCATTACTTTACGTTTGCAGGATGTAATGTGTGCATTTTCATATTTTAGGAAGCACCATTTTATCCTCGCTTTTTTAAAAAACATTTCTTTGTAATTACATATTTATTTTATTCGCCGAAATGATTGATTGTGCCATAATTTCACGGAGCCCATGTTGTAAAGGTTCAAGAATAAGATTTTCACATTAAAGTACTTTCATTACCAAGTATAAAATTTGAGGCTCTCTTCACGTANTAAAGGTTCAAGAATAAGATTTTCACATTAAAGTACTTTCATTACCAAGTATAAAATTTGAGGCTCTCTTCACGTACGTTAGAGCAAGATTTTACTGTACTTTTCCCGCGGCCGAAAACCAGGTATCCAATCCCACGTGTTAAAAGTGTCTAACACTGTCTTCGAGGCCATCACCGGTATAGGCTGTCCACGGTGAAGTGAGCACTTTCGAGGCCGTAGTTACTTTTTTCCTTTTAGCCATTTTTTTTTCCCCCTTTAACCACGTTTTAAAATAAATAATGCCATGTAAGTACTAAACAGCGTGTATATTCCACCGCACTCTAAAGTTAACGTGCAAGTTAAAATAAAATTTTTTTATTGAGTATTATTCCAAATGAGAGGGCTTTCAAAAGCGCTCACTTTACAGTGAACAGCCTATATATAACTGTGGAGGGCACGCAGAGTTAAGGAAGGAACGACTCCCTTTNCAGTCATAAAACTGATAACAAAATACATTTGTGTCTACAAGTAAAAAAATTTAGACTTCACGCCAGTTTCCTAAAACACTCGCGTACATCAATCATTTTAGAATACGTATATAATTCAATTTGAAGGAGCAAGAGTGGACCAAACTGCAACATACTTGATTTGGTGTACAAGGAAAATTTATTTCTCAACAAATTAGTAAAAATTTTTTAATAAAATGGTTAAACTTGTGCATGTTTGAACATCCTGTTTAAGATCTTGTATGCATGCTGTGTGTTCTTCCACCATATTTAAGATTACCGTATTTACCAGAATGCAAGACGATCTCAGATTTTTAAAGTCTGTTCACAGGAAAAAACTTTTTGGTGGACAATATCTGCAAATAAAAATATGAGGCACAACAATTTTAATTATTTTGTTTAATTTTGAATAAAATTAAAAAAAAAAATTCTGCCATTGTTACTAATATAGAATAAATTCAGAGAAATATGTCCTTTGAACCAGTTTTATTGTTCAAAATAACAAAAAAATTACATTTCACTCAGTCATTATTAGTAACATACAATAGAATGAAAAGAATAAAACATTTCTTAAACAATATTGTGTAATATCGCTGATGTCACTATCTTTATAATCTCTACAGTGATGGGAAGTTCTTTGTTTTGCTTTTCCTACATGTATTGAACTGTTCTTTCCAGTTCAGTGAAACAACCCTTTTTTTGATCGGCTAAAAGCCATGCGGGTAGACTTTGCATTTTATTAGTTTTCTTTCATCTTACACCATCTTCAGATGTCGGTGTCAGAAATCCCGTAATGCTGAGTAGGCACACTGTTTAATGCTGAGTAGGCACACTGTTGCTTCATTCTGCCTGTCTTATAACCATCAATTAAGAATTTGCATTCCGGTAGACCCGAAGGTTACGAGAAACTAAGAACTAGATGTTCCACATCTTCCCAGATTATCCATTTCTTCTGCTACCGCACTTTAACAATTAGCAATGTACAGTGTCAGTGTTCAACGTAAACAATATCATAGATTTAATACCAATTTGAACACATCCAGACTTCTGTATCAAGCGATCGATATATTGAGATGAACGAGCTTGCCAACCTTTGTACAGAAAATAATGGTGACTAACTAGGCGAAGCGCTAGAATGTGCTGCACGTAGCTCGAGCTAGTAATGTTTTTTAGAACATACACCTCTTGTCATATATGTAGATATCTGTGACATTTTCTTGCCGACATGTTGGCATTTAGCTCTGTTTACATTATATTTGCGGTTGCGAAGTCGAGTACCACATGTCAATACTTTGTAGCATTAAAAATAATTAGCATTCAATATTTTTGCCAGCAAAAACAATATTAGCCTAAAAATCAATAACCCGACACACATGTAAACATTTTGCTGAAAAATGTTTACCAAAACATCCTGAAATAAGCTTAATATGTGAAAGCAAGACAAATTCGAAATCTTACCCTTGCCACAAAGAAAAAAACCCCAGTCTTCCATTCAGGTAAGTACGGAAACATTGCCGTGGGCCTTATCACTTTTATTCATGCGCTGGTCAAGTGAAACTGTGAAATTATTAGAAAAGTAAATATTTTACAGATTTGGTAGTTCTTACCCTTGTACTCGTTAAAAAAAAAAATACACAAAAAATGATTCCAGTATTCACAAATCATTACCTAAAACTTAAATTCATAGTTATGAAATGGAACTACTTTCCCTCCATCATTAACAAATTTACTGGGCACATGCTAGCTAGTACGCATGTTGAGATATGTGCAGGTAGGGTTAGTGACCTTTTCCAAATGTTGATTCCAAGTGTTTTATTAACCATGAACAACCTATACCTACCTACCTACCTACCTCAACAGCAACAAATGCACACTCCAGTCCCTAGCTGTTGAGCCATTACTGGAGTTGCGACATCATATGGAAATATTATTCCAGAGACTATACTAGGATCTTGTGATGTTCAACTAATTATGGCTTGGTGATGATGTAGATCTATAGCAGCATGGACTAATGCTAATCCAAAATTTTTTACGTGACCCAGTGGGCATATTCTCTTGTGAGAAAGGAAGTTCCTATTCCTCGATCTTCCCGGCTGTTTCTCTTGCCACCTCGGTGAACCGTCGCGCTCTCTTGCAGCCTGCTGTACCAGTCGCGCAAGCGCGGCATGCTGGAGAACGGCCTCCTGCTGAGCACGTTCGCCGCGAAGCACCTGGACGCCATGACGGAGTCGCAGCTCCAGCTGTACGACCGGCTGATCAACCTCCCGACCAACGACTGGGACATCTTCTACTGGGCGTCCGGCGTCAAGCCGACGCCCCTGGAATTCGACAACGAGATCATGGACCAGCTTAAGAAGCACACGATGAACAAGGACAGGGAGTCTCGGCTCAGGCAGCCAGACTTGCACTAGGAGCGTTCTCATCCGGGTCGTCGTACTACGTGTGTGAGTTACCTGTAGTCTGTGCACACCTTGTTGATGAAAATGTACTTCATCAATGAAATGACGTGGAGTAATTTTTATCTTGGCAGCACGTAACTATGTAATTTGAAGACATGACCAGTGTGTTATGAGACACGTACGTAGTAACCATATTTTCAAAGCATAGTCGTATATAGCAAGCAATTCATAACAATAATTCTGCATTGGAGTGCATAATATCTGTAAATATGTAATTTAATGTTTGTTTGAAAATATTACACTACGTACTCATTCTGTGTGTGTTTGTTACCTGAATAAATTTAATTTGTACCATTTGAAGCGGGACTATACAATTTTAGACGACGATGATCTAAACTAGGTAGGTAAAAATCATAATTCCATTCACGTCCAACTTTTCTGTAGCACTGCTAAAATTCTACTTTCAGTATATTCAAACAAACCTTAATTAAGTCTTTAAAATTGCGCCAAAGGGACAGTGGGCACATTAGTAACATTTTTTTTCTTCATAACTATGTCTCATTAGACATTATCAACTCATCTATTTTCCCCATGGTTAATTCAAATAAGTAAAAGTGAAATTTAATAATAATAAAAAAAAGGTATTTACTTAACATGAACATGGGTTTATTTTCCATAGGTTTAATTCAAAATGTGTGTAGAAACTGGGAATAAACTGTACCAAATTTTTCCTGAATGATTATTGGTTTGTTTAGGAAGCAGATTTTTTTTTTTTTGTTTAGTTTTATTGTATTAAATGCACATCCCCATGACTACAAGTTAATACAATGAACACTATTTTGTATTTCGCGAGTACTGTTCAGGATAATTTTTACATTGTAGTTATTTTTATCTGCTAATGTTAGACAAGTCTCTCGTAAACAGTCTTGCCCAGAAGTACAAATTATTTTCAGATTCTTGTGTACGTGATGGTTTGTCACATTTGACTAGAATTATCAAAGTTGTGTTTTACAGCATCTATACAAATGTGAGCTTGGCCAGATTTAGTGAGCCAATTCTTGGTTGTGTAGATCTTCATTAACATCAGTATTAGTATCTAAAATTAAATCCCACATGTTTGAACAGATTTGATGATCTTGGACTAAACGTTCCTGCACAAACTTACGCTTAACAAAACGAGGATAACTTTGCTGTAGTTTGAATTTGCGTTTTTAATTTTCACATCACAAAGTTAACTGCATTGCAGAGGCTTTAATCAGTACTAACAAAGTAAAACCCTTGTTGCCGGTATTGTAAACTTTTGCACATTAGCGCTGTTCAGTAATGTGTAAATTATGTGGTGGCGTCACTTACAGTAACTATTGACTATAAAGATGATGGGAAACAAAACACACATTATGAAAAATTATTTACAATTTATTCATCAAACAAAATATAGCATTACTTTTGTTTTTAACAATTACACCTGTATGTTCAAATAAATAGCGTGAATGATTTATTTACAAACCTGGTATCTGAGTCGGAATACAACCTAATTACAATGAACTGTGAAAATAAAAATATCTACATAGCTTGATGATATAATGTTCTGTTACAACTCTTCCCAAACAGATATACGTACAGCTTCTTTTCAAATTGCTGTTAGCTTACATATAATAAGGAACAATTCACATTTTAAATTACACAAGCTTCTTTTGGACATAGGTGCATTTAAAAATGTTCACCTGTCTTATCACAAAATGCTGAACACACAAATATGACTCAGTAGCAGAACTGTAGAAATACCAGTAACGCCTTCGACATTAAAGTTTAAAAACAATCTCGATTATACCAACGAAAATAACTTAACCCATTATTTTACTATGATGACCCTGCTTAAACATTTTAATTATAGTAGTTTCTTCAGGTGAAATATCTGTTCCCATAGATCACTTTCAGAATTACTTTTTGTGCCTCTCGTACCAAGCAAGGGAAGTGAAATGAAAATATGAATATTCAAAAACATATCCGGGGAAAAAAGGTTGCCTATAAGCGCACGTGGAAAGCTGGAACAATGGAGGACACAGAAAATATAGATAATAAGTCGTTGAGACTGAGGATAGTTTTACAACTGTTATAATGTAAACATGGAAAAAAATTTGTCTGTGGCTATTTTAGTGTGTCCACTTCGTGCGAAAGTTAGACGGAGTGGTTGTGCTGTTAATAATTCCTCACATTGCCCGTACCCACTAACTATGCCACCTCACTCCAAATACAGTCGCAGAACCATGTTACTTCACAACCTCATACTTTCCACTAACATTCATGAGTTTCATGTAGTGTGTAAATGCACAATAAATTTCCCATTTTGAGGAGAGAAAAAAAATTTCCTTTGTCTGAACCAGGAGGTTCGCAGCAGTAACATTTATATTTGGAACTAGTACCACACTCTAAGTAGAAGATAAAAACTTAAAGTCGTCTACGTTCAGTTGGGAGCACGACAAAACTGAAGATCGTGTTGTCTTCACAACGCGAATGCAGATCTCTGTTGACTGGGAACACCCATTAACAGCATCGACGGCTCTTCTAAAAACCTGCTGACAGTTTCTAAAAATTCTGCTGCGTCATCTTCAGCAACTGCTCTTCTGTCGTACGACAACGTGACCGTCATTTTGGTTGTGGGTTTTCCGTTTGCACCTGCAAAAAAAAAAATCAGCGTGGCTTGAAGTGGTACCATGAGCTGTACAAAACACTATGTTTCTGCGGTGAAAACCTGACTGACATTTGATTACATGTTTTTTTTTTCCTGATTTCAGTAAAAATCAGTTTTCTATCGTGCCGGTCTATAATAAAGTGTGAAAGTTATGGAAATACCAGTGTCATCAATTCTTCCAACAGAGACAAGATGTCGTCTCAGGTTGAAACTGCAATGACAGAACTAGCTCGCTGTCAAATGACAAAAGGAGCGAAGGCAGATGAGGAAGAAATACTACAAAAGTGCTTCTTCTACAAACTAACACGTGAATTTGCAGCATGTGACTAACGCCCATGTGCCGCAAGGACAAAGGTTTCTGTGAAACAACTCAGTTGCTGCCACAGCACGTTTCACTCTCACCTCTGTAATATGCATATACACATTTATGTTGTTATAATTGGAACATTTTGTGTTATATAAACATGGATGTTTACAGTAATTTTCGCATATAGTGCTGTTCTAATGTCAATAAACCACATTTTTTTGCACTTAAATTACTACATTCAACTCTCACAATTAGAAAAAAATATATGAGACGTTGCAAGCAGACATTGGCAGTGATCTTTGAAGAACTCCAACACAGAGCGGATGTGGATTTTCCACTAGTGGAAAATTAAAGTGTAGATGGACAAATGAAAATATGTCACAGTTTGCACTTTGCAATCAAAAACATAGTATTTTTTGAGCGACTAGAAATTTTTTGTATATGGACTTCTTAAGCACCGCAATAACTTTTTTTATTTATGTTTATTTTTATTTATTACATATTTTACCATTTTTGCAAAGAGATAGTTGGAGACCCGGGAAGTGACATAGGCTACTTTTTATCCTGAAAAAATGTCTTATTCCGTTGGGAAATTTTTTTAAGTTGGAGATAGTTGGAGGGCTGGAAGGTGTTATTGACTACTTTTTATCGCAAGTGGCTGTGTAGAAGAGCAATTCTAGCACCAAAAAATGATATCATTAATAAAATTAATACTAGCATTTTGTAATCAGAGGTGCAAGGAGAAACAACAGAGTATTTGTCAGTAGACACAGAACAGAGCACTTCATATCCTGTAGAGTTGTCAGGTGCCCCCTCACGTAAACTCCAATTAAAATTAGGCGTTCCGGTCATGCTTATGCGAAATTCAGATGCACCGCAATTATGTAACGGGACGAGGCTTCACGTCACACAACTTGGGCAGAACATAATTGGTGCAACTATTTTGACAGGAGTAGGAGAGGGCGAGGACGTAATCACACCCCGGATCCCTGTAATCCCCACAGAGCTCCTGCTCCCATTCAAAAGGTTGCAATTCCCTCTCAAGCTTAGTTTTGCTATTACAATAAACAAAGTGCAAGGGCAAACATTACAGGTAGCGGGGGTGCACTTGGAAAAACCGTGCTTCTCTCATGGCCAGCTCTATGTCGCGTGTGCCCAATGCCATAAATCTCCACATCTTGGCGCCAGATGGAAAGACATACAACATTGTGTACAGTAGCGTCCTAAAATAGTGCCCCTGTTCTGTGTTTATGATCAGTGTCTACTAACAAATACCATTATTTCTCCCTATAAGTTTGTTACTATAACCACGCGAGCGAAGCCGCGGGTAAAAGCTATCTATAACAGAGAAATACTAATATGCGTACAACTTTTTGTACAAAGAGGCCCTGCGATAAAATATATGTCTTTAGATTAGAAAAAGAAAAAATCAACACAGACTTCATGCAAAATATTAAAATGTAAAAAATAAAAGTATGTTTAAATTTAAAATATTCTTCTAATGATTATTTATCTCATAATAACACTAAGTAAAATTCAAATTTATTTTTTAAAAAAACCTAAACACAGCTAGTAAATAATAAACCTGATTTCTCCCCCAAGAAGTCATTGAAAAATGTACTTCTTGCTCAATTAAACAACACAAAAAAAGTTTCTTAACATCGAGACTCGTAAGATTAAGTTAAATTAATGCTTAAACTGGCTTCACCAAACAATACTAAAGGCAATTTCTGGAATTTTTTAAGAATCGAAATCCATTAGTTTGCAAGCATAGCGATTTTACAAAGAGATCTGTTCAAAAACGACTTAAATACAACTTTTTTCCATGTTTGGGTTAAGGGGTTTGTCAAAATTCCAACAACGACCCCTTTTCCTGGCTACCGCAAAAGGTCGTAGAATCAACAATTTACTGAAATCATGTCTCTAGTTATGGATTCCAAATCTCATTTTTCACGGATGCAGACGGCCACCAAACACAGTGTGAACTCTGGAAGACAACCAGCTGTCTTACCTAGAACTGGACGTCCGCCACCAACTGCCAAGATGCCGGTCTGAGGAGGGTTGATGATTGCACTGAACTCCTTCACACCAAACATGCCAAGGTTGGATATTCTGTAACAAGCGTCAGCATGCAATGACCACCTGCATTCCAGTCTGTTCTTAGCAACTCCTGTGTTACAAGGGTTGAAGTTCGAAATCTAGAGCCGATTCAAGTCTACTCTTTACTGCTCAACTGAATTGGCTTCCTCATTTTTCAAAAGTCACTATTATAATTAGTAATGGGGAAAATCTATTCCATCACCAATTGATACCCACACATTCTGCGTAAATAACAAAAAAATTAATAATTAAAAAAATCAGAAAAAATTCTCGAATCCCACACACAATAATGCCTCGTAAATTAAATACAGCTTAGTACAAAACTCCTGTTTGTGAGAAGTATCTTGGTCTCATGAAATGAAGTACGACGCTTTATGTAATGTTGAACAGTTTGTTTGGTACGAAATACCGTTAATATGTAATACAAGAGGTTTTGTTCCTGCAAGACATTGATCACAGGTGTTTTTTTTTTTATCTGCCCACCACCAAGGATGATGGAGATACCATAGACTCAGTTTTAGCCAAGTTTGCACCACCATCCACGTGGGATCTCCTCCACTGCCACCTTCTTATCCCGTTGAACAGTTCATCTCATTCATACTGATCGACATCTCAGACCCAGCTTTTGCCAGCTCCCTCCCTAACAACCGCAACACCACACCTGCAGAACGGAAATCCATCAGAGGCCTTCGTAATAACAGGGACATAATTGCATTGCCAGCAGACAAAGGCGATATACCACAGTAAACCTTGTCAGTTATGATTACATACTTGAAGCAGAAAATCAGCTGAAGGACTCGCCCACCTACCGAGCCCTGCCAGAAGACCCCACAGCCGAATTCTGTGACCATATCAAACAATTTATTGCATCTCAAGACCACCTCCAGGGTCTTTCTCACAAATCGATCTAAGTTGTAACTCCAGAGAAACCCACCACACCTCTCCTACACTTGCCTCCGAAAATCCACAGAAAGTATCTCGGCACTTGCGGATACTCACCTTCAACCTTGGGTACAGATGCTCCCATCATACATCTGGACAACATTCCTCAATATACTAATCTGGTTACTATAGAGGTCACTTCACTGTACACCAATATTCCCCAGTCATCAGAACTGTCTGAATTTTACCTCAACCAAACCTTCCGCAGCATTTTTGGTCGAACTGGCAAGACTCACGCTAAACACTAACAGTTTCAGGTTCCAAGACAAGGACTACATCCAAATTCATGGGGCACCTGCATGGTCCCCTCTTATGCCAATCTCTTCATGGGTAAACAGGAACAAAACTTTCTTAGCCTCCAACCAATTCAGCCACTCTGCTGGATTCATTTTATAGAGGACATTTTCATGATCTGGGATCAACTGAGAACAATCTCATCCACTTCCTGAACAGCCTTAACTCGCACAGCCTGCTCAAGTCCACCTGGACCTACTCTAAATCACGTGCCATATTTCTGGATGTGGAACTAGCCCTTCACAATGGCAAAATTGACACAACTGTTTACATTAAGCCCACCGACTACCTTCGATACTTACATTTCAACCGCTGCCGTCGATTCCATGCCAAGAAATCTCCGGTTACAGTTTTGCCGCCAGAGCTAAATGCATCTGCTCCACCCAAAATGACTCAAACAGGCAATGCACTCCTCGATAGAGGCTATCCCAAATCCCTGGTTCAGCATGCCACTTCAACCACAGTTTCTCAAACAAAGATCAGTAACTAAGATATCCATCTTGTTGTCCCTTACCATG
>NQII01002928.1:23888-39200 GCA_002778355.1 Clitarchus hookeri | reverse complement strand
TCCACTGTGAATAAACTTGGTTTGCCTACATGGGAGACGAGTAGACTAACCACTAAACCACCGTGGCATCTATGGATCCAAATTGCCAAAGAGAAAAAAAAGTTAGGCTTACACAATATGAAAAATACAGTATTTGTATTTTCTAAATTCAATAAGAAATTGTTTGCCAAAAACTTCTATTGACTTACAAATCCTTGGCTGAAGAATGTATATACAGTAATAATGTACTCACGTAAAGCTACCACCCTGAAACTCGTGTAATTGCAGCTTCCCTTCCCTCGCCCTCGCAGCAAGATCCTTCACCGCCACAGATATATCGCTGATGCTTTTCCTTGCAGTATTCTTCACAATTGGGGTAATGAGCCCGGCGTCGGTGGCAACCGCCACGCACACATCCACGTTGCTGAGGATGCTCACCTGCACAGCGAGAGAACAAGTAAACATTTGAATACACACAGCATCAGTACAATACAGTTTCTTCTCTGCTGTGGCACATCTGAATTTACATTAATTCAGGGGCATAATTCTATTCCACTTTTCCTTGCAAGATGGATTTTCTTGCAAAATGTGCTCTCCGAAGCACCCAAAATGGAAATACACGGTTATTAATTTTTTTTAATTTTTAATTAACACATGTAATTTATTAGATTTTACTTAAAGTGTTACAAAACATGTAAGTGCATTCTTTTTTCATGTGCAACATAAGTAATACTTTCCGTGGCGATTCTAGTAGTGTGTGTACTATTTTTTTAAAAAAAGTTTTACAAATTGTACAGTATGGTGCAATGCTCCTTTTCAAGCCGCTATACCCCCACATCAAGATGTCGGGAATTAGCCCACCAGTTCATTGCCAAATCCAAGCAAACTATGGTCTCCGATTACAATACAATTAATTGCACGCAGCACTCTTGTGACTTGCATAGTACTTACCTGACACACTACATCCTAGTTCACTTCCCACTGTAAGATTAACTAGTAACAACTTATCACCTGTTAGAACATGGTGTGTATCATCGACACTTGCTCACCTGAAGCAAAACTTTGTGTTCGTATGTGAACATGTGACACACTTATTCGTGCATGCTGATTTGTAAGAACCCATCTCTCGAGTATTTATGCATGTGTCTATTTCAATTTTAAGATAATTCTGAGTAGTCTAGGTATGTATACCTCACGTGCCAATTACGGAACTACAAACAAAATGTGAATCAGCTACAGAGATGATGCACTTGCAGACTTGCAAGTGGTATTACTAGAAGTTCAGATACGCTATAAACCACCTCATTCGAGTCCCAACACGTGCAGAGGGGGTGCGAGAGAGGGCAGTCCTACCCACCTGGTCCCCAGTGACGTGCGAGTTGAGCGAGGGGCACTGCAGCAGAGCCAGCGCGACTGCCTTGACGACGAAGTCGTTGACAGACACAGCTACGCCTTCCTCCTTCAGTTGCTTCCTGGCGACCAACACTTTGTCCATCACGCACTCCGCGTAGCCGTACGCATGCGGGATCGTCCTCTGCAAAGTAAATAGTAACCAGTCGAGTTGAGAGATGAGCAGGGAGAGATTCAGGCAGCTCTAAATAACAAGGCCTTGAAAGCAGATGAGAGTGAAACGAGATGGAAATGGAGAAGTGATAGAACATGGAGATGGGGGATTCCAAAAAAAGCCAGCCGATCAGCGGTACTGTCTGGCAAAAATCTGGGAGCACCTGCCAGGAATCTAATCCTGTTTGAAGAGATGAGAAGTTTTCGCAGCTGCGAATATATGTATAAATATATGTGTATGTTTTCAATATTATCTCATATGCCGCTTTTGAACTATTTGGAATTTCATATGAATATGCTCCCACTGCTCATGTTATTTGTTAGTAATAGGCCTAGTACTAATGTAGGCCTAGTTCAAATAATTAAATTTCACACCCTCCGATACAGTATTAAGTTCTGTAAAATAATTGTCTGTAACTAAAAGAATCGCTCTGTGTGTGTGCGTGTGTGTGCCGGCAGACTACATTTCTGTCATTATAAATTTAATAGTGCTAGTTAAACACCACTTTTACTGCCTGCACGAGTTACCTTAGATTCCGTCAACCGCTTAGCTATTGTTTTCCTCATGTTCGACATCTCGATGTCCACGTAGTTTGGCCCCACCTTCTGTGCCGCGCGGGCGGTCTTGGGGGCACCAGGCTTCTCAGCAGCTCTCGGCACTTGCGTCGACGGAGGTGGCACTACGCAAACACAACACTTCTATTTACCTGAACACAAGACTTAAGTTTTGTGCACCTTCTTATTTCCAAAATAATCTCGCTTTAATATTTCTGAGTTTAGGTTAACTTACAACTAGTGTCAAATTTTGTCTCAAAGGAAAATATATTTTGTGGTATGTTTTTCTCAGACTTAAATTTTATTGTGGGAGGTGTTGAAAGTGTCTTTCGTGTGAGAGTGAGAAATCGGCTCACCTTGCCTGGCGGGTTTTGGCTTCAGTGCGTTAGCTGCCACGTGTCTAAGGACGTCTTCTTTCAGAATCCTTCCTTTGCGACCCGTAGCTGGCACCAGTGCAGCATCCAGGTCATACTGCTCCAACATCAGGTGGACCGCTGGACCGTAGTTCCTGAGTGGTTCCCACACAATACATATTAATAACATCCCTCCGATAAACAATTTTTGTTTGCAGTATACCTTGCCCGACTACAACGGCCCCAAACCACATACTTCTGTAATACAGTTAACACTCTGTTAACAAAATTTCCATCTAGCAAAATATTCCATGCAATTAAATGTTATTTTGTTCCCACCAGAACAATTTCTCTAAAATAAATGGACAACCCCGGTTTTTCTATTGCACATCTGGAGAAAGAACACCAACTAAAAGTACATATTAAAAGACACAAATGTATAGAACCCATTCACAGTACATTGATTAGCTTTCTTGAGCCTTAGCAGGGCAAAGCACTGACTTGTTACCAAAACACAAAGTACTTTTAAATTTAAAACAATAATTGGAAAGGTTGTAATTTTTACTGTTGGAAAATAGGTGACTAACTAAAATTAAGATCCCTTCTTAAATGTTATAACAAGGTTCCATTGTTCACTGTACTGCACAGCTTAAAACATCTGTATAACAAAATTGAAGGGAACAAAAAAATTTGTGTGTGTGTGTTATAGAGGGGTTCTTTATAGAGTGGTGATTTACAATGTGTCTCTTTTCATTATGCAAACAATTTTTAATGTTTTGAACCGATTTTCTTTTGAACATTTGAGTAATAAAAACAATTATGATAAAAAAAATACTTAGTACAAGGGAAGTGAGGCAATTATAACCGCTTCTATAGCACTTCAAATAACATTATGGCTGTAGTATATTTACTTTTTTTCTCTGAAATATGTAAAAAATAAAGTTTTTTTAGTTTTAAGTAAAATTAAAAAAAAAGGGGGAGGGGGCATAATACAGATTAAAATTAAATATAATAGGATTTTTTAGTTTTTGTTAAAGAGTGGTTTTGTGCCGAAGAGGGAAAAATAATTTGTTTTAAAGAGTAGAAAATTCCTTGTGTTATATAGAGATTTGATCAAACTGAACACAAATTTTATTATCAAGAGGCTTTTGTTGTAGAGAGGTTCACCGTATTGTGTCACAAATGTTTCCTCTTCTACAACCACCCAACAAATAATATGGAAGCCATGCATATTACCTTTATGTTTACGTGCAGTTTAAGAAAGATGACAAACTCACGCATGAGCTCCGGGGGACTGGGACGCAGTATGCGGCGGGGTGACTGTCGGCGCGGCCGCGTGCTGCGGCGTGGATGCACTCGGGCTGGCCACGGACTTCCAGTCCTCCCCCTCCGCCACAAACAGTGCTATCGTCTGCCCCACCGGCACNACGTCACGACCCTAACTTACTTTACTTTCACTCATTACATTATAGAAAGTAGACAGAATGCACAAGTACTCACAGGGCGGTACTCTTAGATAGACACACACACAAACACATTTTCCACGCGGATGCTATACCAGCTTCGTCAGGCGGCGAGCAGTGGTTGGCAAACAGTGAACCTAGCGACAAGGAGGTGAACTAGGGCGAGGCGGGAAAATTTGAAATGTGGCGGAGGGGTTATCTCACGTGCAAGCCGGGCATCTGTCTGTATTTGGTGATGCATTAGTGGGCCGGTTCCCAGCATCGCAGTTCTGCACTATTATTAGAAGGCGGCAGGGCCCTCACCACTCTGGTTGTGCAACAGGAGTCAAAGATCTGGTTGTGAGATGCTGCATNTTCTCCCGCCATATCTCATGGTTTACTTTCACTCAGTTAGTGTATTTTGGTGCACATTTTTGTTCGTCGACTGCCACGTGAAAACAAGGGGTGTACCTGTACATGTTAATTTTTGAGGGAGGGGGGGTGAATGAGTAAAGTTGAAGCACTGCCCTCGTTGAATCAACTATTAGTAAACTAGGGGTTAAACTGTAATTCCAAAAAAATTTCTGGCAACACTTGGAAGACCGCAACAGATGATAAAGAGCCTGCCGTACAACTGGCTTCTGCTCTTTAAGCCATTTTACTTTTTTTTTATATTCACTCTCGTTTGAAATGACAAAGCATAACATCACATGTTTGTCACACAAACTCATAGTATTTTTTTACCTAACACTTCAATTACAGAAAATTACCCAATCACTTATGAAAAGTTGGATTGCTGAAGTAAAAACTAGTATCCAAAGTGGAAAGTGAAAGACCACCTACATTTAAGTAATTTTACTGTCTGTTGATGTTATGGTTCTGTCAGTAAATTATGTATGATAATCTTAAAATAATTATCTAAAAAAACAATTCTATCAACAATAATGATGACATTTGTAAAGTAGAATATTCTTTACGGTATATGCTTTCTGCAATGGCAAATGCCACACAAAGCTTTCAAAAGATTGTGGTATTACAGCAGCCTTGTGGTTTTTAGCACACCACAGGAATTACGTGTGTTCTCGCACAAAGACGTAACAAAAAACAACTTGCTAAAAGTACACCCACCAATATCTTTGCCAAAATCCCTTCCTCGTCCGTTTCCAAGGTCATCACTGCTTTGTCCGTCTGGATGTCGCAAAGCGCGTCACCTGCGGAGATCGGGTCCCCTTCCTTCTTCAGCCACTTTACGATCGTGCCTTCGGACATGGTCGGCGACAGGGAAGGCATATTCAACTCCTGGCCCGGGACTGCAATCGAAACAGGAGGGAACTCTCGTGATTGTACAGAAGTCAACAATTACGCACTATCTCCACCTGAGGCAAGTCGACACGAATGACGCAACATGAGACTGGAGCCAAGGTGGGATTGTGCAAATATTCGTTTTACCAAAAACTGAAAATAAAAAATTACAACTTTAATTTTTGTTTCGGTAAGAAATTTGGTTACGGAAAGGTGTAACCAAAAAAATTCTCGATTTCTATGAATTTTATGGTGTTTAATGAATGTTCATTTAGTGCACCAGCAAAAGAAAATTTTTATAACTGAAGTAACTACATAAAATAAAAATTTAATTGCAGGCAAGACGCCCTGTGGTAGATACTCCACATCCTCCATTTTTTTGGGTTTGATTTTGCAACGAATTTGTTATAATGAATAACATGCTAAAAATGTTATGAAATTCGTTAATCTTTCATTGACATTATTTTTTATTTTCGTTTCAGTTTCATGAAAGTTTGTAACATATCTTTCATTTTCGTTTTGTGAGGAGAAAAAAAAGTCGCATTCGCACAACCCTAATTGCTTTAAATTATATCTGTTTCCGTTTAACCTGAACTGTGGAGGCTGTGATCTGAACGTGCGAGTTCCCGCTCACCTGTTCCACAAACGACCTGTTCCGCCGCCGCAGGAGAAGCGGTTGGCGCCGGAGACGCAGGGCTGGACACCCCTGAAGGCACCTCCACAGACTTCCAGTCCTCGCCTTCCCCGACGAGTAGCGCTATCGCTTGTCCGACAGGAACGTCCTTCGTGTTCTCCGGCACCTGCCATCACAAGAAGAGGTTAAGTGGAGTTTGGCTAACTCGTTAACATCAGCGTCATTCCACCGAAAATCACCCAATCTTTAATTTTGTAGTCTGTGACCCATTTTGAAAAAAATTTGAAATTTTGTCATACGAAAAAATTGTATTCCAACAATGCAAATCTGAAGTTATTAATTATCTGCCGCCATATTGCATTTACAGAACAATACAGTTGCTGCCATTTAATGGACATTTTTAAGCATTTACTATTATTTCATCATAAAATCTGTAAAAGCTACTAAGTCATGTACAGTGTCATCGTAAAGAGGAAACCATGAGCTAGTTAGAATGTCGCTAAATATAAACAAAATCTTATTTTTGTCTTCTATTTCGACTTAGACATTTACCTTGAAACAGTCTTCATTTTGTTTACTTGCTGTAGCTGACCTAAGACCAATTTGGGTCAGCAATCACCCCTGGGTGAATTTCCATGGAATGAGACATCTGTGTCTTGAAAGCCAATGAGGGTGAAGTGAGGCGAGTAATTACTCGTGAGTATCTTGCCATAGTAAAATTTTTCACGCACTATTTCAGAGAGTAACGAAGGGTAAACTGAGAATGGCGGGAAGTTAAGTAGAATTAAACAAATTGAAAGGAAATATGGAGACTCTGTTTACTAACACACACTGGAAAAATAAAAATGACAAGTGATGGAATTCGTATTTTTATTGAAAAGTTAACTTTTATAAAGGTTATATTTTTAGATGTAATGTTCATGATTAATTTATTGAAATATATTGAAAAAGAAAGAGTTTGGAGAAATAGACAAATAACTTTTGGAATTTACATTGGCTGCTTAATCATTTGTGAACACAGAATGCTATTTACATCATACTCGCTCCTAAACTATATTTACTCTTGCTTTCCTCTGCTGTTACTCTACGTTACTTTACTCTACTCTCGGAGTAACGTTTTGGAACACTGCCCTGGACTTCATAGCTATCCCCACTGTCAGATTAATTGTATGTACTGGCAATATAACAATGCGCCTACATGATCCTGATTCAGTGTGATTAGTACTGCAGATACAGACATTCCCAACAACTTTTTTATTTCTTTTCGACTTTTTGGAAAAGCCTTTACTTTTCACACTTACATGAAGTAAATATTGTATCAAAAACTACTCTTCGTGGCATGAGCTAATGCAGAAATTATTCAACTACTTCTCTCAGGTACAAAAAAAACCTATTTAGAATTTTTCTAAGTAATTTCACAAAAGTCATTAATCCACACAACTACAGTAAAAAAACAGTTATATTACTTGTACACATTAGAAAAAAATGGGCATGATCTTGAAAGTACCAGGATTTTGGCGAGAATGCCTTCTTCATCCGTTTCCAAAGCAATCACGGCCTTGTCTGTCTGAATGTCGCACAGCACGTCCCCTGCGGAAACCGTTTCGCCTTCCTTCTTCAGCCATTTCACTATGGTTCCCTCCGACATGGTGGGCGAAAGTGAGGGCATCCTCACTTCCTGTCCCGCCACTGCAACAACACCAACGCAATTATAACGCAACTCGCGAACTCCATTTTAACTATGCACAACATATGGACTCTGTGTCTGTCAAGAATGCAGCGACAGTGTTTGAATGAGGAATCAATGTTAAAGTAATTCCTTCTCCAGGCATAAATTTTCAAGGTAAATTTTTAAAACAAAAAAAAAAATGTTCGACAAAACATTCTCAGAAAACATTGCTATACCTATTAAGAAATTTTTTGTTCATACATTATAAATTTTTGTAATATGTGAATTTAGTGTTAAATTTTAGAAAAAAGTATTAAACATAAAAATTAGCAAGATTTTATAATCTGCCATTATTCCCTAAGGGCATTGCCTACGGACTGGCAGCTGCAAAATTTTAATAGGAAATCTCATGTTAAAGAAATTTTGCCTCTGTGCTTTAATTTTAAAGATAGGCATTTCAAACAAAATGTATTCCTCACAAAATTTTTAGGAGAAGATCCCTACGAGTGTACATTTTCAATATAGATATGGAGAATGTACTTTTTTGTAAAACATACATTTTAAAAAATCCTTGCAAACAAGCTATACATGTTATGGAAACAACTCTGCCGTTGCGAACGTCTACCTGAAAAAATTTGTAAAGAATACATTTTGTTTGAAATGCCTAAATTTTATATTTAACGTACTGAGGCAAAATTTTCTTAAGGTGGGTTTCCTATTTAAATTTTACAGCTGCCAGCAGGTAGGCAGTGCCCTTAACAAATGTAAAGTGGAATACTTCTCATTTGAGATGGTTATCTTAAAATTGATACACTGATAAGGAATTTCTTTAACGATTCTCTACTTAAACTCTGCGGCTGCCGACTTGGTAATCAGCGCACTAATACTAAAAGTAGAGTGGCAGTAATTTTGTTCAATTTTTTAAAAATACGTTGTACTTATTTTGGTAATTATTAAGAAATATGTTTGTTTACATCTATTAACGTCAGAGGAATTATACCAGCCCCCAACCTAGGTGAGTCAATTTACATTCTTTTGGTGTTTTACGGTTCCTTTAAATCCCTACAATCCTACATTCACAGTTTAGTGTAAAACCTAAACATCCTAGGTTAGTGTAAAACCCTACTATCGTAGGTTAGTGTAAAACCCTACTATCCTAGGTTAGTGTAAAACTCTACAATCCTAGGTTAGTGTAAAATCCAAAAATCCTAGGTTAGTATAAAACCCAACAATTAGGTTAGTTTAAAAATGTAAAATAGTGATTCACCCATCGTGGGGTTAGGTTCTGTTAGGTTAGGTGGGCACATATTACGAAATTAGTCGGACGTTAAAGCCCCTAGTATATTCGTATTCTGTATCATTAGTAAAGTAGAAATATATCATAATTTTGAAATTTATTTGTGTTTTCCAGAAAAGCCCCTAAACTTAATAATTACCTAAAAATTAAATGTTCGCTAGTGAAATGTTATCTTATTGTTTATATTAAGTTTCATGGCGTGTGTTGGATGTGTTTCATTGGGCGTACGAAAATAATAACAATTTCAGTCCTACTTGTGCCATTACCGCGAGATGGCGGCCGTGTGCCGTTTTGCTGCGTTATAGCAGACCCCACCGGCCAAGCGATGGGTTCGATTTTCTACTGTTATTTCTCACTGCGATTGTACCAGGGCCTTAATGCAAGGAATTGAACCATAAATGGATTTGCGAAGTACAAACGCTTGCTACGAGCGGAATGGGCCTACCACCTACCTACATATTAGTAGCAAGGATATAATTAGGTAGAACAAACACGGAAACACTACACCACGGCTACGTATTATTTAAATTTTCTGCAAGGATTCACTTGGGCCTACTCTGTACATCACCTGGCGAAATATGTTCTGTGTTCAGATAAAATTTAAAAAGTGTCAGTTAGTAAGATAACTTACCGTACAGCAAAGGTGAATTGTGGAAACATACTCTCTGTTTTAATTTAAAATTTGCAGGTTGCAGTAGAAAAGATCTCCCGTACAGCCGTGCGTAATCACCTAACCTAACTCTTACCGCAGCAGCCATTTTTAACACCACACCATAGACATCGTGCCTCGATAGGCAAAGTTTTAAATTGTGGAAAATAAATCAACCAGGCGCTAGCACGCTGTCTACTTATCCAGGTTCTATGAAGGTACATAGTAGCCCCACAAAAGTTATATAAAAGGCTGTTGCACAGCTTATATTTAGAAGGGCGTAATGATGAAATAAGCAGAACGTATAAAATAAAATAGATAATATATGAGGACTTAGGCCGCTTTGTTTTCGTCGGACGCAATGTTGTATGGTCCTGTAATGCTGTAGTAACGGAAACAAGTGCGAATCGGCAATCACCTGTTAGCCGTGTATAGGTAAACGTTACCTAGGTTAGTTGCAGATTATATGCAGTGCGGTTCGCGGCAGGTGAAGTGTTTCTGTGCGTGTAAGTTGTGACGTCCGAATCCGACCGTGCGAAGGCTTGTGATTTAAGAATGGAGGGTGCAAGTACGGTTGCTTCTGTTCGTAACAGTCGTCTATGTAGCGGGTTTTACCTGGACGTTTGTCAGTTTGGTGAATTAACGTTGTTTTTGCCTACCTGGGTGAGTAAATTCACATACTCCTGGTATATTTTACTGTGTGTGGTATATGGCAGGACTTTGCATTTTGTGGTATGTCTTCAAGGGTTTGTATATTTCTGTGTGTGTAGATATTTTAAATATGGCAAACCTAACCGAATTTACCCTAACTCCACAATATGTAATATACAGGTTTTGCTAATATTGCAATACGACGAAATACGGTATTAACTGATGGTAACCAGTACCCTATAGTTACACATCGTAATGTTAGGTTACGTCTCTGCATTTAATGTATTTACATACAATATAATAATGATAACGTACATATTGTGCCCGTATATTACCCCCACAATTTCCGTAATCCTTATAGCCCTCTCCACTAACCAGTAGGGCAAATGCACCAGTAGCCGACAGTGTACTTGTAGTCGACACTGTGGGTTTTAACACCAAATAATAAGGCTTAAGAACTTTGTTTAGCGATACTCTTATTTGTGGCGGCAAACTTAATGCCTCCAATATGATAAACAATGGTNTTAATGCCTCCTGTATGAGAAACAATGGTTGCCATGCGGATATTGGCGGGTAAAATGTGATAAGAGTGACCATTGAATCTGCACTGTTGATCAGTCGTCAAAGTGGTGTGTTCACAACGGTCTGTTGACAAGGGAGGTAAGATTAACTTAGTGTTTATTTGTCCGACAAACATTGTCCATTGTGAATGATTTCATTAGGTTGTTTTGCTCCTAAATTGCACCTTAGGTTGTTCGAATTAATTAATTATTCAAGGTGTGAGAGGGTGTCGACTACTGAATCCCCTTATGTTTTCTGTCAGGGTTTATAAACTACCTATTGAGTGGCTAAAATCAAAATTGTTGATCTGCTCAGATATAGTTATTTCAGGTTAGAATATTTTATTCAATAGTCGACATTACGAATTATAAATGCAACTCAAGTAATTGAGGGAATCTCTAGGCCACTGATATTTGGAGGAGATTCTTTAAATACTAGATATCAGTTTCCACATCCAGTCAGCGTAGATTTTTGATATACTTTCCTGAGAGTGTTTGTTTTTGTACTGGAGTTTCTAATAGTTTTTTTCGTGTTTTATTGAAGAACTAGTCTCTAATTTACATGTATTAGGTACAACCCTCTAAATAAAGAGCCTGTGTATTATGAATAGTTGTCAATTACTTATAAATTAATGTACTTAATAAACTCTGTTACCTACCTTGTGGTACAGAGTTTGTTTACCAACCCTAAAACTATTTTGTGGGCCAACAATATGCACGTTATTTTTAACACGACAGTTCCTTTAACAAGAATGAGCTCTAATATTGTAGATAAAATGAATCATGTTAAAATAAAACGAGTTATTCGAGTGTTTCTAACGTTTTTCTGAACCCTTTATGCGTTCCAAACACCCATGTCGACTACTGGCACATTCGATTTTCGACAGTGTCAACTACTAATGCAAAACATGGGTTTTGGAATATGTAGGTTTTCTAATAGTGTCAAACAATTTATACGTTTGAGACAATTACTAGAGTAACATAAGAAGCAGATGAACTTGGAAAACGAAACTGCAAGTTGAGAGTTTAACAGCAAACGTAAATATGAGTGCAAAACTGAGATTTCGAGCTTAGAATGTCTGCTACTGGTGCATTTACCTTACCCTTTATTTACACAACGTAATGTTTGGGTTAGGTCTTTGTATTTAATGTATTTACATACAATAATATAATGATAACATACATATTAAGCCCGTATTTCACCCCACAATTTCCCTAATCTTTATAACCCTCCCCATTATAATATGTTAATGCCCCTAGTGAATTCGTGTTCTGCGTAATTAATAAAGTTGAAATATACCACTTTTCGGGATTTTTATTTTCGGAGAAGTAACTATTCTTTACAATTACCTTGAAAACATGTACTCACATGCCAATGTTAAAATCTCTGAGTTTTTGAAAAGAGGTCTTCTTGAAGTCAATTTTCTTTTGCCTTTGATTATTCTTACAGCTCTCTTTTGCACATAAAACAATTTTTTTTGTTGTCAGTGGAATTCCCCCAAGTAATCTTACCATAACACATGATGGAATGATAATATACTAAATATACCGATTTGGTTGCATTTTTGTTTAAGACCTCTACAACACTTTAACACCTGCTGGCAGGGTGGTCTTGGGTTAAAGGGAAATTTGAGCGGCGGGACAAAATTTGTTTGGTGGTTTTTATGATGGGAATACTTGACTAGGTGCCAGGCACCTATGGTGTCGATGATTGCCGATGATATCAGAGTACTGCGGGCTGCTCTCCTGGATGTACACAGTCCCTTGGTGAATTGTTTGATGAGCCCCTCAGGCCAGGAGAATCAGACGTTCCTTATGCCTTATACGTCAAGATGGAGAGGGCCTGTTCAAGCTGGCCATCATGTCTTTAACTGCGAAAAGCTCTAGGTTGATCATGCTAATTTGACGTGGACCACTCCTGCGTAGTCTGGCACTGCCACCATATCATCGGCCCACAGTCGCTGCACCAGTGCGACCTGCGGAACATGTACGTCGTGCATCCCGATGTGTGTCCGCATCGTTCACTTCGGAATGGGTCATGACCCAATACCGAGTGATCCAATCGAGTGCCTGTGGTGTCCCTAGAGATATCTGTGTAATTAGGATAGTAATCAAGTGTTACAATGTGTATTAAATTGCATTAGAATTGATCACCCACAGACAAATGTCGTGAAATTCGCCCCTAAGGGATTGCGAAGTAACTGCAGAATGAATACACGCCATGTGCATATTTAATGAGGTGTAGAGTAGCAAGGGTAGGGTATTTGAAGGGTTATATATAACTTTCCGAGTTCAATTGTGTGTCTAATCAAGCCAATTACTGATGTGGGAAATAATTATTCTTTCTTTCAACCTGACCATTCTGGTCGTAGAGTGCCCAAAACTTAACAGACCTAAATTTCCAACATGCTATGCAAGGTACCACATAATCATGTTTTGTATTTAAATTAGTGCTTAAGAAAGAACTCTGAACTCTCCTCAAGCCAAGGGATGTCCATCCCGAACGTAGAAGGATTATATTGTATGCATGTTTTCTTTGTTTATGTATTGAGGTCAGAAAACTAAGATACCTCGAGGGATGGAGCGAGCTATCAACAAAGATGCGGTTCGCCTGTTTCATATTTAATAATGGAAATAATGTATAAGTTTAACATGCGTGATTAAGTAATTTTATTAAAAAGTAAATATTTAAAAAAAAATGGCTGATAAGATATTTTGACCACAGGCCAGTTTGACGAGTCTTGGTGGGCCGCATGTGGTCCGCAGGCAGCTAATTGAATAGCTATGACTTAAGGCACCAAGTATTAACTAGGAGGTGCTAGCTAGACATGCAGACACTCCTACAATAACCCATACTTCTGTGGAGCGATGGGTTTCTCACGCATTAGGCTGTGGCAACTCCTGCACAAGTATAGACTAAAGACAACATAGACTAATAGTTTTCACCATTAGCTGACGGTGAGGCACACTAATTTTCATGGTTAGTAGCACTGTCCATGTGAGCACCTAGCACTGTGTTTGTTGACACTTGCGCACTCGTAGTTGCACTAGAATTTATGAAGCGTTTTTTGTTACTGCATCGCAGATGCATGGTATTGCAGTCGTGGCGCAGATGTACTAGGATGCTGATGTCAAGTAGCATAATGGTTTGCATACAGTCCTGTTCTGATGCATGAATGATTGGTGCCAGAGCAGTGTGGTATTCTGCACTTGTGGTGCTTGCCATTACTTCGAAAATGTCTTTGAGTGTGAGTTCCGGGTGGTAATTACATATTACGCTCACTTTGTGTGCCACGAAGTTGGGCAGCGACTCATCTGACTTCTGTTCTTCCATAATAAATTGACTGTGTGCACGTAGCGACTTGAATGTACTGGCGAAGTGGCACACACAACTGTCCAGGTTATGCCGTAGTGGGACATCCGTCTCCACCACGTTCTCACGTCACCACCCAGACGCTCGCCAATGCTGTTGGGGCAGTCCTCTTCGTCGACACCATAGCGGCTCAGTCTGTTAGCACAGTCGTAGAGAAATGCGGACGAGTCTTCGCTTGACAGGCCTGAATATGTTGGCAGAAACTGGAATCTAGCCAGTGTTGTTGATGGATTGACAGTCATGTGTCTGCTGGGAGCATGTGGTGTGGTGAGCATAGTCGTGGTAATGCCCGCCGGAGCAGTAGCTGCTTGGAGTAGAGGTGTGTAGTGGGCAGGTGGTGGTGCCACTGTTGACATTCGCATGTGCATGATCATAGTTAGGTGTGGTAGTGACAGTTGTGGCGTGCACTGCATGCATGTGAAATTTTCCTGCCATTGGTTGCACCATTTCCCAGACATGGCACATTGCTGGTGTGCTCTCCTCCCCCCAGGAACCACAGTTGATCAGTTTACCGTCGATTCCAGAACAATGTTTTTCTTAGAACTGTTGTCGTACAATGTGGAAAGCTGAAGTTAATGGTTTTGAATTGATGGTGGGTTCAGAGTTCGTTGCTGACATGTTGGTACATCATCAGGCACAATCAAACGAAAATGTGTTTTTTATACTGTGGCTAACTCTTGTGATATCACACATTTTCAAGGTAGACTCGGTAGCACAGAGCACACACGTGTGGCTGCCCCTATTCCATCACACCAACGAGTGTTTGCACATTTTCTAATAGGTGTTCGCCGAAAATGTTTTTGGGAGTGTCCAATTTTATTTAGATCTCTAGTGCACATGCATAGCCCGGTCACATGGACAGGGTTAATAAAGCCCCGGACCTGTCGAGGTCCCATGCACTGTGCACACGAGTTTTCTGGTGTGCTTGCGATGGTGCACGCCTATGCTTCCCCATTCAGTTCCTCATTCACATTCTCACTCTGTTCATGTAGCCGGCGTGCTGCTGCAGCATCATGTCACAGGCAGGTGTGGCCCAGTAGGTACTGTAGTGAGAATGGTTCCATTTTGGGTAGGGGCACAAACATTTTATGCACAAATTTGAGGGAGCACCATTCACTGTATGCCTGTCCATGTGTCAGGGGTTATTCACGCGGCGCAGTTGGTGCGGAGATGTCCTCGTGCTTTTAGCTTTTGTTTTCGCCAGGCCCATGGGCCACATGGCTCGCTGCAGGCACACTGGTGGTGCGATGTGGGAGGGTTAGTTCTCACCGGCGAGGCAGGTCGG
>NQII01002928.1:3807-23814 GCA_002778355.1 Clitarchus hookeri | reverse complement strand
GGGAGCAGTTGGTGCGCCCCTCTTTGTCGATGTTCTTCCCCAAGGTGGTGGAGGGGTGGCTGACATCTCGGTCGCTGCAGCGATCGATATTTCTCCGGCAGGTTGGACGTGCATAGTCGCAGGCTGTAGATGGTGTATTTCCCCTGCTTGCCAGAGCCAATGGTAATTGTTGGTGCCAAAATTCATATGTCTCCAAGTTGCTGTTGTCTGGCCCCGAAAATTACAAGGAAAGGCATACAGGAGGGTGAAATTATGCAGGACATAAGTTTGCTGGTAGCAAAATGTTACGTGAACCAACATGTTCGATGGATCCCACATATGTGAACACATGTAGGACCCACGTGGTCACAAAGCATTTACAAAACATGAAATAATACTGAAAAGGCACAAAAACTTGTCATTGCAGTGTAGGTTTCGAAGACTAATGTTACAGGCACCATTTGGCGCAACGGTTTATGTAGTTAGATTTTGTGATGTAGAATAGCCACCAGGAAGGGCATCATTTGACACAAGGTAATTTGCGTAGGAAAAAGCATGATTAAGATTTCAGGAAGAAAATAGCCACAGGAAAGGGCGCTATTTGACTCATGGGGTGAATTGGATGGTCATCAGAGGGAGTGTGAGTTTACATGGATGTGTAATGTCTGGGACAGAGGTCTGCTAGACAATGATACTTCCCCAGGGGCATCAATGAAGAGAGCACGAGAATGGAGGTCATGTGGTCGCCGATCCTTAATGTGGCCCCCTCTGATCCAGCAGCAGAACTTAAGCTGTAATACCTTATGCCAAGGCTAGTGAGAGGTGTTAATAGTCCCTCTCAATGCGTGTTCACTCCGTACAGAGATTGTTCCAGGTACAGAGATTGTTACGTGATCGTGATGAAATTATGAAAATAACAGGTTTAAGTGAAACAGTCTTGAAGCAGCTGGAGAAAATATACACATGCATCAAATTTAACACAAAGTGTTATTCTCTTTTACCCTCCGAAGAGGCACTTACATTATTTTTTCCACTGCAGCACGGGAAGCTCAAGCATTGCAAAATTGGCACAAAGCCTACGTGTAATTTAAAATATGAAAATTACCCCTCAGGAGTGAGTAAGCATCCTGAGGTGTGAGGTGGAACGCTCTCCGGACTGAAATATCACTTAAATGCTCTGGTACAAAGTCTAACTATTGATATGCTACATGTTTATGACAAAGTTGATGAAGGCCCAGAGAGGCCGCGCGTGACATAAATCCCACTCGGTTACTAGGATGCTACTAAAACATCATGGCGCTCACGCTGGAGGCCTTGCACATTGTCGGCGTGGAAATTATGACAGACCAAGCAGATGATTAATAACTGTTTGAGTGATGGAATGATAACATGTGAACCCTGTTGAAAAGATAATACAAATAAACTCTTCCTTAATTCACTACAAATGTCATTACAAAATAAAAATGAATAATCCATAGCATGTAGTTCTTATATGTGTCTGTTTATTTTATCCGTATTATTATGACGGGTTTGTTTGGAGATTAAGCAGCTCAGTGCCAGTTTTCAGTTCAGTGTCTGATTGGAAGGTAACGCATGCATAATCCCCTTTAATAAATTATCTAATATGACTCTGTAAAACTACAACAGCTTTTTTTTATAGTGCATGTGTTTGGAATAGCACATGTTTGCTATGTCATACTGCTTAAGTGTTATGTGGTAATACTTAAATACTTACGTGCTTAGCTAATACTCATATCGCACTGAATTATGTGGTGTATTATTTCAAAAGTACTTTAATGATTATTATGATTCACCCTGCATCACTTTATTAGTATGTGGCACAGCACTTTCACTTCGCGTTATTGGTGCGCTGCACCCATGGGGGCAAATGGTGAAGTTGCAGCCCTGACAGGTGAGTTGGTGGACGACGGGACGAACGGTCTCAGGGAAACATCATGTGGGACCCGTTAGTTTGGTATTATATTTCATGTGTGATAAAATCACTGATAAAAATAGTTCCGATTGTGCTCGTTGGTTCCGATACTGGCTGCGCTCCACTTGTTACTGACAGCAGCTGAAATTACTGACGAGGGTTCCTTTACATTCTGATTCTGCTGATCAGTAACTGACGAATGGCGTTTTGACATCTGGGTTGGAGGCTATACTTCCGGCTAAAACTACTGACGTGCAGAAGATCAGGCAGTCTCAGTTAAAAGAGGCGATGCAACATGGCAGCGATGGATAACGAGCAAGTAACGATGTTGTTATCTGCAGGAGATTAAGGCGGAAACTATAATTTTACATTCTTCAATCTCATAATCAATTGATGAGTCTGAATCAGACGAAGATGAATACAAAAAAAATATCCATCCCTGTTGACAACATGTTTAGGCATACCATTGCTTCACCAAGCATAGCAGACACCATTATTCCTATTGATAACTCTGCTGACGAGTGTTCCACTTGGTTCCACTACTGAGCGCTAATGAGTGCAGATTTTTACTGATGGCGTTCCTTTTAAAATGGTACTGGTCATCACTGTCAGTACCAAGTGGAACATGACCACTGTAGGTGGTTCAGCTCATTCGCCAGAACCATTCGCGAGTTCACAACGGTTCGAGACAGAGATCGATTCCATCTCCGGAACTGTTCATTCGCCGGAACTGTTCGCGAGTTCGTAACAGTTCCGATGCTGTGAACAGTTCCATTCAATTGCCAGAATCTTTACATCTCTGCTGGTCCAAAAATGCAATTTCGGCAGCTGTCAGAGCCGAAACTGTTCCCGTTTAGCAATGTCATAATATAACCTTTGTTCTGATACAAATAAGGTATTGAAAATTGGGGAATAACTCGATGTTGCAGCTACCCAGTATACTTAAATAATACTTGTGTTATGAAAATTTTAATGCGTGGTTAATAATTTTTTTACTATTAAGAAGTTAAACACAAAATAGATAGAAATAAATTTTGTGTATTTTCTGTATGGAAGTAGCAAAATAGTGTGGTATTCCAACAGAACCATTAATTTGGTTTGCTTGGTACTCTAATTCCAGTTGCTCTTTCTGGAACTGTTCTTTACAACCCTTCTGATAAATATTACCCATCTATAATCGGACCAATAGTCAACACCAGTATGGAAAATAGTGCTCTTTGTTTTATTTTAAGTGTTTGGCTTTAAGTGGTATTCCCACCTGTTGCCTATAGAAGAGGGTGAGTGGGGGCTCTGAGATGGCTGCCTCCGCAAATAATGCAGTGAACTCGAGCCTGGGCATTTGGTGGGGAGATGTAGAGGGCCTTGCCCGACAGCCAGTATTTTGATGATGAACCAGTTAATTGTGCAAAAAAGTATATTCCAGTATATCTGTAAACAAGGTATTCCAAAAGTTGATCGCCAAGCAACAGGCAGGGCAACACTATCACAGTGCCTTACTCGAAGGGATGGGGGAGCAGTGGTGTGAGGGGCAATGGTTCATCATTGGCACCATCGCTCCCACCTCGCACATCCAAGAAACAGACCAGACTACTGCAGAGAACTGGGGGTGCATTCTCGTGTGTACCAAATGACTTCAGAAGCACTAATGTGACCTACCAACACACAGATATCGGAGATGCCAGGCCCATTAAGCAGCCACCAAGACGATTGCCACTAGCTTCGCATGAAGCAGTTAAGGAAATTCTGAAGGAAATTAAGGAGTTGTGTGTGATAGAACCATCAGTTAGACCATGGTCTTCTCCCATTGTGCTTCTTAAGTAGAAAAATGGCACTCTGAGGTTTTGTGTAGATTATCGCCATCTTAATAATGTGACAAAGAAAGACTCTTACCCACAGCCAAAGATAGACGACACACTGAACAGTCGAGCAGATTCACAGTGGTTTTCTACTTTGGACATGAAGAGTGGGTACTGGCAGTGCGAGGTGTCCCCAGAGGACCAAGAGAACACTGCATTTTGTGTGCAAGGGAAATGAACCTGGCAGTTCAAAGTTATACCTTTTGAGTTGTGTAATGCCCCTGTCTTCTTCGAACGCTTGATGGAGAAAGTCATCCTTCCCTTAGATATCTGTCAGGTTTACCAAGATAATATTGTTGAGAAAAAGAAATTTGAAGAGCATATATCATGCTTAATCTTTGCATTCCAGAAAGTGACCGCAGTCAACTTGAAACTAGCTCCAAAGAAGGGGCATATTTTCTAAAAGAAAATCAATTTCATGGGACATGTAGTGTTGGCCAATGGAATTGAAACAGACCCCGAGGAGACGAAAGCAATAAGAAATTGGCCGACTCTAACTGAAAAAACTGAAGTGCNAATGGAATTGAAACAGACCCCGAGGAGACGAAAGCAATAAGAAATTGGCCGACTCTAACTGAAAAAACTGAAGTGCAGAGCTTTCTGAGATTACGTGCCTATTACTGTCGATTCGTACCTGGGTTCGCCACGATCGTCAAGCCACTACATGCACTGACTGAGGGAAAAAGGAAATTTCATTGTACCACTGAGTGTGAATATGCTTTTAATAAGTTAAAGGAAATTCTGAAATCTCCACCAGTCCTGGGTTTCCCGAAAAGTGAGGGCGTGTTCATTTCAAACACTTATGCTAGTGATGTAAGCATTGGAGCTGTGTTATCTCAGGTTCAGGATGGGAAGGAAAGACCACTAGAATACTTCAGTAAGGCATTGCATAAGCCTGAAGGAAATTGCTGTTTCACACACATGGAACTTCTGGCCATGGGGAAGGCAATTTCAATCTTTCACCCCTACCTTTATGGCATACATTTTGTTCTAAGAACCGACCATGCTTCAGTATGCTGGCTACTTAATTTCAAGAAACCCGAACGTCAAATAGCCTGGTGAATACAGCATCTTCAAAAATATGACATTGAAATACAATTCAGATCTGGACACTTTGGCACCAATGCAGATTTACTTTCTAGGAGGTCATGTGAGCCATTCTGTCGTCATTGCGAATGCCAGGAAGAAAAGTGTAGTGAATCGCTGAGGGTACAGATGACAATATTTCAAGATTCTTTATCTTGTAATGGGTTACCAACCTGGAGTGATGATATTATTCTGAATTATTCCATTTTGCAGGCATTACTAGAATGGAAAGAAGCTGACTATCAGCCAAAGTACAAAGAGATTTCTATTCTGAGTGTTGCAGTCAAAGCATACTGTTTACGATGGTATTCCTTCGCACTGAAGAATGGCATATTGTACAGAAACTGGGAAAGTAATGATGAAAAACACACATGTTTACAGTTGGTCCTTCAATAAAGCAGGGTTCCAAAGTCTTAAAGGAACTGCATAATGCGGCAGTCAAAGGTCACTCTGGTGTTAATAAGACCCTTGGCGAAGTTAGACTGAGATTCAACTGGCTTCATTGTCGGGAGGATGTTGAGAAGTGGTGCCGAATGTGCGACATCTGCATTGCAAGGAAGGATGCAAGGACCAAGGGACAAGGTCACCTCCAGAAATACAATGTTGGAGCCATCATTCGAGAGGATTGCAAAATATATTCTGGGACCCATGCCTGTCACAGAGAGAGGTAATCGGTATCTACTGGTGGCCTAAGAATACTTTACTAAGTGGCCTAACGTCATTCCCCTCCCGAACCAGGAATCACGTACTCTGGCTTATGCACTCATAGAGCATGTCTTCTCGAGGTCTGGGATGTCAGTAGAACTCCATTCCGACCAGAGAAGAAACTTTGAAGCTGCGGTCTTCCAGGAGGTAACAACGATTCTGGGGATGAAAAAGGCTAGGACTGCAGCCTTGCACCCTCAGTCTGATAGAATGGTCAAGATGCTTAACCACACTATTGACCAGTACCTGTTGATCTTTGTGGCAGACAATCAAAAGGATTGGGATTCAAACTTGCCATTGTTTCTCCTTGCTTACCGCTCGGCAGTTTTGAGTCCACAAGGGTAACGCCGTCAAGGACACTGTTTGGAAGAGAGCTACGCCTTCCTAGGTACCTGCTGTTTGGCCGACCTATAGAAGAGGAAGCTGCAGTCTCTAATTATGCCAGCAAATTACATAACATATTAGTTAGAATTCATGATTTTGCTCGACAGCACCTCAGAATAAGTCGTGACACCATGAAGACGAAGACGTGGTAAGATAGGCGCATTTCGGGCGAGGTATATCAAGGACAACTGGTGTGGCTGTAGGTACAACCCACAGAGGCGAAAAGGGTACTGCCCGAAGTTGCAGAAATGTTGGGAAGGCCCCTACAGGATTCTGAAGAAGATCAATGATGTGGTCTTTCGGATATGTCAACAAGGCTCTCGTGCGAATACGAAGGTTGTCCACATCGTTCGTCTTCGTCGCCATCGTAGTTTACAAGAAAACGAGGGTGAGGAAGGTGGCAATTATCAATTTGGTTTTAATAAACACAAGTGCGTAGTTTGGCGTTATTTACAGGATAATATATGATAAAAATTTGGTGTGTATTGTTTTGAAGCTTATTTCAGAACTTCTGTAGCAGATTTGTCATTTAATTTCATAGGTTGCATATTGTTACGTTTCTGTGTAAGTGGAATAGCTAAAAATTCTTCTCCGATTCGCCCGCCCAATCCGTTTACCTGTTCCGTGTCCGTTTCTTACGCATACGTGCATTATTGTAGAACGGGCCTTAAAAAGGACGAAAAATAAACTGCCGTGCAAAGACCTTTGACAGGAGCCAGTCTCGTCTTTGACAGAGCCACAAGTTGCACGTAACAAACAGGTCGCTAATATGCCGGTGTTGGTAGTTCTCGGCTACCTGTGCAGAGCGCGCTGGCAGCTCTGCAACCTGCGCGCGCAGCAGGTTGTCCAACCTACACCTGCGACTCGGGCGACCTGCAGCGTCAGTCACGCCAAGTTCGTGTACGGCAAACGCGAAATATTCCCGGGTCTTGCAACATAACACGCTCGCAGCACATGACTTGCCAAGTGTTTTTTTTTTTTCCTTTTCTGTGTTTACGTGTTTTATAAGTTTTAAAGCGGGACTGAAAATATTCGTGTGCGTTTTACTATTCCGATTTGTTNAGTTCGTGTACGGCAAATGCGAAATGTTCCCGGGTCTTGCAACATAACACGCTCGCAGCACATGACTTGCCAAGTGTTATTTTTTTTTTTTTCCTCTTCTGTGTTTACGTGTTTTATAAGTTTTAAAGCGGGACTGAAAATATTCGTGTGCGTTTTACTATTCCGATTTGTTCACCCGCGCGTGTTTCCGTTTCTTGTCGTCGGTTGAGTTCTGTAATCAGTTTATTTTCTTTCTTTTTTAACGAGTTCAAGTTCTGTTTGGTAAACAAACTGTTGAAGATCAAGTTAGCCCGTCCACCTTCGCAACCCAGGTCAGGTAGGATTTTTTTTTTAAATTCGTAGTAATGTTATGAATAAATAACTTGTTAAATATGTTACAATTTAGATAATGAATGTTCTAAATGCCTTAATTTAAACTAGCGAACAGTTGTGGTGGTTGATGTTTCAAGTTTAATTTGAATACATACCGTTTTCATCAATGCTGTCCTATTTTACTGCGTAATCAAGGAAACGCAACGTTAAAAATATTAACGTTTAGCCGTCGTGGAATTGAGTTTATTTCATTCTAACATTAAAAAGACGTAAACAATAATTATTATGGGAATTGAATTTTTAAAAAATACATATACCTTTTTAAGTGCTCTGCCAACAATTTTTTTTTTTTCAGAGAATACCGCCGCGTTGAGAAATCTTCAAAAAGTTTTATTCATTAATTTTTTTTAAACTGTTTATTTCAATAATACATTTTCAGAAATAAATTTCAAGTAAAAATCGGCAAGATTTCTTAATGTTCCAGTATTCCTTAAGGAATGTCACGTAGATATTTTTTGTTCGAAACTGTTATCTTCAAAACTGATGCACTGAAAAGGAATTTCTTAAACATTGATTCCCCATTTAAACTCCGTGGCTGCGTGTTTGTTAAGCCGTGTTAAGTTCAAGTGACGTATGTTTTTTACAGCCAGCATGTTGCGTTTAAAGCCCGTATGCCACGACAACATTTTCCGTACCGGCTCGGGCGGAATCTTCCTCGAGACCTGCTACCCGAGCTGGCATGCAAGCTGCTGTGGAGGGCCCTTCGGAATAACCTGTCCAACTATACTTGTGGCCGCGGAAGTAAAGACGAGTGCGTTTTTAATTATTTACTTCTGCAACTGTGGTTCAGGAACAATTTCCACTCTCTTCGGTAATATGTGTTTATGCACAGAGTTTTGTGTTGTTATAACTGCTATTTTCATGTCAAACAAACGCGAATGGTTACCTTAATTTTCGCACAACGAAATCGGTAGACATTTTCGTGGTTTTATATTTACTATTTATTCTTGTTTAATAGTCTTTCTCAAAATAAAATAAAATGATTCTACCACCCTCTCTCTCTCTGTTTGGCTGAAATTTCAAACTTGTAGGAGACCTTCCGTCGAACATTGCTCATGACCAATTACGAAAACGTCCATGTAAGCGGCCAGCAGTCAGCCAAATCTTCCATGAACCATTCATACAAGCGGCCATGCAGGTTTGCATGGAATAGTACAAGAAATCTTCCATCGTTGCATACCCGCTTAACATAAAAATTCGAACGCAAAGCACACTCAAAAGCTGTGTTCGGTTGTACTACACTCCCTTCCCCTCTCATTGGACCTTGAGTTCTGTAATGATCCAATAGAACACTTCGTGACGAAATGTACAGCGGTGAATTCTACACGCTTAAACGTTCGATATGTAAGTATATGTTAAATTCAATAGGTATTAGTTCAACTTTCCTAGTGTTTAAATTTACTCTAAATTTGAACGATCGGTTTAGTGGCGTTAGAATTACTGGTGAATTTTACAGCTACTTTGTGTATCACGATCGCTCAGTTCATTGTATGCCGTAACAGTGACCTGGTGCAGTTAAATTCGCTAGGGAAAAGTAGAGATAATGTCGACTGAGTCACTAGTTGAGTGATCCACGACCTTTCACGGCATTCAACGCCTCATTTTTGAGCGGCGAGGTTTGATTTTTTACTTATTATGTTATATTTTGACAAATCAATATCAGTGTGCTGAACGCTTCTGTCATATCTTAAGGCAGATATTTGGCGCGAAACACATTCGTAGCGGGTAGCGCACTCTGTAACCGAATCAGTTGAAACTACTCGAAATCAGCGCATTTGACTGCAGAGCTGTTGAAGCTGCCCCACTTGATTCAGTAACATTCCACATAATGATCGTTTGAGGGTATTCACCGATCAAACAGCGGTTTCTACTGATCCTTAGTGAGTTGTACTGGCCTGGCAGTAAAACCTCAGTGCATTCCACTTATCCTTCAGTAGATGACAGCTCATTAAAGGAAGATCACGGAAATAACTCTACTAATTTAAATCACGTATTCAGATTTAGGGTGTAGTTTGGCGTTTCAAGGCTAACCTCGATATCTTCCACTGGAAAACTGGTGGATCGAACTGCGTTTCCGACAGCTGACTCGAGAAAACGAAAAAATTTTTTCTCGTGTCGGTTACTCTTCATTGGTAATCTGCGTTGATTAACATTGGTGCTAAGCGATTTTTTTTTTTAATCGTGAAAATATCGTGGTGCCTACCCACGCCTGTACATTTTTCACAATCGAAGCGACGTCGCAACGTGCTGCGAGAATATTCCGTTATTAAAACAGCTCACAGTGAGCCATATCTGAGTGATTTTTCCTAAGTTTCATCAGCGTATATGAGATTTCGTTCAGGGTTGACGAGTTGCTGAGTTCCGCTCCGCCCTTCAAGAAATTCATTTTTTAAAGGATGTAGTTGCATTTTACATGTGAAATACATAGTTGTTAAATAAATAAGTTGATTGAATTTTACAGCTGTTTTTCCGCCGCTTGTGAAAAGGAATTCTGTATTCTCTCATGGTTTCTGGTGCTAGAATTTTTTAAATTAGCATTACATATATATATATAATTTTTTTTTTTTTTTTTTTTTTTTTTTNTTTTTTTTTTTTTTTTTTTTTTTTTTTTCGTGTCATTGCGTCTCGCTTACGTGCGAGGTCCTGAGAAGATTAATGCTTCGTTCAGTATTTCCTTCTTAAGTGGAAAATAAAAGAACACGAGAGGTTGTTAAGAGTTACGTTTTTATACAACACATCCAATATTTTTTCAAGTCGATTTTTTTAAAACAATTTTTTGGCTTTGCTACATGAATAAAAGAATATTATGATATGTTTTAGTTTGGTGATCTGTCCATTCTGGAGCGGCGCTGGAATGCAAGGGCGGGGGAAGCGGGAGTACCCCGAGAAAACCCGCCGGCAAGCGGCATCGTCCAGCACGATTCCCACATGCGGGGGTCCGGGAGTGGACCCGCCGGGGATAGAACCTGGATCGCCGTGGTGGGAGGCGAGGGCCCTGGACACTGCGCCACCGCTGCCCCTTCTTCCCTGGTGTTGACTTGTGTGTGCAAATATCATCTGTGTTTATTATCGTATGAATTAAAGTTGACGTGTGTGTGAAATAAAACATGCTGCTGGAGCTACGAGCCCCGTGCAGCGCGGCTGGACCTGTGTGCGAACTCAGATTACCTCACGTGTATCTCGTACACTTCTGTAATAGCTTTCTTATTCAATTCTTTAAGTAAGCTTTTGTCTTAAGAGTATCTTTAATGTATCTACCAGTCTCGCCTGCAATTGGGATATTTCGAGCTCTGTGTGTGTGGTTTTGACGTATGAGCAATTGGCGAATGTACCATTTGTTTATTATTTCTTTGTTTTCTAGCATTACCAAGTATCTTTGTTATCACCGGAATTAATAAAAACTTTCACATTTAATTTTTTTATACAAAAAATACAAAGAAATGCATGAGGCAGTATTTATTTACAAAACATTTGTACACATAATAAATATTTTTATTACTCTAAAGGAATTAACATATCTCTAAAATCNGTCGCTGTTACAGAGTTCTCCGGTGGTCAGTGCGCTAGGGCAAAGTCCAATTCAACTCCTTGTTCAGTTTAACTGGATGTGTCCGCGAACTCTGATTACGAATGCACGTGTGTCTCGTTTACTTCTGTATTGGAACTCGTATCCACGTCTTTAAGTACGCTTTTCTCTTAATAGTTTTTAATACGCCTATCAGTCCAGCAATCGGGATATTTCGTGCTCTGAGTGTGTGTGTGTTTGGCGTATGAGCAAGTGGAGAATGGCCGTTTTCCCCCCTTATATTTCTTAGTTTCACAGAATCACAATGTATATTTGGTTTCTCCGGAATTAATAAAAAAAAAAAAGTCACATTTGTTTTTTATACGAAAAATAAAACAAAGCTGAGTTAGAGCCAGAATTTATTTACAGAAAAATGTGTACGTAAAATTAATTTTCTACATTCGAAAGTGATTAATAACGTAACTCTAAAATTTCACGGTCTCCGTAATGCACTGGCTGCAATATGCTCTAATTTTTTTTTCGGATTTGTTAAGTTTTTCCTTATATGTCTCGACGAGGTTGAAGGGTGGTGAATGAGAGCTGTATTCGCGTGTCTTTGCTGGAATTCGTATTGTGGTATAAATCTGCATGGTGGACTAGTAGTATCTCGGGAATAAAACTATGTTTCAGTTCGCGTAATTCATAAACAGTGAATACTATTGACAGCTGCTGGCGTAGAGGCCACACACATACACATACACATGTTCGCATGTCACTTTTCATTCGGCTTAAAGTCACGTAGCTGTGTGTTTATGTCTCTGAACGGCGATTTAATGGGTAAGGGGAGAGAGGTTCTTTACCACGGTTCGGATATATCTTTTAATGGAGCGAGCGCCCGCGAATGTATGAAAATACTGAAATTTTGTTTGTCGAAGGCAACGGTTTTTTTTTTTTTTGTGATTTTGTACTTGTAGTTGGTGTATCTTTACGTTGTCATCTTCTGACAGAATATAATTTTTTCGCTGCAAAACTTACTATATGTACGTTATTTAGGTTTATAAAAATTTTTATATGCTGCCAATGAGTGCTAGAAAAATCGCTGCACGTGGAGTAAATGTATGGGTTTTTTTTTTCCTCTGCCTGAATTTCCTAATGTACTAATTTCTAACTTGGGAGGAAATGTTTTTAATCATGAGCATCTCTGACTATGTGTGGGGGGATGCACGGGCCACTTCCCTGAGCATATCGCATACAGCNAGGGGGCAAGCATGTTGTTTAGAGGGGAAGGGGCACTCGGTGATTGTTTTTTCGTTAATATTTACTCCGAAACACGGTGTTTGTATGCTTCTGTCTCGTGAAGTATATCAGTATGAGGTTTTACAGTATTTTCGATAACTTGCCTTTCGATTCGAATACCTTCCTTTCGTTGAATGGGGTCTGTTTTGCAAAGCTGCGTTCGAGCCGTACGTTAAATTTCATTGGTGGCGTGTTTATGTGGAGAGCCAACAGCGATGTTTTGCCCCATTCGAGCTAAGAATGTGCAAACATCCTTCGAATAACTGCTCTCGTTGTGATGGCATAGGTTTTTAGAGTGCGTTGGAATGCAGTTTGGACCTCCACGAAACCATTGTCATTAACCAACCCAGACCCTGCCACGATTCTTGGGTGTGATGGTCGCTGGCACGATGGTGGATGCTCATCCTGAACCCTTGGTTTTGTGGGAAGTACACTCGTACGCTGCTGAGAAGGAGACTGTACANTGTGTTGGAATGCAGTTTTGACCTCCACGAAACCATTGTCATTAACCAACCCAGACCCTGCCACGATTCTTGGTCGTGATGGTCGCTGGCACGATGGTGGATGCTCATCCTGAACCCTTGGTTTTGTGGGAAGTACACTCGTACGCTGCTGAGAAGGAGACTGTACACGACGGATTGTGGCAGGTGAAGGTCCAACAGCTACGCAGGTTCTTTGCATGCCTCTGCAAGTTATCGCGCCTAGCAAATGCCATGCCACAGTTTCCACACTTATATACCACTCTATCTGCATTATTCGAACATCCATACTTTTAATGTCTTCGAGCACATTTGGTGAATGCATACGATGTTTTACAGTAGCGGCACGGGTACTGAGGTAACATGATTGCAAATTACACTGAAGAGCAAACAACTGGTACACCTGCCTAATATCGTGTAGCCCCCTCCTCCCCCTCCCGAGCACGCAGAAGTGCCGCAAGACGACGTGGCATGGACTCTCGACTAATGTCTGAAGGTATGCAGGAGGCATTTCACACCATGAATCCTGCAGGGCAGTCCACAAATCCAATCTGCGCCAATTTGAGAAAGGGTTGCACGTCTGTCACGTTTAATGATTCTCGTCAGTCGTCGTTTGTCCCGTTTTTTCACGATCATTTTCCGGCCGCAGCGATGTCGAAGATTTGATGTTTTACCGGATTCTCGATATTCACGGCACACTCGTAAAATGGTCGTACGCGAACATCCAAATGTTATCGCTACCTCGGAGATGCTATGTCCCATCTCTCGTGCGCCGACTATAACACCACGTTCAAACTCACTTAAATCTTGATAACCTGCCATTGTAGCAGCAGTAACCGATCTAGCTGCCGACCGCATCGCGTTACTCTGATTGGTTTCCATACCTCTGTTATTTGCATACGCACGCCTATACCAGTTTTTTTGGCTCTTCATTGTATATCGATGGTAAATATAAATATTTAAAAAACTAAGTTTTAGTAACGTATTTTATTAGTGTACATATTCCTCCAGAGACTAGCTGGCCCGAACCGATACTCCAATTTGAGCAGATATTTAATTTCGCTGGAATATATATATGCGTATTACGTGCACGCATGATAATATCCTGCGACCTGGTGGAATTAAATACCTGAACTTACCAGTCAGAATGCTAAAGACTAGGGGTGAGAGAGCGATCTGTCGCCTCTGGCATCAGACGAGAAACTGTGCCGAGGGTCGACATTGTTCCCATGAAATACTTTCCCCATGCTAGCACGCTCAAAGTGTCAGTGCCATCAAAAAGTGTACCCCTCCGTTTACGATATTGATTCTTCTGCAAAATAGCGATTTAAGCTATTGCTACAATGCTGCATCTTAAAAACTGTGAGGAAACAGAACACATCCTAATCTTGTTTATGCTGTTTTCAATCACCGTGGTAATGTGTCCCGTTAGCCGGGTGTGGCCTCGAGGCGTTCAACATGTTCTGCTTGGGATTCCACTCAAGAACGCAGAAATTAAACCGCGTCTCGTAACACGCGAGCTCCGGCCCCACACGCGCCAGCAGAGGACTCGGGGTTGCAGACCCTATGTCGTGATGGACTTTCAATCGTTCACTTGTCTCAGCAAGTCTGCCCGCCAATCACGGGTGTTCTAAATCGGAGTGACTTAACCCTGATTGGCCGAAGTCGTGTAAAAAAGGAAGCCCTCTCTTAGCGCTTCCTCCTACCTTGAGCTTGGACTGCGTCGCGGTGTGTTTGAAATACGCGTTTTACCAGGAAGCTATGAAACGTGTGCCCAATGTGGTTGATCTACGAAAAGAACAACACCATGTGCTTTCAAGACGTCACGCACATTCGAAATACGATTCACAAGTACTACAGCGTAGCCAAAAGCGCCCCCCCCCCCTACTTCAAAGCGATGTATCTCAAAATATGCGTATCAAATACATACAAAACAACTCAAGGGCCCTGTTCCCGTAGACTTTCCACCAAGGTACACGCAGCGCGAGAGCACTGCACGTCACTACAGAGCCTTACGCGTAGCGGCGATGGCGCTCTCAGTAAACGTGGCATTGTAGACCTTATCTCTCCCGCGCTTCTCAGACTTAAACGCCGAAAACATTTCCATGTAGTTGGCAGCTACAGTAGTTCCAGGAATGGTCGGAGGCGTTGGAAAAGGAAGGCATTTACCCCTCCGCCAACCTGACTAGGGGGCGCAAAGCCTCCACGAGGAATAACTATATATTAACTTTCGCAATATGCAAATGTAATTAAAACTCGAGGTCACTAAATGACATGTTATTATTTTAACTTATATAAGTTATTTGTGTAAAGTGTATCAATAGTAAGTAGAGTGTGCATGTTTAAATGGTCACGTAAATTATTTCAAAATTAAATTCTGGTCAGGGACGCCTTTATAGATTACCAGGGGTGCCAAATCCTTTGGCAAGATCTTGCCGCTCTCACCTCCGTTTTCCGCCAATTGAGAAATGTTCGGGACGCCCCTGGGTGCACGTAGTTGCACGAGAATTACGTGTATAAGGACTCGTTCAATTATTGGTATTTTAACCCCGTAACGTACACGTTAATCATTCAGTTCCAATTGTTGCGAAAGAGGAAAATTTTTGGTGTGAACAGTACCTACGAATTTCTGATAACAGCTGACACTTTTTAGCGTATGGAATAAGTTTCAGTAGATTCTTGGCACACAAAAAACAACAACAAATAATGAAATAGCTGGTATGTCAGCAGTAGTCAGTAGCATCGCCTAAGGAAAGAGGCTGTCTCTATTGGTGCTAGCTTCTGGACCTGTACAGCACCGACCATGATGTTATACCTATTCTGCAACACGTCAAACGTGTACGAGAATACTCGGGATAATGTGTAACATGTTATTCACGGTAAAGTGAGCACTTTTGAAAGCCCTCTCATTTGGAAAAATAGTCAATAAATATGTTCTATTTTTGCCTTTGACGTTAATTTCAGGTTCAGGTGGATTATACGCACTGTGTTTATTACATGCATGCCAATATTTATTTAAAAAAGGTGGTCCAAGGATTAAAAAAACGGCCGAAAGGGAAAAGTATTCTGGACCTCAAGAGTGCTCACTTTAACATGAACAGCCTTTAATTTATAATGGGTTAAACAGCGCTTCTCCTATAGGCCGTCTCACTCTTGGATTGCAGTGTGCTGTGTAATGGACATTCACTCTCTCTTTCTAATACATGATTTCTGTCGTTAACGCTGTCCTTGTTCCTGCGTGCACTGTTGCCGGAGAAGTTATCTATTTGCAGCCTAAAAAAAAAAGTATTTACCATTTTCGTTGCGTGCGCGCCATGCAATCACAATGATAGTGTTTCTCATAGGTTTCAGTTTCAAAGTAGCCGCTTAGCTTTGCGTCGCAGGATTGGAATATCTTAAAGAGTTGTCAGGAAGTTAAGTGGATAAAATTCTCTTAATCAGGCCGTTTCCTTCGCCACCCATTTGTTACTCAGCCTGCCAGTTGCGTCGCAAAGCTGGAGTAATCTGGCAACAGTGCGCGCCATTCACTCTGTACTGCAATGTAAGACTGGGGCGGCCTGTAGACGATGACGAGGCATCGCTTCTCGTCTTGTCGGTTGTGGTCACAGTGCAGACGGTGATCATGAAGGCAGTGTTGCGCACGCGTTCTGCTTGTTCGCCCTTAGGGCAGGTGCTAGGAAAGTGGACGGCCGGGTACCAGAAGGGCAGGTGGTAGGAAAGTGGAAAGGGCACCTGCCCAATGGTAACTGGCCCGGGATATACACCACCGCACCTGCCTGCACCTCGTAGCACGGGCTGATGAAGGGTAACCAATCAGTGCTCGCTTGTAAAGCCCGCTTGCCGCGACGGTGTTCTGTAAGAGCCGCGGCGCAAGTTTCTACGGGACCTGCTAGCCGAGCCTGCATGCGAGCAAGTATAGAGCTTTCCACAGAGAAACCAGTCGCATGATGCTTGCTGCTAACGCCCGCGGTGCATACTTGTTCTGATTGTATCTGTTGTTACAATTTCTCAAAGTCAGTGGACTTAACCAAGTTCTTTAAGGGATGGAGGTATTAATTAAATTAAATAATTAATAATTATTTCATAATTTATTTACTAAACTCCGAAAACAAAATACTTTCGACTTAATATCCCACAATAAATGACTATCGCTTGCTATTTACAATAAACCTATTTACAATTCATAATCACCTATAAGAAATCAAGGCAATCAAATAGGTCTGGCTAAAATCATTCCCAATAAACACAGCGTACCAGAACCTACTGAATTATTATACATATTGTATGTCTATTTTTCCCAGCTGCAATATTTATAATAAAGTCCGTATCACGCATTCATACACTCCACCTTCATTCAGTCCACAGCCCACCTGTCCGGAATGTTCCTGTGCTCCGAGAGTCCTCATGCACAGTAGTCTTCTACTCGTCGGGTATCACGCCCCCCCTCGTCCGTCTACACCGCACAAATACTCGCTGATGTCCCTCCCTGTCTTCGCCAGATTACCGCACTTCAGCCAGATAGTTACCACAAAGACTCCCGACCCTCCGGCTGCGGCTGTATTTATTGTGTTGTCGGCAATATCCGAGACGCTTCTACAAATGCCGTGTTGCGCCGAGGGACATGATTACCAGAAAATTCTCGCTCATCCTCCTGATTCGCTGACTCTTCCGGCAGGGGGGGGGGAGGAGAGGCTATGACGCCAACCAGGTCGGCTGTCAATCATTCCTCCGTCCGCCGGGCGACGTTGCGGGTAGTGGGTCTGCGTTGGGGGTGGAGAGGGTCGAGTTTCCGGCCTATCAACACCTGTCAACAGTGGTACACACAAAAAAAAAGTTATATAACATGGCTGAAGCCAAATTTACAGTCAGTGCATAGTTCTTGCGATAGAAATAGATCGTTCTTAGCGCTAATAGCCTCTTTTCATTGCCTATCAAATATGGAGTGTAGTGAAGGTATTTTGTTAAATGACGATTGCCATAAGAAAACCTTTTTTGCCAGTTATCGGAAACACAACAAATTTTTTGTGAATTTACTGACAGAGATCAGAGCCTTTTGAAATTGAAAGTTCATTCAAATATTTATTTTGTGTGCAATTTTCATGAAGATAAATATCTGAAGAAATATAATATATTTGGTGTCAAATGTTGTGATCCATTCAAATTCCATAAGCACACAATCAAAAAACGTTGCCGCGACACTNTAATATATTTGGTGTCAAATGTTGTGATCCATTCAAATTCCATAAGCACACAATCAAAAAACGTTGCCGCGACACTAAAAGTCAAACACAACTAGTTGAAAGTTGACCAACATTCTAGTCTTCACGTTTTAACGTTCAACGCCAGCCAATCAGAATTATAGAAGTCACAGACAAGCGAAAATAAAAAGAGTATTGACGATCTGCAATATATGGATTTACCATCGCCGTACATTTNAAGAAGTCACAGACAAGCGAAAATAAAAAGAGTATTGACGATCTGCAATATATGGATTTACCATCGCCGTACATTTTTATTCTATGTTGTACGAAATCAATTAACAAATAACGCAAAAAAACATTTAAAAATAAATTCTCTTAACTAGTCAGTATGCGGAATTAGTTTTTTTACGAAAGTAATTTTTAAAATTACCAACGCAATTAAAAATAGTCACGTATTATTTATTTTTATTTTTATACCTGTCAACGTAATTCCATGGTTGGCTAGAACAAGGTTGTAACCGACGAAAATATGTTTGTTAAAATATGATGGTTGTATAGCACTTGTTGCATTATAGTTAAGTTTTGAAATGTTAACACTAGGGTAAAGTTGGTTATAGGCAATTCACGGTAAAGTGAGCACTTTTGAAAACCCTTTCATTTGGAATAATATTCAATAAATATATTTTATTTTAGCCTTAGACGTTAACTTCCGAGTGCTGTGGAAATATACAACGTGTTTATTACTTACATTGTAATATATATTTTAAAAAAGGTTGTTAAAGGATAAAAAAAATTACTGAAAGGCACAAAGTAACTAGGGCCTCAAAAGTTCTCACTTTACCGTGAACAGCCTATAGTTAGGGCCAGTGATATTTCGCGAAAATATTTCGAGACAAGATACACTCCAAAGCACTGTAGGGTCGTCCAGCTTCTTTGATTGGCTAAAAAATGTTCTGACCCGTATTAACCGTTTGCGCACGAATCACGAAGGTTCAGTGTCGGAGTTACTTAGCCCTGAGTGGATTGGTCAAAGACGGACACGGCACCAGCAGCCAGTGGAGGTATAACAACAGCTGAGGTGTGTTGAAGTCTACTGTGAGCTTCGATTTTTACGCGAAAAGTCGCTGGCCCTACCTATAGTCATAACTTTTGCCACAACACCGTGTTACCAAAACGTAGAGGGCTTCACATGCAATTTTATTGCCCGTATAACTCAACATGCTAAGCATAAGGATTAACAGACTTGTTCTGACCAACCATGCCAGGTTACGGTAACGTTAAGCGTTTGTCGTTCAGCGGCAAGTGGATCGCAGACGAGGCCGGATATCGGCCGGGTGGCTGTCGCAGCTAACAGGTGCGGAGGGCGGCGGCCACATGGCCCCAGCTATCGGCGTGGGAACCCGCCCCGCCACGGTGTTGTTCGCCCTTCTTTGAAGAGGGGGCGTGGAGGGGGGAACCGCCCGCCTGCCTTTAATATCTCCGCCGCGACGCCGAGCTACAACCGCCTAACTCATCTCTCCTCCCCCACGTCACTGCCGTCGGGTGCCGCTGAATTGTATAAAAAGATTCTTGTAGTCGGGGGTGAACGACCAGGTGAAGTATTTTGAACGTACGTCACAGAAAACCAAGTCTGAGACATGAAACAGACAAGGAAAAACGAGCCTAGAGTTACTGCAGCCAATGTATAAACAACCTCACAATAAGTTTCGACTATACATACAGAATTCACGAACGTATGGAGTATACGTAAAGAAAGCATGGCAATTAGACGTTACCATCGGTACCAATACAAAACGTCAAATTCAAAGTGTTTCTAACCAGNCGTAAAGAAAGCATGGCAATTAGACGTTACCATCGGTACCAATACAAAACGTCAAATTCAAAGTGTTTCTAACCAGAAAACATTTTCCCAATATCACAGAACAAATAAACACGAAAGAACAACAGAATTAACGTAATGTTGTCTCGGACTAGGGAGGGTTTCTTTCTTCCCACTGCAGCTTAGTACCGTGTGTGACCTCCACGTGCACTGTGCAGGTCCCTAACACGCCGTGGCATGCTTGTACTCAGTGTGTGACGTCATCTTCCCTCTCCATCTGGGCAGCTCCTATGAGATCTGCAAGTGTTGCTGGAGGCTGTGGACGATTAT
>NQII01002927.1:265157-287698 GCA_002778355.1 Clitarchus hookeri | reverse complement strand
CCAAACACTGTCAGTCCTTTTCTCGTGTATCTCACCTCGGCACGTGTCCATGTTCTCACGTGTTTTACTCGGTGCGTCAGCGATTTGCTAGCTTAACTCGGCATTATCTCGGCACGTGTTAACTGCCTGTCCACCCCCCACCTCCCCACGGGCCGGCCTGGCCTCGCGGCATGTGTCTACTGGGGGGCCCTAGCGGGGGTAAGATGGCGGGGGTGTGACAGCAGCGCTTCTAATACTAACAATGAGACACGCGTCAACATAAATTAGGGCTTGCCAACTTTTCCAGATTTGTCTTTAAAAAGAAAATTTTTAATACTATGTAATGTGCAAAAATAGTAGTATCATTAAACAACATTTTCTTAAAAATGTATATGTAAAAGAAATTATTATTTGCACATAGAAAATTTATATTTAGCCAGTTCTGTGGCTACAAATAGTTTTTCACCAGTTTGTAATGTCACAATTTATATTATACCATTGGGCTAGAGCGGCAGCGTAAACATACACGTAATTGAGGAAGTGGTAAAAAACGGACACTGTTTATTAAAATTCTGTTTATTTTAAAAGAATTCTCAGATATGGGATATATGATGATGTGTTTTATGTCTATATGGATAATTCTTTCGGCCTCAGTATACGGAAATCCTGTACAACACGAGACAGTTGGCAACCATAACATAAATACATATATATATATATATATGGATGGACGGATGGGCGGACGGACGGACGGACGGACGGACGGACGGACGGACTGACTCGGTATATCGTCTTTACTCAAAACATTTTACCTTGCAGTCACTTCAATATATGTATACATTCTTACTTTTGTGGAAATTCAGGTGAAGGATTTTCCTCTTAGATAATGAAAACTGTTGGTGGTGATAGGTGTAAATGTATTCCTGTTTTTGTTTACAATAATTTATTTCCTTGACATGTTTCCATATAATACATACTTTACAATAATCAAATGCGTTTAACTTTGTTGCTGGGTGAAAATTTTACTTCAGCATATTTATTGTATATATAGTTGCAGTTTTCAGGATTGTAACCACATTTTTACAGAACATTATTTCATGGTCTCTGAATACAATGAGTGTTTGTGTCCAAGAATACAGTAAAGAAGGAGGTGTGGAGAAAGGAAGCATAAAAACCAAAACGTGGTAAAATTGAATAGAAAAAATGTTACCCAGCGAAGTAAGGACCTTACAATACTGTGACTTTTGATTCCCACCAGATACCATTCTTGTGTCGGTGATGATTCCTCATTGTGCGAAAAACTGAGTATACACCATAAATCAGTACTGTGTAATCATAAAGTTCATGTGCACAGAAGAATTCATTTTAATGTAAATGTGTTTGGTATGTTAAATTATGACAAACCAACGTAAGATGGTAATGCCTTTTTTTAAAATTTCGTTAAAGAGTTTCTGAAAGGGGGAGTGTTGAGGGAGACTGCAGTTGCAGAGGGAGTTGCAACATCACCATGAAACACGTAGTTACGTGGCGAGACCCTTTAGGTTACTTATAAGTGGACAATGGCATCACTTTTCTAGTAGCTTAAGCAATATTTTTAAAGACTATTTTGTGGGTATGGTAACTTCCAGTGATGTAACGAATGTTGGATTTCCCACATTCGCGAATGCAAACGCGAATATTCATCTCCAATGTTCGCAAATGTGAATATTGACTTTTTCAATATGGCACCAAAAGCATGTTCTCACAAACTCACATTTTGATTGTGTGTTTAGGACCGGCTATGTTTTAACCAAAAGTAGCCAATACTGCACTAAGTAAACAAACTGTGATTGCTCGCTCATTGAATGAAGTTAGCTGCTAATAGTTTTTTCGTAAAGATTTGTTTTGAGGTTACGTATATTTACTTGTTGAATTTCTATAGAAACCATTGTTAAATTGTTATAAAGTGATTAGTGATATTTCAACATGGGTAAGTCATATGTTAGCGAAGTTTGGACTTATTTTACAATATGTGATGCTGAAAATGTGAATTGCAAAATATGTAACAAACAATACTCGCGCGAAGGAAGATCAACTAGTGCTACGAGAAATCACCTGGAAGCTATGCATAAAAATTAGTATAATGAATTAAAAAAATGGAAAAATGAAAAGCGGAATGCTTCTACAACAAATACTTTGGCGTCCTCTTCGCGACAATGTACTAAAACCGACCTAAAACAAATGTCTTTGAATGATTGCATCGAAAAAACTAAAAAGTGGGATAATAACAACGCCAAGTCTGTAGAAATTGACAATTTAATAAGCGAAATGATTGCTTTGTAGGACTTACCCTTTAGTTTTGTGGAATGCGTTGGATTTGTCAGATAGATGAACCACCTATGTCTGTGGTATAATTTAAAAACTCGACAACATTTNCCCTTTAGTTTTGTGGAATGCGTTGGATTTGTCAGATTGATGAACCACCTATGTCTGTCGTATAATTTAAAAACTCGACAACATTTGACTTTGTTTATATGCGAGAATTTCTACGGCAAGGTAAAAGATAAAGTTCTGGAATTAATCAAATCATTTGAAAAAATGGCTTTTACAACTGATATCTGGTCTGATTCTTGTTCAGGAGTATCGTTGCTGAGTTTTACATGTCACGGCACAACAAAACAATTTGAAAGAAAAATGATTGTGTTAAAAGCAGAGGTATTTAACAATGGCCGACATACTGGTGAAAATATAGCTATAAAACGTGAAACCATGTTGTCATTATGGGAAATACCCAAAGAAAAAGTGCAATGCATTGTTAGGGGTGGTGATACGAACATGAAAAAATGTATTTCCTTGTTATTCATTAAAGACATTGATTGTTCATCACACCAAATTCAAGTAGTTGTCAATGAGGGTCCTAAGTCACAAGATTCTGTTATTGCAGTGATTACAAAATGTAAAAAGATGGCAACTCATTTTCACTACTCAAATATTGCTCAAGATGAACTTGCAGCTCTGCAAGAAAGGCTCAATCAACCAAAGCTTAAGATTATACAAGAGTGTGTTACAAGATGGAATAGCAACTTTTATATGTCGGAGCACCATTTTGAAAAACAAAGATTCGTTGTGACTTTACGCTTCCACAAATAACTAAATTTCACAACTAACTTCCCAAGAGTGGATAATTGTGGAAAAACTAATTACTTTGCTTAGACCTTTTGAAGAAGTTACAAAAGAACTAAGTGCAGCCGATATTTCCATATCTTCAGTAATTCCATTATTGGCCACCTTGGAAAAGGTAATTGATGAATTTGATGTGACTGACGAATGCATCGGGAACATGAATCTCGTTTTAAAACAAGAACTAAGTCACAGTTTTTCTCATTTGGAAAATGACATATTGTTTGCTACGGCTACTTTCATTGACCCGAGATACAAAGTGAAATTTTTCAAAATACTTCAACCAAAGATCAAGTTGTGAAAACTATTTTAGAATTAATTGGAAACGATCAATCAAGCCTATCTTCTTGTTCAAATCCTAAGCGTGCCAGAATGACTAATCTTGAGATTGAAACCTCTTGATCCAGTACCTATCTATCAGAGAAATCTATATCTTTATTAGAGAGCATAAAATTGCTGATGTATTCCAGTGAAAGTGATGGAAAAAATGAAAGTACAAACCCTATATAAGTTTTGATTAAAAAAACCATCAATGAATATTTAATGGATAAACGTGTGGAAAATGATTTTAACCCACTTACATGGCGGAAGGTGAATAATAAGAAGTATGGTATTCTTTCTCCCATAGCCTGGCAATATTTAGTAACACCACCCACTAGTGTGCCTAGCGAAAGAGTTTTTAGTGGGGCAGGTCTTCTTTACACACCCCTCCGAAATAGGCTGCAAGGAGAAAAGGCATCAAAACTTTTATTTTTGAAGTTTAATATTCCTCTACTCGTATTTAATTACTAAGTGTTTTATGAAACTTGCATAACTTACTTAAGTATACTTAGTAATTAAATTGTAACTTAATTACTATAAAATTAATTAACATTAGAATTTGAAGAAATTTATTTTTTTGTTTTAATTAAAAAGAAGAAATGTTTTGGTTTGCTTTCTCAAAAAAGATTTTGTTAACTTCATTTATAAGTAGTAGATTTAATGTACAATATAATTACATATTATTACTAGTAGATTAGATACAGAGAGATCTTGTAGATTAAATATTATTTAGATACCTATCAAGTTGCATTTGCGTTCTCACAAAAGATCTCATTTATAGTGGATTAGTTTAATTTTAAATGTGGTAACATATTTAGCTCCATTGTTTTGTGTTTTTAAGAAGTTCGAAATATATTTTTGTTTTCATACAATTGATATTTTAGTTTGCAAGTTTAGGTAAATACCTACCTAAATTCGATTTTTGCTTAGATAAATAAGAATAAAATATTATTAAAAGACTGTTCCCCAATTAAAACTTTTTTATTAAAATATAAATACCTAAATAAAAATATTATAAATCTTAGCAGTTTCATTATTATTTCATAAATATTTTCATTTTTCATTGCCAAATACATTTGCTACATATTCGCATAATTTCTTGCAAATGCAAATATCAAAAACATGCGAATATTTGCAAATGTGAATGTGAATATTCATTACATCACCAGTAACTTACGTTAGTATTAATGGTAAAGAATTTTTAAGGATTAAAGATTATGTTGCAATTTATGCCCACCAATGCACATATTATATTATTTCAGTTATGAAGAGTGGGTAATTAATGTATAAGAGATCAAATATGAAAATATTTACGTACTGGCCGTAAGTGCTGCGATCGTACACATTTTGCCCTTATATAAAGATGTGTGTTTATTGCTGAAAATATTTCAACCCTCTAGGCCAGCAGTAAATTTAATTTTTTGTTATTCTTACACATCATCGCTTTTGGTTGGTTATAGTTTCATAATTCTGTTTGTACTTGCTGTTTTATAACTGGTATTGCTAACTACTAGTAATGGGAAGTTAATTGTACAGCATGCATTAAAATAAATTTAAAAAATTCAAGATTTTCTCTGCTGCAGAAATGCCAGCCTCTGTGGTGTCGGGGGCAGAACCAGATGAGAAAACAGAGGACATGACCTCACCCCAAAAACCCTTACATTGACATGAAGCTGTCCTGTGAATGTTTTAAAGCTGAAATGAAATACTTCGAGTTGTTTACAATACTCATTTAATTGTATTTACTAAAATTATAATGAGTGTGAGTGGCCCCTCCCATGACACAAATCAAAATTCGAAGACCTGTAAACTAAGAAAATAAACCTCCCCCCTCCCCCCAAAGACCAAAAGTTTAATTCTGCTCCTGTGTGGTGTAGAGTTTTTAGTATTCCTAATTCCATACCTGAAGATCATGGATTTTATTTCTATCTTGAGCAGTGGTTTTTTTTTGTTTAAGTAGTGTGTAGGACTCCTCCCAATAATAAGCATAACTGCATAAAAGCAAGACACAAGAAAGTCCTAAAAATAAAAATACATTGTTGAAAAACTTATATATTGATTTATTTTGATGTATTGTTGCATATACTTAACTCTATTTTGCAGTAAGTAATTCTGTGGATATTTACACAATACCTATATTACTTTGAGATTTGGATCGTTAAAATTGTCTCTTAAAATGTCTCTGTATAATACATATTTGACCCAATTAATTTAAATTACTTATTGTTATAAAACCACTGAAGCAGTTTAGTATAATCGCTATATAAAAATTTATATTATGTTTACATTTCACGTTTTATGTTTACAAATGCTGTTTATTTGAGTGTATTTAATTTAGAAGTTTTAATACCACAGTATTTGTGGTGTATTATTGCACAAATTTACAGACCTTGACAGTTTATCTAAGTATTTGTTTATTTAAATGTCACCAAAAACTAAAAAAAACGTAATATTTTATGTTTTTATGTCGTTTAATGAAGAGATAGTTTAAAAGGAGTAAGTTTTAGAACAGTTTGAAAGGTGGCATAGAGATATCCATTCACGGAGATGTATGTATCTGTGACGTTGCAGACGTCCGTGCAAACATCATTGCGACAGCCTTGAGCTGTCAAATCCAGACACAGCGACAGCTGATCTATGTTTATTTTTGTAAGTAATATACGTATGTTTAAAAATTAATTTTTCATTGGTTATTTTTGTTACCGCCAATTTGTAGAAGGGAGCATTGCTCTGATAGATCTTTCTCTCTCTTTCTCTGAATGGCACTAACAAGATGACAAGACATACATTTAAGCTCCTGTAATTTATTGAAATATAAAGTGAAAGTTTTATCAACTGCAGTAAATGTCAATAGTAAGCACGAAGTGGTCCATCATAAGTGTTTGAATCGTAAATGCAGCAGAAATCTGTTTTAGGGAGCACATCAAGAATTAATATAAGTTCCAAGAAGCCTATGATATTGTATGCAAGCGGACATTTTGAGATACATTTTACTGCTATTGCTACCCAAGTTAATGAGAGCTCAGCAACTTAGAATAAATGTTTCGTATGAAAATTCCCACTTAAGTGTATATTGTTTTGAAAGTGTTTATTTTCTTTCATCATAAGTTAACTGTCTTGTATAATCCGCCCAAAGTGTACTCTGATGTGTAGAATCTTGTGTTCTACTACGAGAGCTAAGCCGAATAACATTTTCATTTATAATCTGAACCTTTAATTTGAAACAAGTATCAAACTATTTTGAGACAAGTGAAGGCAGTAAACATTTTAATTTAATTTTGAATGTAATTCAATTGCATTTATTTTGAACATTTTGACAACGCATTCATAATTTAATTTAGTTTCTTTTGGTAATTGATAGAGCTAGCCCCTACATATGGTCTGTCTCATGTAAGTTGGCGGGATTTTGACAGTTCAATGAAAGTTGCACCAAATGTTTACTTTTGGTTTATGTATCCTTTCGCCATCAGCTGGTGCATCAAGTGGAGGCTGTATATTATATCAACACGCTGTCAGCTGATCCACTTCCAATTGTACTGTAATGCCAAACAAATTTTAAGGTATTTTAGAATGACATATGTCTAAAAAATTCGTAGGTTTTAAAAATAAAAATATATAACGTTTCAAAAAATTAAAAATTTGCCAACTCTTTTTTAATTTATTCGAGACAGCGAATTTGCGAGGCGGTAATTATAGTTCTTATCACACACTAGACGTTGCAGCTAATACATTAAGAATTGAAATAAAAATAATTTTGGGGACTTGCTTGACAACGCACTTTAATTCGCCAACTCACCAACGACTTTGCAAAGCGGGTGGCAGAACAACATGGCGTGTATGGACGTAGACCTAACGATTACCGGCCCAAAGGAAATTTCCTGTAAACAAAATTGCTGTACACGGAACTACATGTTACTTTAAAAATTATACAAAGCTCGAAGGAAAATAAAACCATTGGCATATGTTAGTAAATTTGTTAATTCACACAAAAAAACCTACATTTTCTGGCTGGTTAGTGCTTCGAGAGAGACAGATAGCGCGCATGACTTGGCGCTACGCTTTTACGAGACGAATGGGTTTCTCAACAGATGGCAGCACTTGGCCTGCCTCCTGATCCAGTCTTTTTAAATGTTGACTTTTCTCCTATTACTGGCTTGAAACGAAACGAGTTTGAAATATATTTCGTCAAATTATGTGAAAACATCCGCCACCTGGGGACGCGACGAGTTGCGGATAGTCGCATCTCCCGAGCTGTCATAGTCCCGCCGCCTTAGCTGGTGCCAAGGGACGGGCAGATACTGTCAAGAGAGCAGCCACGAGCACGATGTTCACCTCACGACAGCTCAGCTCGTGATAGCTCAGTCACCACCGCCGATCTCTCATATGCCCCAGGAAGGCCATGTTGTCACGAGACCAGGAACCGAAGTTCCCATAACTCGTTAGGTGGGCGTGCAAATCTAGTTGCTGCCCGACAGACTTTAGTCTAATCCCTGGGTTGGCGGTGGGCTGCAGTTTTTAGCTGGGCTCCGCCCGTATTTAAAGCTGTTAACCACTGTTTCTATTTCAGTAAATTTACTTGTAGGTGTTATCGGCATGTACTGAAGCTTCCCACTAGTCACCCGACTGGCGTGTTTAATTGTCGTGATGTCTGAAGAAAATGTAGTGTTGTTCGCAAATGGCTAGTTAAATTCGCGTGTAGTACGCCGGTGAGTCCCTGCAACCCAAGTCACTGTTCATCGACCACCTTACTAGGCACATCAGTCCTTGCGTCACTGCAAGGCAGGGTCCAGCCTCACACTTATTCTTCTGTCATTGCATCGTGTGTCGTTTGTGAAAAGAATTCCATGTAATTAGTACACTTTTATGGCACCCTATTTACCAGGACTGTTGCCAGCCCTGGTCAAATCTAGGGTAAACCAGTGTAGATGGCATAGCTACATTAGTCTCATAATGGGCATCATTTGTAGGTTGACAGATCGGTATTTTTTCTAACCTACTTTAAAAATAAGTGTTAATTGTGAGCCCACAGTAGGGATGGAGGCTAGGTGCATCTCAGGGCTAGACCCCATACCCCTCCCTACAAAGGAAGGAATTCATGCAAGGAGACATTCATCGTGGNGGGGCTAGGTGCGTCTCAGGGCTAGACCCCATAACCCCTCCCTACAAAGGAAGGAATTCATGCAAGGAGACATGTATCATGGTAGCGAGGGATTGGGCTGCCATGGCCTCATCTTTGCCATGACAACCATCCTGAGTGTCCTTATAGCTAAACTACTGTTACTAAGAACAGAAAGGGAAAAACCAGCATTGATACCGTAAAAACCCTTTAGAGAGTAAAGAATTCAAAATTGTTACATGCATTACTAGAAAATGCTACAGAAGACAGATAGGTAGGAACCATGCTTTTTATTAGTGGGTAGAGAAATAGTTGTAGAGAGGGTGTGGGACATCTCCTTTGATTGTAATTATTGATGCTGGCTNAAACACGAGTAGATTCTGAAAACTTAACAGAAAAGAAAATGAGCTGCCAGTAGCTTAGTGTACAGGTGGTATCTGCTGCTCACTTAGGGGCAGGCTTCGTTTCTCACGGCTTTGATAGGCAGGGGTGACGCGATGGCGTGACTATTCTTTATTACATTTAAACAGCCCATACGGTATCTCATGTTTTTCGAGGAGGGTTGTAACCTGGCCTTGAAGGCGGCCAGTCGGGGTTCAGATCTCCTTTGGGGTATGTGTCATGCATGTGGGGATTTGAAGTCAATATAAATAAATATTGCTAGAAAGCATCACGTGTCACATGTGTCTTGAGTAAGTCAGCCAACAGAGCAAGGGAAGTTCGCAGAAAGCTGAATATGACTTGTAGATGCAAGAGGCATCATTATGACCAGTTAATAGAGTTTGCTAGGAACAGCACTGTAGGGCATTTTGATGTCGCAGTGGCTCTATATTGGGAATCCACATGCATTATACAGGTTACTGTCGACCAAGACAGACCACACTAAGGGAGATTTGCTGTGTTATGCGCCAAGCATTATGCAACCTAGTGACTTTGGCTACTGCCATCCAGACAGTTAATGGACACAGGGCATTCTCCAGCAGCCGGTGCCATTTTACGCCCCAGCCTGGCCCTTGGCATCACCGTGACTACAGATTTGCCATCCTATATGTAGTCTGCAAAGATTAGGTGATTATGAGTAGCAGCAGATCATGTTCAGCACTGAATCTTGTGTGTGCATTACCACAGATGACTATTGTGTGCGAGTATGGCAACACTGAGAGATGGTCACACTCTGTCAATTTTGTGGAGACAGACATTGGCATTTCTCCTTGTATCATTATGTGGGAGTCATGGGAGTACGACATAAGTTCTGCTAGTGTTTTATGGGACCATGATGGCATAGTGGTATGTCGGAAACATCTTGCGTATTTGTGTGTTACCAAGGGTTCCCATTAATGGGGGCAGGGTGGGAATCTGCTCCTTCGAAGCCCTTTTTTAATAGTAATTTCCAGTATTTTTTAAACATTGCATTTTTAATAAGTTGCAACATGCTCTTACTTGTCACTAAACCTAACTTTATAGTTGTTTAAAAATAATAGCATCTTAAATGTAATTTGTTGTGTGAATAAAACAGTTTTGGTGTATATTAGATGTGCTGTTATTTAGAAATAGACACTCCTGCCTCCCCTGCCACTTTAAATGAATGGCAATGGGTACCATGGTGTGTTGTTACCCCTCACGAGACAGCAATGTGGTACAGTCTTTCAGTAAGACGACTGTTGTCTATACATGGCACATGTATAAAAATGACTGCATTATGACGACGTAATATTTTGACCAGCAAGGTCTCCTCATCTTTCCTTGATAAAGCATGCGTGGGATCAGCTGGAACATCAAATCTGACCTGGTGCCAATCTGCAGGTTATTGTACCAATTTACAACAGCTTTGGGCCAACTAATCTCTAGAAAGGGTATAAAGGCTGTACAACTCCCGAACCAAATTGGAGTAAGTGTCAAGGCGTAAGGGGATTCTGCATCCTACTGACATGGTTGTACTGCCAACTACGTTGTCCATGTGATCTAATATTATAATCATTGCAATAAAATGACAACCTTTCAACATGTGGAGATTATTTTCATTTCCAACACTCCCAGCTGTGTAACATTTTTGCCTGAGTGCGTGTTTGCATTTATCAGTGTTTCCTGCTCACTGTTCACATTGCCTAAAAAAGAATAGAAAATCCAATACCAGTTTTTTGGGAATCTGAACCTAACAAATAACTGTAAAGGAAATGGCAGCAACCTAAATGTTTGTTGTAAAATAATAACTTGTCAATTTTGTTTAAATCTGTGACGTTATTAACATTTCACAAAATCTTGTGAAATTTTAATAAGTGCATAAGAAAACGCAATTTGCAAGAATCATGCTGGAATTTCATTAAAGCAAATTATTTTGTTTGTGTTGTCTTTAGTCAAAACAATTTTAATTAAATATAATTTAAAACCAGAACTTTAATCCTTACCAGCTTGAACTAACTTATGATACAACCATTTTATTCCTTACATTTGTGGCCAGAAAAATACATCAAATTCCAAACTAAATACCCATATTTCACGCATTTATAAGTCCTAAATTCAGAGGCTTTACATAGTGGGGAAAAATGCATACACTTACCTGCAGGTATACACCATTTCCACTTTTTTTTTTGCAGGTTTTCGGTACTAAAATATATATTTTTTTTTTCCCCAGGGAACTCGTATGATAACATTTCTCAAAACTTATAAATTATTATTCCTTGTATTTTTAGTTAAATTGCATTCTTAGAGAAAACAAGAAGTTATCAATATAACTAACGAGTCTACTTCCCTCTACACAGATGCAAATAATTTTGATGAGGTAATTAATAGGTTAGATTGTAGGTGTGTCTTGATGTCTCGTTGATAGCGATATCATTAGAGACATAACCAGAAACAAATGCAATACTATTGAGACAATTACAAATACACGTGTGCATTACCTGGGACTCGAAAACAGAACTCTTCGCACAGTAAGCTGGCATGCAACCAACTACATCACGGAGATAGGGTTCGGAACATCAACTTCGATAGTAACCAGTATAAAGTTTTGGTAGACTAGGATTATCAACTTCAAATATTTACAGGGACATCATTTTGAAAACAAGTTTGTGAGTACTTTAAATCATGTAAGTTTTAATGGCCTACCGTAACACTACTTGTGTGCAGAATTTGGTGTAAATTTCTTGACCAGTTCCCGAGATATGGCATAGTAGCTTTAGTTTCTCATTAGGTGCTATTGTACAAAACATTCTGTATAGGCACATCTGATGCTTCTAATAGATACTGCAATAGGCCTATGTCAAATTATTTAATATATATGACAAATTTATCTAAATATATTTATATTGCAGCCATACAGCAAATAAAGCCACACACACTTTGAACATGCCCTACTGTAGCACTAATAGTTTTATTGGTCCTGGAAAGAAAAAGCCTTATTTTCTCATGTGGTGGTATCTTCATTACAGGAGAACAAAACTGAGGTTTATTGGCGCATTCTATGTTTGTTATAGTTATTATTACATGTTAAGTTGGTTGGAATTGTCTGGAACGTGTAGCATATTGACATAAAATATTTACGTTGCTGTGATTTTGAAAATATGTCTACCTCCTCAAGTCGTACAAATTTTAATGGACTACAAAATCATAACTTGACGCCGGAATTTGATGGGTATTAGTTAAAAATATAAGAACTTGAAAAAAATTCTCAAAAAAAAGGGAAAAAATGTAACTATATACTTTTAATGTTAACTTTCCCCTCACCCCTAGCTTCACTCACCACACCACCACCTTTTCGCAAGCGTAAAAAAATCAAGAAAAATCGCAAAAATTCGAGAAAAATTATAAAAATAACACAGGCCAACAAAAAATATTTTGTGTAAACTTTTTAATAAATGCAACCGAATCTTATGTATTTTTGGGTGCTGAAACCGAATCTGGCGTCAGTTTTTTTGTATCACCCACCGTTCTCTCACAAAATGAATTTGTATTTAAAAATGCAATGTATGCGATTGTATTTTTTTTTTTTTAATTCATTACATACATTTTAAGTGTTTATTTTTTGGTGTTTCCTTTCTCTCTTCTCTTTGAAGCTTCTTATGTAGCTTTTTCTTTGATGTGATGCATTTTGTTGTTCTCCATGAAGTGACCAGCAGTAATCACCCATNTTACATACATTTTAAGTGTTTATTTTTTGGTGTTTCCTTTCTCTCTTCTCTTTGAAGCTTCTTATGTAGCTTTTTCTCCGATGTGATGCATTTTGTTGTTCTCCATGAAGTGACCAGCAGTAATCACCCATTATACTGGCATTGCAGGCAGGGACCATTGCAAAGAGGTAGTGAAACTACTCCTGGTGAAACCGCTCCCCCTGCTCATCCCTCACATTTGCCGGAGTTAGTTAGCCCAAGTCTACACCAAGTTGTCAGGGAAAAAGTCAAGATGGTTGTGTAAGAAGTGGACTTTATCAGGCATCCCAGATGGGCACACAGCAGAGTTAGTATTTTCACAGTTCTACACCTGCATGGCGTCAGTTAAGCGGAATTCGCACCCGTACGTGTTTCCAAACAATTTTCATACCTGCACGGTGTCGGATAACCGTGAAATCTACACACTTGGTAAGAGCAGCGTTGGCACTTTTATCCGCACCTGAAATGTTTGTAAAGTCATATTTAATTTATATTTTGTTTTCAACATAATTAATTTATTTAAAACATTTTTATATTAGGCCTACAAAGCTGGGAATTTTTATTTTCAATGTGTTATAAAATAAATAAAAAACAGAATATATTAAAAAATTTATTTTATTCGGTAAAGCAAAATACGAGAAAACTCAATTGAAAAAATGCATACATAGGTGCATTAATTGCAATTGTCAGTGTTCATCGCTCGATGTTAGCATCGGCCACTCCGGAAATGTAACTGCAGAGAAACCCCACCACTTGACATACAATACTTCAGATCGAACCATATCCCTCCTCCTGCACATGCTCGCAGAAACTTGAACTAAAACAGTTTCTCACAATCAATTGTTTACACCATAGCAATAAATCTTTCAGAGAAGCAGAAGGGATTGTATAAGAAATGACACACACAATACTCTGTAAAAATAAATTTAAATTATTTACTTTTGATGTACATTATTTCTAGTTATTTCATGCATTCGATCTCTACATTTCTCAGATGTTTGCAGATCATAGATAGTAGCCAACAGTCTCAACGATGATTGGAGATGTCTCAACAAGTTCATTCGGGTCTTGGTGGGAAATATGTAACGAGCGTTCCTGATGCATTCTACCGTCTTCACACCGCTTGTCGAAGGAAACTCGTTGGAGAAATGTGTGGTAATGTCGGGAGATTCGTCATACTTCTCATCAAATACTTCATCAACACTGTCATCGTAGTCATTATCTTCAATGCTGTATTCGTGGTCATCTTCACTTTCTGTTTCATCCTCGATATAAAACTTAATTTTCTTTGCAAGAGTCGCATGGTCATCATCAGTATTTAGAGCAGACGACCGTTTATTTTGAAGTTCGTTGACTTCACACAAACATCTTGCAAGTATACATTTCACACAAGCCGTCTTTATCACACCTTGTAGGTCTCTCGTCCATTAGCATTNCACAAACATCTTGCAAGTATACATTTCACACAAGCCGTCTTTATCACACCTTGTAGGTCTCTCGTCCATTAGCATTCACTTTCTCATCATAATCGTCTGTGAATTCAGTACCCATCAATGCAGCAAGGTGTATTGACGACATCACTTTTTGGCTCTCAAAAGACGAATCCTTGCAGTCCTTGATGTGGTTTCTCAATGTATCACCTTGCATAAACTGCATGTGGCCATTGTAATTCTTCAATGAGTGAAAAGTACTCTTCGTACAGGCGGTTATCTCATGTCGCCGAGCATGGCTCCTTTTGCATTAAGATCTTTCCACAGTTGCAACACCGTTTTCTATCTACTTTTGCAGCAGTATGAGAAGATACATCNTAACTTTCTCATCATAATCGTCTGTGAATTCAGTACCCATCGATGCAGCAAGGTGTATTGACGACATCACTTTTTGGCTCTCAAAAGACGAATCCTTGCAGTTCTTGATGTGGTTTCTCAATGTATCACCTTGCATAAACTGCATGTGGCCATTGTAATTCTTCAATGAGTGAAAAGTACTCTTCGTACAGGCGGTTATCTCATGTCGCCGAGCATGGCCCCTTTTGCATTAAGATCTTTCCACAGTTGCAACACCGTTTTCCATCTACTTTTGCAGCAGTATGAGAAGATACATCCATAGAGAATTACGGATGCCATCCAAACCGTAACACCGGACATGCTGACAAGAGTGTGGAACGAGTTTGATTATCGCGTAGAAGTCGTTCGGGCCGCTCGTAGCGGTCACATTGAACATTTATGAAGATATGGTAAAGACTTCATAGTCCCGCAGTTCATTTGATTGGTTAACCAAGGTTGTGGGTTGTTTGGTTTTGATATTATAGACCTTCAAAGTTGGGGTATTCTTTTATACTCGTCCTGTATTTTAACGGGCTCACTAAGTAGCATGCGCCCAGTAAAGTTAGAACCGATGGAGATAAAGTAGTTCCATAACTTAACGTTGCATTAAACGTGTCAGGTAAACATATGTGAAAACCGAAAAAATTTCTTTTGCTTTCCGCTTTTTTTTCTCATACATCTAANCTGAAAATATTTATTTTGCTTTCCGCTTTTTTTCTCATGCATCTAAGTGTAATAATTAGAAGATTTGTAAATATTCAGCTTTCTAATAATTACATAGCTTCACTTGACCGACGCATGAATAACGTGATCAGGCCCATGGCAATGGTAATTTTTTTTATTGCGGAAAAATACACAACGNCCGAAAAAATTTCTTTTGCTTTCCGCTTTTTTTTCTCATACATCTAAGTGTAATAATTAGAAGATTTGTAAATATTCACCTTTCTAATAATTACATAGTTTAACTTGACCGACGCATGAATAACGTGATCAGGCCCATGGCAATGGTAATTTTTTTTATTGCGGAAAAATACACAACGTGCATACAGGTATATCTTGAGCAGGGCTTTCAAAAGTGCTCAGTTTAACGTTAACAGCCTATAGCGAGTTTTTTCAATGTTCCTCACTAAAAGTAAATTTAATTCCTTCTCAGTGTTTGCTTCACTTCCGTCCAAATACATCTGACTCGCCAAATCCGGGTATTTTCAAACATACTGCTGCTAGATACAAGTAACACTGCGGTTTACTGTACAGCACTTCATTATATTTCTAGATAATCTAAGTTTCCTGGTTGGTTTTCAAAGCAAAAGATGGGAAGGAACGAAAGCTTATTTGTTATCAATCATTTCCCGACGTACCATGACCAATTTGTATAACTAACAGTGGCGACTTAAGGTCGAAAGAACAGGAGGGGCAATGTTTATTTTTCCGTCCCTTTCCAGATTTCCTTATCAAAAACATGAAATTTCGAAAAAGTAATAAGAATAAATTAACAGTAGGACACACTTGACATGAAAAAGAGCTAAGAAATTTGACAAATCTCCAAAAATTGCCACATAGGGGAAGGGAAAGGTGTTCCTCCTGATGGAAAAAATCCATATTCATTGTTAAAAATAGTATTATTCTAACACATTATTTACGAAAATTGTTTCTCGAAGGGGAAAAAAAAGGGGGGGGGGAATTATTGCTCTTGTAATTGAAAAAACTCAAAAGTAGACTGGGTCCCTTGTATATTTAGCCTTTTCGCTGCCATTGCTGAATGCACCCGTGTTAGTAATCACAGAGATAATTCAGACGGGAATTACTAATTTTGTCCCGGAAAAAACCCCGCGGACTCGCGCAGATACACTGCCTGATAATGTCAGGGAGTTGATCTCGCGGAAAAACAATCTGCGCAGGCGCTATTCTCGGTTCCGAACCAGGCTAATTAAAGCCCAAACAAATGATCTTAGAGAGCAAATTGATAGTGACATAAAAATCTGGCAATCAGAAATTCGGAACGATAAATTATCCAACTTACACACCTCTGACAACAGTCTGTGGCGCATGACAAAAGCGTTTACAAAGAAGCGCGAACAAATCCCGCCTCTTCAAGGCACTGCAGGCATGGCCTACACGCCCCAGCAAAAAGCTGACGCTGTGGCGAATCATTTAGAATTAGCTTTCCAGCCCAATGCTGATCCCTCAGATCCAGCATTTGTGGCTCACATTTATATGAACCTCCGAGTGCGTCTGCGGCAGCCTTCAGCTGCCGAGCCAGAACCCACGCATGCCGACGAGGTAAAGAGAATAATCAAACGAATGAAGCCACGTGAAGCACCTGGGTTTGACTCCCTGCAGACTATAGTTCTCAAGCAACTGCCTGACAGTATACTTGAAGCCATAGCCGAGTACATTAATGCGAGTTTTAATATCGAACACTTCCCCACTTCCTAAAAGTGTGCCTCAGTCATAGTATTTCCTAAGCCGGGCAAAGACCCGAAGCAGTTACAGAATTACCGCCCTATTAGTCTGCTCATTTCGCTTTCTAATATCCACGAGCGTGTTTTATTGCGGCGCCTTGAAAATCACATTCGCGTTGCTAATATTTTTCCTGACGAGCAGTTTGGCTTTAGGAAAGCTCATTCCACCGTTCATCAGCTCGTAAGATTAAGCGAGCATATAACTACTACCTTTAACTGGCGTCATTACACCGTCGCTGTATTCTTAGATGTCGAAAAGGCTTTTGACAGGGTTTTTCCATGCAGGGTTACTGTATAAATTGTACAAGAATAACTTCCCAGATTGTTACATTAAATTATTAGCCTCATATTTAGACAGGCGCTCATTTACCGTTTCTATTGAGGGAGCGACCTCACAAAATAAAATCATTAGGGCAGGTGTCCCCCAGGGCAGCATTTTAGGTCTAGTATTGTATAATATTTATACCCATGATATTCCGCTCCCCCCTAACTGGCATATTAGTTTAGGAATTTATGCTGATGACACAGCAATTTACACGCGATCTCGCAGAGCTGAAGTTGCCACTCAGCGCGCACAGGCACAGCTCAATGAGCCAGAGAATTATTTCCGCCTGTGGCGAATTAAAGTAAATGTGGGAAAATGCGAGGCTGTAGTTTTCAGTCACCGGCATATTCCTCCCAATCTGCCACGTCTTACTCTTTTTGGGGAGGATATACCATTTAAAGATGAGGTAAAATACCTTGGCCTTATTATGGATAAAAGGCTGACATGCCGCCGCCATGTTGAAGTTAAGAGAAACTTAGCATATGCGCGCATGTCAGCCTTATATCTTCTTCTTGTTAGTGGCTCAGGTTTGTCACAGAATAATGAGATACGATTATATCAGACATTGATTCGCCCCATTATCACTTATGCAGCGCCCGCTTGGGCGTACTGTGCACAAACTCACTTACAGTTATTACAGGTGGTGCAAAATAAATGCCTTAGGTTGGCCGCCGATGCACCCAGGTATACGCCCACTAGATGCTTGCACGCCGAATTAAAACAAGAAATGCTGGACGAAGTAATTCGCAAGCAAACCTAGCGTTTCTATCAATCAAGTGAGGAACACACAAATCCTCTCATAACTGTCCTTGGGGATTACGATATCGACTTAACTGAGTGCTATAAGCGGCCTAAATCGCTTCTGGGGCACAGGCCCCCTTAGCCCTGCTTGTAACACACAGCCAGGCCTATTATATTAGCTCCTGCGCAGTTTTTAGGATAACTAATTTGTTAGTATATATTAATTACTGTTCATAAAATAGATGCGTATATAATCACATAATTAATTAATAGGAGCTGTATGTTTGTGTGTCAGACCTTCAGTCTGGCATACGGGAGTAATACTAACGATGACTACAGACTTTATAAAATATTATAGCTTAATTATCAACCACTTAAACGCTGGTTGACTCGTAGTATTAGACAACTTGTTAATCCCTTCTGGACGCAATATATGTATTTATCATAGTTATTATCAGCAGCGCCGTGTGTCTGTGTGCCTGACCTTCAGTCAGCATACGGGGGTAATACTAACGATGACTACAGACTTTATAGAATATTATAGCTTAATTATCAACCACTTAAACGCTGGTTGACTCGTAGTATTAGACAACTTGTTAATCCCTTCTGGACGCAATATATGTATTTATCATAGTTATTATCAGCAGCGCCGTGTGTCTGTGTGCCTGACCTTCAGTCAGCATACGGGGGTAATCCTACCGATGGCTACAGGCTGCATATAATATATTATATTAGTTTAATTCATCTCAAGTTTACTAAGAGTCTTGACTCATAGAACTTGAACAGTCATCGTGGACTTAACTTAAGTTTATGTTAATTAGGCTAAGATTAACCTCTTCTTTCAGGCAAATTACCATCTTGTGAAGGATTATGAAAAAGTCGGTTTGTGCTAGCTTGCTGGCACTCACCGACAGCTAATTCTATTTTACGTTTAAGTTTCAGGATCCACTGGGGATTCGGATTCTGGTTAAACCCAGCGCCAAATTGAAGGAAAGTTACCCGCCCCCTCTCTACTAGCACTNCCCCCACCAGAGTGATGCGCAAGTGTTATTCTGGTTAAACCAGCGCCAATTGAAGGAAAGTTGACCCGCCCCCTCTCTACTAGCACTTTTTCCTATCATAATAAAGAGCATGATTCCTATCCTCTGTCTCCTGTAGCATTTTCTGTTAAACATGATAATGCATGAATAATTTTTAATTCTTTCCTGTCGAAAGGGTTTTTACGGTGACTATGCCGGTTTTTCCCTTTCTCTTCTAACTATAGTTTAGCTATAAGTACACTTAGGGAGGTTCTCATGGCCACAATCTGGCCATGGCAGCCCAATCCCTCTTTGCCGTGATACATGTCTCCTTGCATGATTCTCCCTTTCTTGTAGGCGTATGGGGCTTAGCCCTAAAACGCACTTAACTCCCGTCCCTACCGAGAGCTCATATAACACTTAGTTTTAGAGTGGTTAGTAAAAAAAAAAAAAACCAATAATACGAATTATTCCTGTATTTGCTAAAGCATTTTATTTTCAAATATCACACAACAATTTACCCCGGTAATATTCATTGCACAAATCGCTATATCGAAGTATATTCTGCGGTCCATAGGTCACGTTTTTTGTACCATATTTTGAAGATATTCACATCCCTGCAAATTTTTACTTCAACCCCCATAATTAAGGGCATATACAGTCTTGTACAGCTATGATTATTTTCAGTTTAAAATGGTCTAACTTTGAGAATGATCTTCCAGATTCAACCTACTTTATTGGTGTAGACAAATAAGCCTTGAGAACCATCTTCACAACCGGATATTGCACACTTGTCAAGGTTTTTCACGCATAAAAAAATTAATCATATGTTAAGCATTACGTTAATGTTAAGCATTATGTTAATGTTAAACATCATGTAAGGCAACCTTGTCGAGTCACTTTTCGATACAGTTTTGTACAAAATTGTGTACTTCCATTACAGATGTTTTCTTCCAGCCTCTGTAAGTGAAAGTGTGCTGTGTCTGGACCGTGGTTCAGTTTCCTGCTTACACAAGTTCTCTGTTGGCTCTGCGATTTGTAGATACTCGTAGAGCCTTGATTACTTCATCTGTTACCTAGCAAAGAAACAGAAGAGCTAAGAGTGCCACATATTTGGGAAGTGTGTTTCTGACACTTCCTAAGTTAATAAACGTATTAAAGACAATCATTAAATTTAACAAACTTAAAGTTTAATACTTAACCTATTTTTTAAATGTTTGTTTGAATATGTACTAGCGATCATTAGTTTGTCTGAAAGTAATTTTTTACCCTAAGATGTACACAGAGATGACGAAAGTCATGGGATAGCAATATGAAAATATACAGATGGCAGTAGTATCGCGTACAAAATGTATAAATGGGCAGTGTATGTTTTAGGCTTTCATTTGTAGTCAAATGATTCATGTGATAAGGTTTCTGACGTGATAATGGCCGCACGACGGGAATTAACAGTCTTTGAACGCGGAATGGTAGTTGGAGCCAGACGCATGGGACATTCCATTTCGGAAATGGTTAGGGAATTCAACATTCCGAGATCCACTGTGTCAAGAGTGTGTAGAGAATACCTAATTTCAGGCATAACCTCCCACCGTGGACAACGCAGTGGCCGACCGCCTGCACTTAATGACCGAGACCAACGACGTGTACACAGAATGATCAGTGTTAACAGACAAGCAACACTGCGTAAAATAACCGTAGGAATCAATGTGGGATGTACGACGGACGTGTCCGTTAAGACAGTGGGGCGAACTTTGTCTGTACTGGGCTATGCCAGCAGAAGACCGACTCGAGTGCCTTTACTAACAGCACGACATCGCCTGCAGTGCCTCTCCTGGGCTCGTGACCATATCGGTTGGACACTAGACGGCAGGAAAACCGTGGCTTGGTCAGATGAGTCCCGATTTCAGTTGGTAGGAGCTGATGGTAGGGTTCGAGTGTGGCGCAGACCCCACGAATCCATGGACCCAAGTTGTTAACAAGGAATTGTGCAAGCTGGTGGTGGCTCCATAATGGTGTGGACTGTTTTTACTTGTAATGGACTGGGTCCTCTAGTCCAAATGAACCGATCATTGACTGGAAAGGGTTATGTTCAGCTACTTGGAGACCACTTGCAGCTATTCATGGACTTCATGTACCCAAACAACGATGGAATTTTTATGGATGACAATGCGCCATGTCACCGGGCCACAATTGTTCGCGATTGGTTTGAAGAACATTCTGGACAATCCCAGCGAATTATTTGGCCACCAAGATCGCCAGACATGTATCGCATCGTACATTTATGGGACATAATCGAGAAGTCAGTTGGTGCACAAACTCCTGCACCAGCAACACTTTCGCAATTATGGACTTCTATCGAGGCAGTATGGCTCAATATTTCTGCCCTGGCATTTCCAACGACTTTCTGAGCCCATGCCACGTCGAGTTGCTGCACTTCGTGTGGAAAGGAGGTCCGACACGATATTAGGAGGTATCCCATGACTTTTGTCGCCTCAGTGTATATTGTAAAGTTATGCAGTTGATCTGAAGAAAAAAAAAACTGAACATTTAGCTTAATGTAACAGGCAACAACAGAACACGAAACAATATGTTCTGGGTAAAACAGTACATCTGGCTACCCTAAAGGGATGTAGAATAATCAGACAGATATAACACGTCCAATTACTCATCTCTTGCAGTAGTAACAGATCAAGAACTAATAAGAGATGTTTTCATTTCCGAAAGAGTCAACTGTAGACTCATTTCTATCTTTCATTGAATCAAAAAATGTTGCCCTGTGTGCCCATAGGGTTTACGATATTCCTTTTAGAATTCTCCCGCGAAATGAGTCGTGTTCCTTCACTATCCATCAAGAGTACCGTGTAAGGAGGAAGTGTGTCTGCAGTTCTCTATGATTTCGACTAAATCCAGATTTAAGCAGTGCGTACTACAGTGAACAGTCAAAACTGACTTTGAAAACAAATAAGTNGCAGAATAATCAGACAGATATAACACGTCTAATTACTCATCTCTTGCAGTAGTAACAGATCAAGAACTAATAAGAGATGTTTTCATTTCCGAAAGAGTCAACTGTAGACTCATTTCTATCTTTCATTGAATCAAAAAATGTTGCCCTGTGTGCCCATAGGGTTTACAATATTCCTTTTAGAATTCTCCCGCGAGATGAGTCGTGTTCCTTCACTATCCATCAAACTGCGCGTGGCAAAACTGCACTGCCCGCGGTAAATGAAAAAAGATATTCTGGAGTACCGTGTAAGGAGGAAGTGTGTCTGCAGTTCTCTATGATTTCGACTAAATCCAGATTTAAGCAGTGCGTACTACAGTGAACAGTCAAAACTGACTTTGAAAACAAATAAGTAAATTTAGACTGAAGACCAGAATAAGCTACATACATTCTGAAGAGCCAAAAAAAAACTGGTACACCTGCCTAATATAGTATAGCCCCCCC
>NQII01002927.1:235371-258205 GCA_002778355.1 Clitarchus hookeri | reverse complement strand
ATTGTTCATCGGGATTTTTAATAAAGAAGCGAGATAGTGGTAAGTACAGCCTTGTAGTTTATCACTCCTTAATAAATAAGAAGTTCCATGATGATACCTTTCCCTTCCTCATGTTCAACTGTGCATTGCAACATTTGGGTCGCGCTAAGATGTATTCAGTGCTTGATTTAAACAACAGTTTCCACCAACGTCTCTTGGACCCTTCTTGTACGAAGTACACAGCCTTCAGCACCACATGGAACCAATATCAGTTTACAAGGATTCCTATGGGGGCAAATTTCGGAAGTCAGGTGTTTTCGCGTATTCTGGACCACGTGTTGGCAGATTTCAAGTACAAGTTTGTCTTCAATTACGATGATGACGTAAATATTTATGGGAGAGGACGTGGAATCTCATTTAGTTTACTTACATCAGGTTTTGGAGCATTTTAGGGAGGTCGGGCTGATGGTAAATCCAGACAAGGAGACCATGGCAGCAAACAAAGTGAAGTTCTTGGGTTATGTAATTTGTGAGGGAAAGGTATTGTTAGATACGGATTGTATGGCCCCTATTGTTAATTTACCCCACCTGCGGACCTTGAAGGTAGTGCAGCAATATTTTGGGTTAATGGGCCATTACGCCCGATTTATTGAACAATATTTGGCAATTGCCATTCCCCTGAATCACCTTACGAAAAAAGAGATTGAATTTAGTTAGAAAATACTTTGTTTCTTGCCATTTCTTAGTTCAGGTTGATGCATCCTTGTTGTCTATGGAGCCAAGTTGGGGCAGTGGATGGACGTGCACATTGCATCAGTAACGTTTGAAAGTAGATCACTAACAGAATCTGACGTCATTTCGGAACATAAGAGAAAGAAACCCTAGTTTATTTATTTGGGTTGGAGAAATTTGCATCGTATATAGAGCATGACAGGTGCGATTTGTTTACCGATAACCAGGCATTAAGCTGGGTTCTTAATCACCCTCACCAACTAGGGAATGTAGGTCGATGGTTGCTTCATCTGTCATGGTTCCAGTTCAAGGTGCATCATGTGCATGGTGTAGACAACCCTGTCGCAGATATCTTATCAAGAATGTTCCATCTGACCGACTTTGAGCAGGCAGAGGCCGAACAACCTGCCTCATTAAACATTATATAGGATTTTTGGGAATTTTTCGTGCAGCTTTGACAGGTTCAGCATTCTGATGTGTTTTGCAGTCAGATTATAACCTATATCGCAACAGTTGTTAAGTGTACGCACTTGATTAAAACTACCTGATTTATTTTACAGGCAAAACAGAATGTGCCAGAAAATTAGTAGTACCTGAGGCGTTATGGCCTATGGTATTAAAATACTTTCACGACTTGCTCTTCGGGGGTTATTTGAGAATAAGTAAAACCTTTTAGAAAATATCTGCACTCTTTGCTTGGCCTACATTAAAAGTTGACGTGGCTCAATATGTGCGCTCCTGCCATGATTGTCAAAGTTGTAAGCAGTCCTCGCAGACAAATTTTGGTCGGGTGAAAATCCATCTGCCAGACTGCCATTAGCATGTGGTTCATTTGGACATATTTTGGCCTTTAGTTCGTTCCCAGAAGCGAAATGTTTGTTTATTAATATTGTTGGATACCTTTTCTAAATTATTTATTTTGTTGCCGCTCAGGAATATGAAGGTGCCGACTATTGTTAAAACTTTATCGGATCAGGTATGGAAAATTTTCGGTGCTCCTGCATATATTGTTAGAGACAACACGCGTTATTTTCAGTCAATCTATTTTAAGAATTTGTGCTTCAATTGGTCANTCCTGCATATATTGTTAGAGACAACACGCGTTATTTTCAGTCAATCTATTTTAAGAATTTGTGCTTCAATTGGTCAATTAAGTAATGTACTAAAAGTTCTTATTTTACCAAAGGTAATCTGGTTGAGCGTTTCAACAAAAACCTTATGGTTAGTCTAACTATTTTTTGTAATCAGGATCATACATTGTGGGATTGTGAATTGGATTTTATAAGTGTAGGATTTAACTGTGTGGTATACAATTCCACAGGCTACCCTCCTTCCTTGCCATTTTTGGGTCGTCATTTAACCCATCATCTGTTAAACATTTGGAACATTCCTGTACCACCTTCCTTAGATGCAGCTACGCGGGACCGCCTCCTTAATGATGTGGCTCTACGTTTGGCTGCGGCTAAGCGCGAAGTGGTGGCTCATTTGATTATAGACAGAACAGCTGTGCCCTTTTCTGTCTGGGACTTTGTTTATGTAAAAATTGCACGCTACCCAATGGTGAGAAGGACCTGGGGTCAATGTTTATTCCAACATATGTGGGTCCATTCCTATTACAAAATTTTTCAGCTCCAACACCGTGATGTTGTGTATACCCAGTACACAGCGGAAATTCGTGAAGCACACGTCTCACACATTAAAAAGTATGTGCTCTGGCAGTGATTGTTTTGTCTTTTGTAACTAGCTATGCTCATGTTTCCTATCCTTGTATGTTTCCAATGTTTTGTTTTATCGTACACATTTCTGTTGCCTGTTTGGTTGTTTTTTTTTCATCTGTGNGCAGTGATTGTTTTGTCTTTTGTAACTAGCTATGCTCATGTTTCCTATCCTTGTATGTTTCCAATGTTTTGTTTTATTGTACACATTTCTGTTGCCTGTTTGGTTGTTTTTTTTTTTTCATCTGTCGTCCAGACTGGTGTCAAGTGTGTCTGTCGATGTTCTCCTGCTTCGAACTGAGTTGAGGTTGCGCCTATGTTCTCACTGGAAACTTCCCTCCTCACACCAGTGCCTGAGAAGTTCCTAGTTCACCAGGTGCAGTTTGCGTAGAGTATTCTCATATCTGTTTTGCGCTGTGATGCGCTACTTATATTGACATTGTCCTCAGGGACTGAGACTCGGACTTGTCGACCTTATCAAGATTGTTGGATCGTCAAGATTGTTGTTATGTCATGACACGATTTGTGATTGTAACTGTACACCTACTCGTTTGTCAACATCTTTGAACACTTTGTTATGAGTATTTATCACCTCAAATTGTATGCACTTTTTATCTTTGACGTGAACTGCGTGTTCACGAGCTCCTTTGTGCCAGCTCTGACTGCCACAGTCACATCCACTACACTAGACACACCACACCGACGGGCTTGTGGGCACGAGTGAGAGTGTGCATAATAGCATCAGTGTATTGCATCAGGGTATTTATTCAGTGTCAATAATTAATATCATAATTGTCATCATGGAAGATAGTCGACACTGCCACAGCCAGGGTCATTTGACATTGTACACTTGGCAGTACTGTGACTGGTATAATGGAAACATTTAGGATTAATATAATCATTTTTATTGTGTATTTGTATAAGGGAAAAATATGTTGTCTTAGGTTAATTTAATTAATGTCACTTCCATCTCATAATCATTTTTTAGTGTAAATTGTGCTTCATCGTTTCGCCGCTTCGCGTCGGCTGCGCTCAGGTGACTGAAGCCGGCCCCACACTTCCGCCCATTTCTCTCCAGCACTTTAACGCATCAAGATGTGTAAGTCTTTCGCTCCGCAAAGGCCCTCGGTGCCGACATCTTAAGCTGAACTCATACTAACTGCCATAGACTTCACTTAATGAACCGGATAATTTATTTTATTAGTTATAGCGCCGAGGGGAGAGCAACATGATTCTCATCGGAGAATTGTTAAGTGCAGTCGCGTTTCACATTGTAAAGTCACGTGGTCGCTCGCAGTTCCGGGCCGTTAAGGCCACATATTTTGTACTAAAGTTGTGTGTGTTCATTAAGGAGTCGCAAGGAATAAATAACTCTACAAGCATCGTAAGTGTTTCATTTGTAATTTAATTAAGGTGTGCGAGGCGGCCTACAGTCTCGTCATCGTACTGTGACAGAGTGTTAACCAGAGTCCCCTAGGCTGTCGACCGAAAGGCCCCCCTTTCATCAGCTCACCACAGAGCTGTGGCGCTGGGCACATATTTCATACATCATCAGCTCTGGTAACACCATGGTCAAGTTGGCTTTCCCAATTAGGGATGGGAATTTTACCGAGCCAGTGCTTGACCACGTCATCTTCTGGATGTATGTAACTGATATATCTGCATTCAGTGTATTCTTCGGTTTCTTCAGTGTGTTTATGAAACTGTGGACTTTTGACTACTATGTTTTTGCCAGGGCACTCGGTTATTTATGGGGAAGGAGATTGCGATGATCGCATTGAACTCCTCAGGCTAATTTTGAAATTTGTCGCCATTCTGCCATGCAGCAGACCTCGGTTCCTCTAACCATTCTTCACCTCTACCTCCTACTTGATTTTACCTCTCTTCACACATGCGCGATAGCTAGACTTCCCCTCCTTCGGTTTGTAATTTTTGCTAAAGGATTTCCGCCCATTATTGTTCATTGGGGCTTTCGCCTTTTAAGTTGTCACTCTGCACTTCTCCAGCCCTGTCTGAACTGCACTAGGTTTATGTGAAGTACGGGTGAGACATGTGTCCCGCTTTACCTATACTGGTGGGTTGAGTGCAACAAGGTACTTTTTTTAAACAATTTCTAATATTCATGAAGACTAAATAACTTTACAGTGATTTATGCAGTCAGTGTATTCGAAATTCACTTTGTATTCCCATTCAAAATTATGATTCAGGTTAACTTTACACTGTGCAGTGTCATTGTGTGAAGTCAATGTAAATGTTTTGTGCTGAGGTCTACCTGCCGCAGCAATGTTTGTTGTGTTTTGCGGAAGTCAGATGTCTACCGCACGACTTTCCTTCTCGCGTTATTTGCTGCCATGAATTATTCACCCATCCACATGCCATTTGCTAATATTGAAGAATTGTAATGGAATATCCTGTGGTTTACACTACTTTTATGCACCCTTGTCATTTTATTTCAATTTGTTATTTTAAGTGTTAATTGTGTGTTGAGTAAGCGAAGGGCTTTGCCTTTGCTCCCTTAGTGTGCCCCCTCGGAGAGTTTGGTACCTTAATTCAAGTTTTAAATGTTTAATCATTTTAATCAATTTCTGTGCAGGCCGCTTTGGTGGGCCCAGTTTTGAGTGCGTGTCGTACACTTGGAATGTATTGTAAAGGTATTGAGAATATTGGCCAAGCTCAAGAGTTTCATTGGAAGGCCTGATTTTTGGCATTTTTATTGTACTGCTTTATATTGGAATGTTGGTTATTAATTCCTACTTGTAAGTTAAGCATCATTATTTTCAGATTATGTTGTCAGTTCATATATTACAATTTACTTAGAAGATGCATTTACATGATGAAATCTTAACGGTTTCTGTGGAATCCTAAAAGGATTGTGAACACATATTTGTTGAATTAATTGATTTGTAATTAAATTGTGTACTTCATGTTTTGCTACAAATTGTGCATGGGACAGACTTAAAAAATTTAACTTCCTGCAAAATGTATATATAGACATAACTTATCACACAGAACACGAATTTACTAGCAGCATCACGATATTCGCATTGCATAATACCAAATGTGTTCGTGGNTAACTTATCACACAGAACACGAATTTACTAGCAGCATCACGATATTCGCATTGCATAATACCAAATGTGTTCGTGGGGAGGGCTATGAAGATCGAGGAAATTGTAGAGTAAAACACATAAAATTTATGCCAATTAAATAAGAATTATGTTGAGTAACAACATTATATGCAAAAAGATGTAATTTAATGTAACTTAACTTCATGATATGTGATCACAGGTCACATTACCTGAGTGTTCGATGATAGTAATGCGAACCTCGTCCGGCGACTATGTTAAGTAAAGTCAAAATATTGCACAATATTCCTATTTCGATTAGAATGGGCGCCAGCTCACTGGGTGAGCACAAGGTCGCAGTTCTCAGGATCGTGGGCTGAACAACCATGTGGTTGTAACCCCTGACACACATGGTACAAATTTACAGTAAAACGTAATATATAGCCGGGGTATTCAGGCTACCCAGCACACCTTAGTGTTACCTTTCTACCTTTTAAATAAAGGATGCCTCCTTTAGGCATCGATGACTTCCTGGATAGGGCCAGGGCCCAAAATACAACACTATATGAGAACTCACAAGTTTTGGTTAACTCGAGTAAATTGTATTGCTGAATAGTGTGCACAGTTACATGTATACAATTCAAATTAAAGCGGACCTGACTCACAAGGCCTACCAGCGGCCGTTACTGTACAAAAAGACCAAGAATGGTGCGAAATCTTACAATAGTAATTAAACCACCGGGCTCGGTAAATTGAGGTAACGGAGGGATGTGGTGAATGCGAGGAAGACTAATGGTAAACTAAATAAAAGTTCCAGGTAATTACATTAACCTTTTGCAGTTAAATGTTCAAAACAAAGTATGAAAGCCCTCCACGATGCGATGCTCATGTAGCTTCTAAGACCCATGTAATCAGACTGCCAGGGTTAGTACGGTCGAACTGAGTCCTAGCCGAGACCTTGCACCATCCTGCGAGGTATCTTAGTTTATTGACCTCATTACATAAACACGTAAAACATGCAGAAAATAGGATCCGTCAATGTTCGGGATAAACATCCCGTAACTTGAGGAGAGGCCAGAGTTCTTTTTTCTTAAGCACTAATTTAAATACAAAACATGATTATGTGTTACCTCGTAGAGAACATGGGAAATTTAGGTCTGTTAAGTTTTGAGGTACTTTATGACCAGAATGGTCAGGTTGAAAGAAAGACTTATTATTTCCCTTCTTCATAAAGTGACTAATCTTATTACAACATTCTTTAGGGCCTTATAATTTTACTGAAGCACAAAAAATAAAAGAGAACTATAAAAACGGGAACAAGAAATGTGTAGAATGAAATGTTATACAGCAATTTCCTATTTTATAGTTTAAATATCCATCTTCACTATAATATGCGCATTCAAATAAAATTCTTTGAGCTGTTTTTTTTTTAAAGAGTTTATGGTTAGAGAAGAGATAGCATAAATTAAGTAGCTTGCTCGAACAAGTATAATAAAGTTAAGCTGCGTGAAATATAAAGCATAAACCTGACATGAACCACACATTTACGAGTTGCACTCGTGACCACTTCAAACTCTGCAATTAAGTAAACTTTTTTTTCTACACCAGTCCGAGACAAAATATCGACCACGAGCACAGAAAGTGCTGGCGAGGAAGGAAAACACCCACCTCACTGTCTTCTACTGTGTAACTCAAAATACCATCTTGCTTTATTCTTCTCAAGTGATAACTCTTGGCGAGTTTAATGGACTGTCGATTGATGGCTTTGTCGCGTTCTGTAGATTTTTTGATGGTTAACCTATTTTTTTTTCCATTGTTTTTGATATTTGAAATTTTGCTGGCTGTATGTACCCTAAGGCCACGTAACTTTGCACATTCGGAAGTAGTTAATGTTTATGTTTTGATTGCGTGTGTGTGATATTGTCATGTTTTCCACCAATATAATTTTATAGTCCTTGTTATTGGCAGTAAATTAGTAATNCTGCGTGTGTGTGATATTGTCATGTTTTCCACCAATATAATTTTATAGTCCTTGTTATTGGCAGTAAATTAGTAATGAGTAACAACTAAATTACGTACGTAAGATATTTTNAGTAAATTAGTAATGAGTAACAACTAAATTACGTACGTAAGATATTTTTTTGAAGGTGTGTGTTTAATGTATAATGTAATGTAAGGTTATCAACAATTTTCCCGTTAAAAAAATCAGGGAAATTATTNTTTTTGAAGGTGTGTGTTTAATGTATAATGTAATGTAAGGTTATCAACAATTTTCCCGTTAAAAAAATCAGGGAAATTATTGTATTGCTTGAAAAGCTCATGGGATGGTGTCTTTAGACAGTAATTGTAAAGAATAGCGACTTTTCCGAAAACAAAAGAAAAAAAAACGAAAAGTGGTATCGTTCTACTCTACTAATTACACAATACGAATTTACTAGGGGCATAAATATTTAAATACAAACCACAACAACGATAGTGGGTTGGGCTGTGAAGATCACGGAAAGGTAATTATTAACTTTAGGGGCTTCTCTGAAAAACACAAAAAAAATTCAAAATTATGGTATATTTCTACTCTACTAATCACGTAGAACACAAATATTCTAGGGGCGCAGCTTTAAAATATTTACAACATATTTTTAAAAAATGGAACAAAATTGCGCAATGAGCAGTAAAGCGAGTTTGTTTACGCTTCTGAACGAAACGTCCTAGACCAACAAAAGTTGCATTAATGGGTTCTGCACAGCTTACCTTGTTCATATTCAAGAGGGCGTAATGTTAAAATAAGTAGAACATATGTTTGTTTACGTCTATTAATGTCAGAGGAATTATACCAGCCCTGTACGTAGATGAGTCAATTTACATTCTTTTGGTGTGTTTTACGGTTCCTTTAAATCCCTAAAATCCTACAATCTTAGTTTAGTGTAAAAATTTACACTAACATCCTAGGTTAGTGTAAAACCCTACAATCCTAGGTTAGTGTAAAATCCAAAAAACCTAGGTTAGTGTAAAACCCAACAATCCTAGGTTTGTTTAAAAATGTAAAATAGTGATTCACCCATCGTGGGGTTAGGTTCTGTCTAGGTGACCACATATTACGAAATTAGTCGGACGTTAATGACCCTAGTATATTCGTGTTCTGCATCATTAGTAGTGTGGAAATATACCATTTTCCGTGAATTATTTTTATTTTTACAGAAAAGCCCCTAAATTTAATAATTACCGAAGAGGATTGTGAATTTCTTGGAAATTGTGTATTAAAAATAGCAAAATATAACGCCAGGACAAATGCCGAAGAGCAGGANGCCAGGACAAATGCCGAAAAGCAGGAAAGTTTTAAATGCGTCCACAAATATCTTCAGAAAAATTAATTCACACAAATCGACACAACCACTTGTCAGGTATGTATGGAGCAGGCGTATTGGTTTGGGGCTCTCCACTTGCTTCGCTTACACTCCGGGAAGGTGCACAGTTGTGTGGATTCACTTTTCTGGAGCTACAGTCTTTGGTAGTCAAGGTACAAATTCCAGACAATTATAAACCTCTAATAAATGAAAAACAACGTGTGCAACCGTAATTAAATTTAGCGACACAAACACATGTNCAGACAATTATAAACCTCTAATAAATGAAAAACAACGTGTGCAACCGTAATTAAATTTAGCGACACAAACACATGTTCTCCTTGCACACAATGAAGCATGACTAATTATGGACTTTTGACCCACAAACTCATTGCATGGATGCAGCATAAACACACAACAATACATCAACTTAAATATAAAGATATCAGATAAATAACACTTTTCTTGTCACATGCTTCCTTGTGGAGAAGATTTCTTAACATTACGTTGCAGCTTATGTTATTTCCTACTACTGGTAGCCCGGTATGTCCTAATGGACTGTAGCAATGTTATCTACTGAATATTCAAAATGGCCATGTCCAAAGGATGCAAACTTCCACACATCATCACATTTAAATGTTCACATGGTTAAATTGAAAAGAACTAGGAATCCACCACCACCACTCCACTAATTATGAAACTCATTTTCCAAAATTTGCAGCTGTACTAATGAGAAATTTAGTGCCTAACAATAATCATACAAATTTGCCTTACTTTTATTTATAACAGTTTGGCATTATCAAACACAAAGGAACGTGGCAGATCATTTTAACTGTAGGGGATTCCACCTTCAACATGTTTATGTTTTACTGTGGTTTTGGTACTAACTACAAACAGTCATACAAAGTGACAAAACAATTTCAACAAGGTGTGCTTTGCAAAAGCCATACTCTTCATATTTACCGTATTATTGTGAAAGATGGTATACACAAATTAATACATTCAAAATGAGAAATAGTAGTAATCACCATCTGATGGAGCACAAATCCATGTAGCTTNGTATACACAAATTAATACATTCAAAATGAGAAATAGTAGTAATCACCATCTGATGGAGCACAAATCCATGTAGCTTATAAATGTTGTGTGTACACCAATTCTTTGAATTATGAATAACCTTCTTTAGTTACTCTGAATCCATGTGACTGTCAGGAAAATTGTTCGAGGACACTTCAAGTGGTATTTGCAGCATTAGCTGTGTGACGTCGCGGGTCATGTCTGCATGTTCAAGGTTTGAAATTTACTGATGAATTTCAATCATGTCCACAGACATATCTATCTTCTTCCCTAGAGATAAGAAAAAAGATAACTATTTAATATCCTTATGCTTAGAATATGAGCACTACAATGTAAACACTGAAAAATTAAGTATGTAAATATTTGGAAGTGATGAGAATGAGTTGATACCATAACTGTATATTACAATGGGAGCTCATAAAACTAGTACTGTCGTCTATGAGTTATTATTGTAAATTCATTTAAAAGTGGATATGGTAACTTAAATGGCAGTTTCAAATGTAGAATGCATACATATCTGTTTACATTGCAGCTCTAGTTTTTGTAGTTGTGCTAACATTACCTTGTCAAGTTGTGATGTGTGCTTTTGACAGCGCCAATTTTAGACAAGCCTGTAAAGAGCTCGTATCTTTTAAAACAACAGAGCTTAGGTGGAGGATGTTGCATTTGGAGTCACGTAACTTACAACATTAAAAACTGATGCAGTTTTCCATCAGTTCCAAAATTACTTTGGTGCATAGAGATATTGAGAAATATCGTTTGAGCTTTGGGCTATGAAAAAAATTCTAAACACTCATTCTGGGAGATACATAGTAGATGGACGTCTAATGTATTGTGATACGGTAGGTGTACTGATTCAGTGAATTTACAGTGATTTCACTGCTAATGCATTGGAATAACATTAGGGTAGTCTGACTCAATTCATGGAAGAACCACACCTGGATTTTTGCTTGGGGCAAACATTGCTGTTAGCTCGTTGGTTTTCTCAGGGTATTCCTATCCTCCCTTCCCCAGCACTTCATAACTGCTTGAACTTAGGTTTAATTTCATAGGGACCACTGTAATCTGTTAGTAAAGAAAAATTGCTATAATTTGGTAGTATTATTCCTACTAGCATGAATACTTCAGTGGGAATAACTTAAATGAATATAAAATTATGCTTCCTGTAATTGCCAGTTATGACATCAAATTGTAATCCAAGATGGCGGACAGTTTTGACACCAGGTGCCTCAGTTTTATTGGTTTTGAGGCACCAGGTTATTTTGCAGGTTTTTTGCTATAAATTTAGCATCTCAACATCATAAGGTTGTTTTTTAGAAGGTGTCAGTATTGCGGATGCATAGCTCCAGTAGCAGGTAAACAAAAAAATTAGTTTACGAGAATGTTATACGATTTTAGAGAGAAAATGATATATGTTTAAGGGGAAAACAAACAATTTTGATGAAAAAGGGAAACAGCAAGATGAATGGAAAACAAAATGGCGGTTGTAAAAAATGGCTACCAGAAACAATATGGCTGATGCTTCTAGGTGAAGATCAAAAACATCAAACATAGCCACCATGATGCCCAAGATGGTGTAGCTGGGCACCTCAGTCCCCAGCCCTAGTGCTGGAACCTATAGTTTGGTACCATATTGGAAGAATACCTATACATTAATGGCATGATGTCCCCACTGCACATGACTCAACAAAGTCAAGCCAAGATCCTCTGAAATTGGTTAAAGACCATGGAAAACTAAAGATAAATATGAAGATGAGAACATAAGGTTAAGGTTGCAAGGTGAAATATAGCATAAATCCAGTTAAGTTCAGCAGAAAAATTGTGTTTTGGCACTGTCACAGTTAGACTCCACCATACTTCTGTGCCTCAAAAAGACACTTAACAGCAAATTAAAATTAAGCCTAAATAANAGTTAGACTCCACCATACTTCTGTGCCTCAAAAAGACACTTAACAGCAAATTAAAATTAAGCCTAAATAATCATAAAATGAGGTAACCATATTAAATTACATCATAATTATTCTCTGAAGGGGAGAAAAAAAAATTAGTGAAAGGTAGTCATAGTAAATTCAGATACCACAGATTCCAGTTTATAAATAGATATTAAAGTGTGTTTGGATATTTGTTTGTCCCTCTTTCACGTCACAATGATTTTTTGCACAGAGATAGTTGGAGGAGCAGGATGTGACATAGGCTACTTTTTATCCCAAAAAAATATCTTATATAAATTTATTATTAAAATTCTTATTGGAAAATGAAAAAGTGTGCAAACGGAATAACAATGCAACGTCAACAATTGAATGCCAACAATGTAACGTCACAACCAAACGATAGAGCGACGTAATTTCTTGCACAGAAATAGTTGGAGGGCTGAAAGGTGATATTGGCCACTTTTTATAGTGAGAAAATATCTCAAAAAATTTACAAACAATAATAATAGTGAATCAAGTCGAAAAAACTTTGCCGCCAGCGCACTCTCTTGCAATACGCTGTCTAAGCCGTTAAAGATGGAACAATATCGTGTAGTAAAGTATTGTGTAGAATAAAAATACCTAAAAAAAACTCTACTGTAGCATTTATCTATAACAGAGAAATACTAATAAGTGTTTTTACCAGAGATAAAACTTTTCCCTCCTTCATTACCAAATTTACNTAACAGAGAAATACTAATAAGTGTTTTTACCAGAGATAAAACTTTTCCCTCCTTCATTACCAAATTTACTGGTCGCATGTCTCTATTCGCCTGGAACGATTTCGGGAAACCATGGAAAGCCAAAATGAGAATGGCCGGACTGGGATTCGAACCCCGGTCCTCCCGAACACAAATGTATTGGCTTGCCTCTGCACTACTTCGCTCAGGCCGTACCATGAAAGATCGGTGACTGCGCTTCTGTACTGCATTTAAAGTTGACATGGGCTACTTTTTATCCCAAAAAAATATCTCATCCCCTAAAAAAATTTTTTTTGTACAATTAGCGCTTATAGTACAATGCTGCGTCAATGCTCAATAGATTGATACTTATAGATATGTCAATACTTACCGATATATCGATAAGTATCGATATGGAAAATAACTTATCGATTGATATGTAACTGAAAAATATATCAGTCCATGCCATATATAGCCGAACTATTATATAAATGCGAAAGTGTGTTTGTTTGTATGTTTGTCCTTCCACGTCGCAACGGATCAACGTCAATTTTTGCACAGAGATATTTGGAGGGTCGGGAAGTGACATAGGCTACTTTTTACTCAGAGAAAATTTTATTCCCTTGGGGAAATTCTTATTGGAAAATGAAAAAGTACACAAACGCAATAACAATGCAATTTTGCAACCTAGCAACAGATCGACGTAATTTCTTTTACAGAAATAGTTGGACGGCTGAAAGTTGATATTGGCTACTATTTATCGCGAGAAAATATCTCAAAAAATTTACTTTCACAAGTCGGTTTACCGTACGCGGACGTGGAAAGCAATGGTGGCGGTGGGTGGAACGGCGTGGAACCTTATTAAAAAAAACCTAAACAATAATTCCGTAGTCCATGCGAGTGGAGCCGCGGGCACAGCTAGTGTGTATATTATATATATATATATATTTAATTGGCATATATATATATATATATATATATTTGCCAATTAAATATACATAATGAGCAGCACCCAAGATTTTATAACAAGCAATTTGGCAATTAAAAAGACAAAAAGTTCACCATAGCAATTTCATTCCAGATCCACACAAAAATTTTAATAAAACTTGACAAGAACGTAATGAGTTTCAATANAAATTTTAATAAAACTTGACAAGAACGTAATGAGTTTCAATAATTGCTCGGTTGACTATAGAATATGTAGTAACATTTACAGATTACCAAATGATTAACAATTTTTTATAACAATTTTAATTTGTAGATTACTTTTAAAGCATTTCATTTGACTAGNAGATTACCAAATGATTAACAATTTTTTATAACAATTTTAATTTGTAGATTACTTTTAAAGCATTTCATTTGACTAGACTGTGAAAAAGAGCAATTAAAAAAGGAGGGCAGCTTTGTCAGCCCAGTAAAGTTTCTCCTTTATAAAACTAAAATAAAATATTGAATTAAAAATGCTACATAAAATGTGAAGTTCGACGGAAGCAGTCAAGTGAACTGTCAAAGCTCCAGCCAAATTAAAAATGTTAATGAACAAGCACAGTTAAAAAGATAGACTACGCCCAACGCGAGAGTCGCGGACATTAAGCATTTGAAAGAAAATGAAATAATTCTTGCATTGCAAACAAGACTAACTCAACACGTAAAAAAACACAGCAAAGCTAGGTTTTAGTTAAAGCCGAAACCACGTTTAGACTGGCGACAGAGACCACAATTTTGAAAAAACACTAACCTTACTGCATACCCAAGACAACACATCTAAGCCTCACAAAACTTTAAAACATTAAAAAAGGCCTAGCTAACATACAAACTCAGAGTCCACTACTCACCGTTTTGAATTGCTCAAACACTCGGCGGCTCAGGCGATGAAATAAAATACAAAATGCCTTATCACTGCACTACATCCGTAGGACGACAAATTAGCAATCTAGACCATTACAGCAGCTCTTCAGGCAATGACCGAGCGTAGAATAGGATAGGAGCAAGGTGTGCAACGACTTAAATAAACTGCCCAGATCATAAAAAATTATAAGACAAGAGGAGGGGAAATCAAGGGNAGCAAGGTGTGCAACGACTTAAATAAACTGCCCAGATCATAAAAAATTATAAGACAAGAGGAGGGGAAATCAAGGGAGAGGGAACAGGGGAGGGGATCCGAGCAAAGTATAGAGCATACCACGGCACAAAGTTGAAACTGACGAAGATGACTAGCGCAACGTGCGCTAGCATCACAGTACTTTGGAAGCCTGTTGTTCGTGGGCGATGCCCCTGTCCTTGATTCCATCCTCCACATGTAGCTAAGTGTAACGCCACAGTGTTCCTGTTTTCAAGCATGGTCACACTGGGTAAGAGGATGTTTGGCATTGAGGGGAGCCAGCTTCCCTCTCCGAGGGACTCTCCTATTATTATTGGCCAGCGTGAAGAACACGCATGATGAGGGATGAAATGGGGGTGGTGCAGTGGCAGAATGAAAATAGGAGCAACATAAGTAAAGTCTGCCACACTCCGGACGTTATAGTCCCGAGATGAAAATTTCCCACCCACCAAGACCTTGGACTCCAGTGCAGGAGAACAGTGTCTCAACCACTTAAGAGTACATAAGTCCGGAGATTTTTTTCCGAGCTCGAGGCGCAGTGATATTAGCGACAATAACACTTGCAAGGCGTTCAATTAGCTGCAATGCTCCTGCCATTACGTTTTCCTGTGTGAATTAGACCTTTAACATTGGGACTTGACTAAATGTGATGAAACTCCACGGATTAAACTAAAAATGTGTGGTTTTACTTTTCTCCTCCATCTTAAGTAAACTGCGCATGCAAGCTCTATAAATGTGATTTCTTACCATTTTCACAATTTTTTCCTCTTTGAATACACATGATATGACAAAAACAAAGTGGTATGGGCTTAGATAGTTGGTTTTTATCTTTTCTGGCAAAAAGTATTATTGCCAGAAAATTTTTTTTTGCTGAAATATGTATAAATGCGCAAACAATAAATTAACAGAAAATTTGTCAGACTACTAACGCTTAACAAAGTTGTTTGGAAAGGATTACATTGAGGAATAATCCTGTTTATTACTTCTTTATTTCTTTTTCTGAGCTTTCTTCCATAGAAGAGTAAATCACCGGCTGTTCCAGTTGGATCAGCGTCATCTCCATATTCGTATTAGAAATTGTCGTTGTTGAATTCTGTTTTGTTTACACTCTTCCGTGAAATGTTTTGCAGTGAGTAGAATTTGTTTGTTGGTTTATCATACTCTACACTTAAAACCATTTACACTTTTTTTTTTGCGGTGTTTCTGTGAAGTGTTTAACTACTTGTAATGGATTAAAAATTGTAAAATATAAAGATGGCAAAATATTTTGTTGAATATTTTTTTTAAAATATTGTTTATTATGCTGGAAGTGATGACAATGCTTGTCGGGAAGTCTATACTGAATTGGCAGTTACTGGTTGTTGTATTGATCTTCACCCAAATCACACTGGCAGAATGCTGAACATTAAGCACCACTATATTTGCACCAAGTGCAGTAATTTTGTTCTGTCTTCAGAGTCTGTGTAGTCGTGTCTATGCAAATAAGACACACACTTGAGCACTCTTCAGGTGGTCATCATATGTAATTGCACAACCCTGATGACAAGTTGGGAAAATGCCGTGAATTATGTTTACGTGTTTATAGACGTTAATACATTTAGATTGTGTGTAGAATAGATCTACTTATTTATTGCTGATATTAATAAAATGTATTTCTTCCCTTTCAGATACTCATAATTAAATAATCATGGCCGACGAAGAGGTAATGAAATTTGAAATCACAGATTATGATCTGGAAAATGAGTTCAACATTAATCGCCCCACACGCAAGATCAGCAAAAATCAGCAGATTTATGGTATGTCACCATACATATGGAACCAAGACATAATCGTACACCTAAATGTGGTTGAAACAGAGTTAGGTAGTGTTTTATAATGCTGTTTATGTTGGTTTTAGTCAAAAAGTAGACTTTAAACAAAATTTGTATTTTTGCAGAAATAATACATAACTATAGCATGATTTGTAGGTTAAGTGGTGCTTTTATGCTTTTTAAATACATAAAAAATGTTATGCCTGCCTTTGATTTTCAAACACAATATAAGTATTTGAGCTTTTTTTTTTCTTCGCAAAGCAGAGATGTTAATTGGATGTTTACTTGCCATTTAGCTAGTATTTTCATCAAAGTCATAGTTACCACCAATTTTTATTTGTAATAATATTTCTTAACATGTTTCTCAGCATAGGGTTAGCTCAAGATAATTAGAGAAGAGGTTAAACTTTCATGGAAGTATTTTGAATTTGGTGTTAAATTGAGAATTCACTGCGTAAATAATTTTCCGTGCACTTTTTTTCTCAAAGAGCTTTGTTGAAAAGATAGGCTAGCTTACGTGATAATGGCTGTACCTTCTAAAAGGGGGAGTGTATAAGTTTGTGTATTTGCTAATGTATACAGTATGTTTAAAAAATAAACACANAGCAAGGTGTGCAACGACTTAAATAAACTGCCCAGATCATAAAAAATTATAAGACAAGAGGAGGGGAAATCAAGGGGGAGGGGATCCGAGCAAAGTATAGAGCATACCACGGCACAAAGTTGAAACAGACGAAGATGACTAGCGCAACGTGCGCTAGCATCACAGTACTTTGGAAGCCTGTTGTTCGTGGGCGATGCCCCTGTCCTTGATTCCATCCTCCACATGTAGCTAAGTGTAACGCCACAGTGTTCCTGTTTTCAAGCATGGTCACACTGGATAAGAGGATGTTTGGCATTGAGGGGAGCCAGCTTCCCTCTCCGAGGGACTCTCCTATTATTATTGGTCAGCGTGAAGAACACGCATGATGAGGGATGAAATGGGGGTGGTGCAGTGGCAGAATGAAAATAGGAGCAACATAAGTAAAGTCTGCCACACTCCGGACGTTATAGTCCCGGGATGAAAATTTCCCACCCACCAAGACCTTGGACTCCAGTGCAGGAGAACAGTGTCTCAACCACTTAAGAGTACATAAGTCCGGAGATTTTTTCCCGAGCTCGAGGCGCAGTGATATTAGCGACAATAACACTTGCAAGGCGTTCAATTAGCTGCAATGCTCCAGCCATTACGCTTTCCTGTGTGAATTAGACCTTTAACATTGGGACTTGACTAAATGTGATGAAACTCCACGGACTAAACTAAAACTGTGTGGTTTTACTTTTCTCCTCCAGCTTAAGGAAACTGCACATGCAAGCTCTATAAATGTGATTTCTTACCATTTTCACAATTTTTTCCTCTTTGAATACACATGATATGACAAAAACAAAGTGGTATGGGCTTAGATAGTTGGTTTTTATCTTTTCTGGCAAAAAGTATTATTGCCAGAAAATTTTTTTGCTGAAATATGTATAAATGCGCAAACAATAAATTAACAGAAAATGTGTCAGACTACTAACGCTTAACAAAGTTGTACCAAAGGATTACATTGAGGAATAATCCTGTTTATTATTTCAGAATTTTTCTTTATTTCTTTTTCTGAGCTTTCTTCCATAGAAGAGTAAATCACCGGCTGTTCCAGTTGGATTAGCGTCATCTCCATATTCCTATTAGAAATTGTCGTTGTTGAATTCTGTTTTGTTTACACTCTTCCGTGAAATGTTTTGCAGTGAGTAGAATTTGTTTGTTGGTTTATCATACTCTACACTTAAAACCATTTACACTTTTTTTTTTGCTGTGTTTCTGTGAAGTGTTTAACTACTTGTAATGGATTAAAAATTGTAAAGGTAAAAAATTACCATTGTAAAATATAGAGATGGCAAAATATTTTGTTGAATATTTTTTTTTAAATATTGTTTATTATGCTGGAAGTGATGACAATGCTTGTCGGGAAGTCTATACTGAATTGGCAGTTACTGGTTGTTGTATTGATCTTCACCCAAATCACACTGGCAGAATGCTGAACATTAAGCACCACTATATTTGCACCAAGTGCAGTAATTTTGTTCTGTCTTCAGAGTCTGTGTAGTCGTGTCTATGCAAATAAGACACACACTTGAGCACTCTTCAGGTGGTCATCATATGTAATTGCACAACCCTGATGACAAGTTGGGAAAATGCCGTGAATTATGTTTACGTGTTTATAGACGTTAATACATTTAGATTGTGTGTAGAATAGATCTACTTATTTATTGCTGATATTAATAAAATGTATTTCTTCCCTTTCAGATACTCATAATTAAATAATCATGGCCGACGAAGAGGTAATGAAATTTGAAATCACAGATTATGATCTGGAAAATGAGTTCAACATTAATCGCCCCACACGCAAGATCAGCAAAAATCAGCAGATTTATGGTATGTCACCATACATATGGAACCCAGACATAATCGTACACCTAAATGTGGTTGAAACAGAGTTAGGTAGTGTTTTATAATGCTGTTTATGTTGGTTTTAGTCAAAAAGTAGACTTTAAACAAAATTTGTATTTTTGCAGAAATAATACATAACTATAGCATGATTTGTAAGTTAAGTGATGCTTTTTAAATACGTAAAAAATTTTATGCCTGCCTTTGATTTTCAAACACAATATAAGTATTTGAGCTTTTTTTTTTTCTTCGCAAAGCAGAGATGTTAATTGGATGTTTACTTGCCATTTAGCTAGTATTTTCATCAAAGTCATAGTTACCACCAATTTTTATTAGTAATAATATTTCTTAACATGTTTCTCAGCATAGGGTTAGCTCAAGATAATTAGAGAAGAGGTTAAACTTTCATGGAAGTATTTTGCATTTGGTGTTAAATTGAGAATTCACTGCGTAAATAATTTTCCGTGCACTTTTTTTGTCAAAGAGCTTTGTTGAAAAGATAGGCTAGCTTACGTGATAATGGCTGTACCTTCTAAAAGGGGGAGTGTATAAGTTTGTGTATTTGCTAATGTATACAGTATGTTTAAAAAATAAACACAGACAGTGTGCGGTATGTGATACAGGACAACAAATTAAACATTTTGAGAGAGGGAACCCATGTCCGGAAATGTGTGGTTTGGCTGCTATTATTGGCTGACCAAAGTTTGATGTAAATTGTTTGTGGGTTTCTAAAGTTACACAATCCATTAGCCATCAGTGCAAGGTTGGTGCATTATCTGTGCTTTAATAGCTCACCTGTGCACGAAGGACCTCACGTTGTCCACGGTCCACAACCTATTACACTGTGCGTGGTGTGTTCTATTGATGTTGGTGGTGGCTGGAGGATAACATGTCAGCACACGACCATGGAACTGACTTATATGCTGCTTGCACACAGAATAACTAATTGCAGTGGCAGAGCTGTTGAACAGTTGTATGCAGAAAGGTTTACAAACAAAAGTACTCTGCATCATTCTATGTTCATGGCCATTGTGAGAAAACTACGACAAGGCAGACAGTTGAAAGTAGGTACTTTGTAGCTGGCATTGTTCCACACTTGTGTACAGTGTTGTACGGTACTGACAATTTGGCTTGTATGTACTCTTCTGCATTTCCTTCTTGTGTTAGGTGTTGAAACTTGAAGTAGGTCTTGCACACACTGCTCGTACACTTCATTTTGAGGAAGAAGTGTTGAGATATGACGGGGAGCCATCAAATGGGGCATGACTTAGGCACATGCCATGCATTGTCCACGAACAGCAAATCCAGCAATACAATCCTAAGACCATCCAGGCATTAGCTGTGGAGGATTACCCACACCTGGTTGCGTTTGAGCAGTGGTATCTCCAGCGTTGCGTAATCCAGTCTGCCTTACCAACCGTGGTGTTGGTCATGGATGAGNTGAGGAAGAAGTGTTGAGATATGACGGGGAGCCATCAAATGGGGCATGACTTAGGCACATGCCATGCATTGTCCACCAACAGCAAATCCAGCAATACAATCCTAAGACCATCCAGGCATTAGCTGTGGAGGATTACCCACACCTGGTAGCGTTTGAGCAGTGGTATCTCCAGCGTTGCGTAATCCAGTCTGCCTTACCAACCGTGGTGTTGGTCATGGATGAGNAGCGTTTGAGCAGTGGTATCTCCAGCGTTGCGTAATCCAGTCTGCCTTACCAACCGTGGTGTTGGTCATGGATGAGTTCATCATCACTGTAGATGACATTGTGAACTTGCACAACAGGCATGTGTGGGGAAATGAAAATCTGCATGTGTCCACAGCAGTTGATGGACATTTCATGTTGACTCTTGGGCTGGGATTATTGGTGACCATTTCATTAGCAGTAATTACTGCCAAACAGACTAAACTTTCTGTGATACCATGTATTCCCAAGTGATATTTTGCCTACACTACTGGATGTGGGTTCAACAGGTATTGTCCTTCTCGTATAACTTGGCAAGATTATGACAGTCGGTGAGTGGCAACTTGATGTATACGAAACAGACAAAGTGCCATTTACAAAATCCTGTATCAGCTGATGCACGAACGAACAAAAGTTAATATTACGTATGCTATTCTGAGTGCACTGCCGATGCACATCAGACATGCCCAAAAAACCTGCAAGAAACCTAGTTATTCCATATGTTTGTGGTCTTTCGAAAAATGTAGGAGGACTGGGCAACAGCCTACAAACAACTTTCAAATTAAATGTTACATCAAAAAGCAACATCACCAGAGCAAAACCAGCCACTGACAAATTAAAACCCCAGGACTGTGTGTATCAGATACCTTGCAAAAGTGGAAGTATGTACATAGAAGAAACTGACGGACCCCTTTCCACATGTATAAAAGAGCATAAAAATAATACTAAGAAGGGCGAAACCAATAATTCAGGCTTAGCAAACATGCTTGAGAAAACAGCCATAAAGTACTATGGAAAAATGCCACTCCATTTGCTATGGAAACACACCAGATTATAAGGAAAATAAAANAAACAGCCATAAAGTACTATGGAAAAATGCCACTCCATTTGCTATGGAAACACACCAGATTATAAGGAAAATAAAATAATCAGCATTTATTGTGCGTAATACAAAAGTATTCAGTCATCAAAGCATTACATTAAAAAAAGGAAACTTTTAATTGAAAGAGAAACAAAGTTATATTGTAAAACGAATGTGACACAACACTTGCACGAGGACAATAGCCTAAAAGGCTCCACTATTACATGCGCTGACAATCAGGACAGATCTTGACTGCCATTCGCTGTGCCAGGAGAAGGGTCTACACAANAAACAGCCATAAAGTACTATGGAAAAATGCCACTCCATTTGCTATGGAAACACACCAGATTATAAGGAAAATAAAAGAATCAGCATTTATTGTGCGTAATACAAAAGTATTCAGTCATCAAAGCATTACATTAAAAAAAAGAAACTTTTAATTGAAAGAGAAACAAAGTTATATTGTAAAACGAATGTGACACAACACTTGCACGAGGACAATAGCCTAAAAGGATCCACTATTACATGCGCTGACAATCAGGACAGATCTTGACTGCCATTCGCTGTGCCAGGAGAAGGGTCTACACAATATATACATCCTTAATTTTCCAGTTTTCACTTTTAGTCCNAAGGGTCTACACAATATATACATCCTTAATTTTCCAGTTTTCACTTTTAGTCCATCCGAATATGGGAGCAGATGTGAGCAAACCTACTGTGTTCTTCTGTGTTGTCATTGTTTTGTCGTCTAGCCTTGCGTATGTTACTTCATTGTTTTGTCGTCTAGCCTTGCGTATGTTACTTCATCCTTGTGTCATCTAGTCTTGTGCAAAAAATTTTGTCTTCATCTTAGTGCTCATCTGGGCTGTTTTAATTAGGTTTCCTTGTTTATTATTTTTCCTTTTATTTGTTTTTTAATTTTGTTATTGATTTCACAATATTCCTTGTGGAATTTATTATAAGTTTTATATAGTGCATGCATGCATATAGCTTGCTTGCATATGAGGCAGGTTCTCTGTCTCTACTTCCTCCAGTGGAACATTTTCCAAAAAGCAGAAATCTCCCTGTCGGGTGGCTAGCGATGATTAAGTTTGGATTTGCAAAAGCAATTGCTAACAAAATGTTGGTTCTCCTTGTATATTTCAGGGTTCAAATTTATTAACTTGTTTTCCTCAAAGCCCCATCAAAATGCATATGAACCAAACATGGTCACCCAAATGAATGAATGAATACCATAATACCATATGATTATTTAAAAATCCAAAACAAAATGTTACAAGAAAATCCCTACAGTTATATAGCAGAAGACTACTGCATAACATAAATTGAACTGTAAATTTACATTATTAAAAT
>NQII01002927.1:207792-235293 GCA_002778355.1 Clitarchus hookeri | reverse complement strand
AATACAACCCGAAGGAACACAGTTCCATCCTGTCAATGTCCCTCACTGCTTCTCTTTGGAAAAATGAGAAGCCAACCCTTATATCTCTTCAAAAGCTCTCTCTCGAACATTTTTCCACTTTCATGAAGTGTAGACAGCACCCCATGGTTACGCCACATGCTGAACGCATGCCTCCAGAAGTTCTTGAAGACACTAGGGGGTAGGAGGGGCTTTAAGCTGTGACAGTATATCATTTTATTGATGAAAACTGTAGCAAGGTTCAGTACAGCCTCCTATCATAGTTTCTGTGGTTTGACGGGCAGTAGGTTTTAAGATAAGGCAGGCTGAAAAAGCCAGTTTTAATAATATTGGAGAGCTCCAAAATAATATTTATATTGCATGTGTTATCTTGAAAGTGACATTTTAACCTTGTGTGCTGTAAGTTTGCTGGTAAACATATTGGGGATTTAGTCAATAAATAAGTGTTTCAAACCGGTTGCAATGCAGTTAATGCACCAGGTAGGCGACCGCCTTAACCAATTGTATTCTCTTTGTGTGGCTCGAGTAGTACTTGAATGTGATATGTGTTGTGACTAGGCATCTGGGCGGAAGACAGCGGTGATGAAGGAGATGCCCCAGAGCGCTCGAGGCCTGGTTTCAGAGGCCCTAAGGGAAAGGTCAAGCCCAACTATTCTGCACCAGTCAGCTTTGTGGTGGGTGGCGTCCATCAGGCAGGCAAGAAGAAGGAACAGGAGGAGGAAGAGAGTGGGGACAAGAAAGAGGAAGAGGCAGAGGGCTCACAGTCTCGTTTCGTCTTTAGCAAGCGAGGCATAAGGGACAATTCCCTTCTGTTGTCCAGGTAATACAGTTGGTATTATTGAAGAAGTTGTAACCCTCAGTTGTGCAAATGTTATTCTGCACCTAAGTTTCGGAACATGCAGGATTCTGTTTCGTTAGTTTGTGGCCATAACTAATTATTTGACAAAAATTAAAGTTACTGCAGTATAAAGGATGAGAGGGAGATGTTGAAGGGACGGGGAGAGAGAGAATGGGAGGAAGGTGGCAGGGAGAGTAGATGACAGAATCCTATGCTTAAGCAACTTGAGCTATGAAATTGATATGTACTATGCTGTTACAGTGGCTGTCATGTGCAAGAAATCAGTGTCTTTCAGGAAACTTCACTGCATTGATGGTAAACTGTACGCTTGTGGGTTCTTTCCTCCATCCATCTATCCATTCATTCTTTCATGCATCTGATAAGGATAATGGTTTCAGTTCCATGATGTACCCAACTTAGTTTTGTTAGCTGACTAAATTAACTTCTTATCAGTTGAATCAGTTAATAATGGTTACCCCTCAATTTTTTATTTTAAACCTCAGTCTGACTTTTTCTGGAAACAAACGCCTATGAGATTATTTTCCTCTGCATTATGCATGTGGATCTCTCTTTCTCTGTCTCTTTGTGTATGTGTGCATGCGTGTGTGCTTGTGTGTGTGTATGCATGCACGTGCATTCACACCACCTTTCTAACCAGCTCCTAAAGCAAGACTTTTTGCTAAGTCTATTCATGTATTTGTAAGTTTTGGAAATTTTTTTGAGAAAATAATATTTTTGATTGAAATAAACTTCATAAAGTGGAACTAGAACATGGTGTGTTAGATAGGTTAATGACAAGAGTTGACAAAAGGAGCTGATGGAAAAGGCTTTGCTAAGTTGTCCATGGACCATCATCTATCAGTCATGAATTTGAGGGCAGTGGGTGAACATGCAAGGTTGCTACAGTTCTGTAAAACCCTGGAAACGTCAGGCTGATACACCATATTTCTCGTCANCATATATCTCGTCAGTGGCCCTGGCGCAGCCACTACAAAAAGGTTTTTTTAGCCCCGCAAAGCCTAGAACTATTGGCGAGAAGCATGGGGGGAAGCTCCGGTGGAGAGTGTCACCTGACAAAAGACAACGTGGGCCGAGCCTACATTCCAGCACCTTTACATAAATATGTGTAGAAATATAACCACTATATGAAGCTATTATTTGTTTCCTACGCCTCTCTCTCTCTATCGCTCTCTCTCTCTGTGTGCGAGCGGGTGTGTGTGTGTGTGTTTTTATGATGACCAGGAGAGGACCTTTACATCTATTGTATAGGGTGTCATTTCTTTTAGAAGCCATCACAAAATTATATTAAATTAATATTTCATTAAAACAAGAAGCTATGTTTCCTTTAGAAACAGTTTCACACAAACACAAATTTTCAATTTTTGGGGGTTAAAGTCAATTAAAATGACTAAATTTTGATCTTATATGTGTATAGATCTTATGAGTAAATACATGAGAACTATGACTCGTTAAGATAAACATTTGACTGTATTTAACAAATATAAACTGTAATTTTGTCTTTGAAGCCATGCAAAAACTGTTTCTACGTATAGTGGTTGGGATTGATTAGAATCAGTCCAAATTCAGATTACAACTTTTTTGAAATAACAACCTTTTTCCTGGGAACTGTGAAAGGCTTAATTTTGAGAGTTGACCGTATTTAAGTTTCCATGATGATTGTGGGTTTTACACAAGTGTGTCCATACCATGGCCAGTAGAATTTCTTTACACTGAAGTTCTGTCTGTAGGCCCCAACTTATCGAGTGCTCAGTGTTGAACCTAGAGGTCAGGTGTAGGTGCCATCTAGCAGCCAAAGCCAAGGCAGATACGTCCTTCCCCGGTNGTCAGTGTTGAACCTAGAGGTCAGGTGTAGGTGCCATCTAGCAGCCAAAGCCAAGGCAGATACGTCCTTCCCCGGTGGCAAGTGTCGTAGGTTGCTCAAGTTGTTGTACATGCAGCTGAGTTCTCTAGTATTAACACCCTTTCTGCTAAACAGTAGCGTAACGTCTTCATCTGAAGAAGCTGCTCATCTAGCGAAAAGTTGCGATTGCAGTATCTCCATGTGCACGGGAAAAGTATGTCATACGGCTATTTGNAAGCTGCTCATCTAGCGAAAAGTTGCGATTGCAGTATCTCCATGTGCACGGGAAAAGTATGTCATACGGCTATTTGGTTTGATTTATTCCTGCATGTTACCAATATTTGAGTACTTTTGCTATGTCTTTTCATGTTTTAGATAATTTGACTGACTTTTGCGAGATTAGTATCTTCAAATTAATTGTACTGTATTTCCAGTGACGACGAGGATGATGATCTAGTTTTATCACAGTTGTCGCAAATACCTACGAAGAATAAGCAATTCGCTCCTATTAGTGAAGAAATTGCTGGGTTGCGTAAGAAAAAGATCCCTTTAAATCCAGTATTGATTAACCAAGGGNCGCTCCTATTAGTGAAGAAATTGCTGGGTTGCGTAAGAAAAAGATCCCTTTAAATCCAGTATTGATTAACCAAGGGGTTGGTGGATGGGAAAAGCACACCAAAGGCATTGGAGCAAAACTGTTGTTACAGGTGAGTTACTTGTGTAAAGGTATAGTTGTTGGTTACACAATTAATGTTCATATTTTTTTAGTACTGTATATTTACTAGACTTGGTTGTATGATGTTTTAAAGATGGGTAGTGATAAATACTTTTCATTATGAGTTTGTTCATGCCTCACACAATTACAAAGTGTTGGAATGGTGTAAACATATCTGTATCACTAAAAATAGTCTCCATATGTAATGACACATCTGTGCCAATGACCCACGAAGCTCTCAATCCTGTTCTGCCTTTCTATTGACCAATGATGACTGTTTTTCACACAACTACTTGCAATTATTGTCAGTTTCTGCACAGCGTGTGATAGTGTTAATTGTTTCATCATGAGGAAGGAACTTGTAATGGACNTGCAATTATTGTCAGTTTCTGCACAGCGTGTGATAGTGTTAATTGTTTCATCATGAGGAAGGAACTTGTAATGGACGACACCTAAAGCAAAATCTTTTGTGGCATTTACTGTGTTTTTGGAAAGATGTTTTTGAGTTTCATCGACATTCAACCACTGCCTGCTTGTCTTGTGATAATCCATGTACTACCNTGGAAAGATGTTTTTGAGTTTCATCGACATTCAACCACTGCCTGCTTGTCTTGTGATAATCCATGTACTACCACACGTCATGATACAACCTAGTAGGAGCTCATTGTGTAGGGATATCCACCAGTGCTGTTGTGATGCTCTTTCTGATGCACTACCCAGTTGTCCATTTATTTCATTTTACATATGTACTATATGTTAGAATGATAGAAGTAAAGCAAACAACACTTTGTTATACTCTGATGGATTTAATGAGCAATTAACAGACATAAGTAACCGACATCCCTCCGTGGTCTCGAGTCCGCCACGGAGAAGTGACGAAGCTCAGTGTTGCCAAAAAAAATGTACCATAAAATAACACGCCACCTTACATTTATATGGCAACACCAAAACACACAAAACAAAAACAACTTCACTATGCTATTAAAACTATCTATCTTAACTTAATATATCTTATTTTATTCTTTTACATTTAACATTTCTCTGAATTTAATGAATTTTACATTTCCTAATGCTTTTGTAAATATATCTGCAATATTATTTTCTGAATCTATCTTTACAACTTCAATATTTCCTTGCTTGACACTCTCATGTATAAAATGATAACGAACCTCAATATGTTTAGAATTCTTTGTAAAGTTTCCATATTTGGAAATGGCTATTGCCCCTGAGTTATCCTCATATATCCTAACTGGTTTACAAATTGTAGTGAAAACATCATTTGTTAGACAAATAAGAAAATTTATTTCTGTGACAGCTTCTGATAAGGCAATGTACTCTGCAAATGTAGAGGACTTTGTTACACAGTTCTGTTTCTTTGATTTCCAACCAATAACATTTCCAAACAACCTAATTATAAATCCTGAGGTAGACTTCCTGTCTAGAATGTCTCCTGCCCAGTCAGCGTCCACAAAACAATCCAAAATATCAGCATTATCATTCTTATAATATTTTAATTTAAGATCTCTTGTCAAGTACAAATACTTTAGAACTCGCAGAGCATATTTAAAATGTGTCTCATCATAACAATTTTGGAACCTGCTTAAATAATTTACACAAAAAGATATATCTGGTCTGGTACCAGAGCTTATATACAAAAGAGCACCTATTAAATTTCTATACTTTATATCCTCATTTTTATCAGCTTGTGCCAGTTTTAAATTGACTTCCATAGGGGTCTTATACAATTTTGCATTTTCAACATTATAACGTTTAGCTAAAGATTCAATATAAGATTTCTGACTCAAAGTCAAGATATTATCTTGATCATAACAATATTTAATATCGATACCAATATAGTTTTTTACTTTACCTTTGTCTTTCATTTTAAACTTGTCAGATAATTTACTTTTTATGTCAACAATAGCTTTTTCAGCTTTACAGCAAATTAATAAATCATCAACAAACAGTAGAATGTAAACAGTTAAGTCATTCTCTTCTTTAACATACAAACAATAGTCATATTTACTTCTGCGAAAACCAAGAGTTGTCAGGAAATCATTGAAACATTCATACCATGCTCGGGGACTTTCTTTTAAGGCGTATAATGCTTTATTTAATTTATAAACTCTGTTAGTCCCATCTTCATAACCAACTGGCTACTTTACATAAACTTCAGATACAACTTTACCATTTAAAAAGGCAGTCTCTACATCCANAAAAAGGCTGTCTCTACATCCATTTGATGAATAACTAAAGAATATTGACAACAATAAGACAATAACAGTTTAAGAGTCGGCATTTTAGCTACAGGAGAATAAGTATCATCAATACACTCAGTTTGTTGGAAGCCTCTCACCACTAGCCTGGCTTTATACTCCCTTTCACTCTTCCTTTTGTATATCCACTTCACATCAATTACCTTCTTGTCCTTAGGAGGTTTGCTTACTAGTGTCCATGTATTATTTTTCACAAGACTGTCCATCTCACAATTCATTGCTTCTTTCCATTTCATTGACTCATCACATGTAATCGCCTCCTTTTCTTCTGGAATTCTCATGAACACTTTATTTCCATACATTTTCAAATTTTTAACTGATGGCTTTCTTCTAAAAAATATTTTATATGGCATTTTCCTTTCAATAGTATTAGTCACTGTCCTGTTTTTAAGATATGCAGCTGCTTTAATTACTTCAGGCCAAAATTTTCTTTCTACTTTTGCTTCTGATAAAAGACATCTGCCCATATCCATTAATGTTCTATTGTATCTCTCTGCTGTTCCATTTAGTTCATGGACAAGGTTTTATTACTATTCCCTTTTCTTTTGCAAACTGAAAAACCCTTGCATTCATATATTCCTTGCCATTGTCACATCGCAGTTCCTTTATCATCTTTCCTGTCAAGTTTTGTACCTCATTTACATATTGCACTAAATAATCATATACCTCATCTTTTGTCCTGATACAATAAACTTTAACTAATTTGCTGTAATCATCTATGAAACTTAAAAAATATTTTTCTCCCTGATTTCCTGAAGTCTGATGTGGTCCATTTAAATCTGTGTGTACAATCTCTAATAGCTCCTCTGCTCTTCTTCGATTATGGTGAAATGGTAGGTTATGCATTTTGTTTTCAATACATGTTGCACACCTTAGGTATTCAGATTCAATCTCTTTAGGTAATCGATCCAATGACTCAATTTTGCACATTAATTCCAAATTTCTAAAATTTATACGTCCCAATGTACGGTGTAGTTTTTCTTTTATAGTCATATTTATTTTACTTACATTCGCTTGCATTCTTTCTTCAATCATGTAGCTTTTCATCTTATACAATCTCTAATCTTTAATTGCCACTGCTAGAACCTTTCCATTCGTGTTATAAATTTTTGTCATTCTCCTTCTTGAAACAATTGAATGTTTGTCTGTAATTCTTGAATAACTTAACAGGTTTGCCTTCATTTCTTTTACATAAAAAACATTTGTCAACATCACTTCCGATTTTTGTCCATACACCAGGAAACAAGTATTAATATTACCAACTTTTGTAGCTTCTAATATTGTTCCATCACCAATTTTTACTTTCACAGGTTTCTTCAATGTCTCGCAAGTATCAAAGTGCTCATCAGTGTTTATAATATGGTCTGTACAACCACCTTCGAGTAACCATTCTATTTGCCCTTTCTTTGGCTTATCATTTTCACTTGTTGTGTACGTATTGTTTGCAATGGTAGTATGAAAACTATTACCTTGACTCTCATGACTACTTGGATGATAATTTCCTCGTCCTCTATGCAAATTTCTAGTATTCTTTGATCCACGTCCTTGGTAACTGGATGATCCACGTCCTTGGTAACTGGATAATCCATGTCCATGGTAACTAGAAAAACCACGTCCACGGTTTACATTTCTGGAACGACAATCTCTTCTAAAGTGTCCTGGCTTTCCACAGCCAAAACAATTTAAATTATTCTGATTTGATGACCTGGCTTCCGCTCGAAAAACATTTGATGTATCATTTGATGTGTCACTCGCATTCTCTGCCTTTTTTAAACTTTATTTTACTCTTTAAATAGTCCACAGTTCTCTCACCCTCCGGTAGAACATCTATTAAATCACCAATATGGCTGTAGTTAACTGGTAGCGCCTTCAACATATAATTTAGCTTTTCCTGCTCCGAAACTATTGCTCCTGCTTGTTTTAGTTTGTTTGTAGCTTTCTCAAAGCCGTCGAAGAATAAGCTAACCTCCGAGTAATTCGTTAATTTGATAGTTTCCAGATTATGTCGGCACACTATCTGCAACGGCGTTAATTTTTTTTAGATACATCTCGTCAAATTTTTTGAAAATCTCATAAGCTGTATCGAGCTCTCCTATGTATTCCAGCTGTTTATTCAATATGGCACTATAAATGTAATTTGTTGCCTGGACATCCCTGTCGTCCCACTTTTCATCATCAGTCTTCATTTTCGGACTTACTGCCACATCCTTAAATTTCTTAAACTGTAAAAACTATAGGATTCGTAATTTCCAATTACAATAGTCCGCTCCATCGAAAATTGGAATGTTTATGTCGCTATTTCTAGCCGCCATTTTGGTTAACGAAACTGTTCTTTTATCGGAATTTTCAGTAAACTATTTCACTCGTTCACTTCCGAACCACACTCTGCTACCATGTTACAATAATAGAAGTAAAGCGAACAACACTTTGTTATACTCTGATGGATTTAACGAGCAATTAACAGACATAAGTAACCGACATCCCTCCGTGGTCTCGAGTCCGCCACGGAGTAGTGACGAAGCTCAGTGTTGCCAAAATGTACCATAAAATAACACCATACATGGTTGGAAGTAGTTGCACTGGAAACATTGAACATTTGGACACAGAAAATACATAGGCCTCATCACCTACAAACTAGTGATGGGTCGAGACTCTGAGCCCAACTAACAAAGACTGACTCGTTATTCGAGTTGAGTATTGTTCCATCAGGTTTCAAGTTACTGATTGTTCAAGTTGAGTCACCGTGCTTTTAGGCTATAAACAAACAAATATTCGTGCCTAACAATCACCAATNTCGAGTCCGCCACGGAGTAGTGACGAAGCTCAGTGTTGCCAAAATGTACCATAAAATAACACCATACATGGTTGGAGGTAGTTGCACTGGAAACATTGAACATTTGGACACAGAAAATACATAGGCCTCATCACCTACACATTCGGGCAGAGCTTGAATGAAAAACTGCAGATCAGATGTGAAACAAGTCACAGTTGGACCCAGTGTTACCTTATATGAGAAACCAGTTACAGCATCCCACTAGAAAAACTTGGTGAGACCTCCGTTACCTTCAAACTAATGATGGGTCGAGACTCTGAGCCCAACTAACAAAGATTGACTCGTTATTCGAGTTGAGTATTTTTCCATCAGGTTTCAAGCTACTGATTGTTCAAGTTGAGTCACCGTGCTTTTAGGCTATAAACAAACAAATATTCGTGCCTAACAATCACCAATNCTACTGATTGTTCAAGTTGAGTCACCGTGCTTTTAGGCTATAAACAAACAAATATTCGTGCCTAACAATCACCAATAACTCGGCTACGTGTGTTGACACACATTTGTTGTTTGTGATGTTCAGCTGCGATAAAACCGGATGATGCATAACACTCCACTTCCTCATGCCGCCTGTGTGGCGCCGCTGTGCCAGGCAACANGCTGCGATAAAACCGGATGATGCATAACACTCCACTTCCTCATGCCGCCTGTGTGGCGCCGCTGTGCCAGGCAACAAATAACAAGATGGAAACCGTAAAGGTCAACAGTACAATCCCAGTACGACACAAATACATACAACCATGCTATTTGAGAGAAATTGGCCTAAAAATAAATTTGTTACACTTTTTTTGGTTGTCCACTTTGCGCTTTTCTTGGTGAGCACCATACTGGATGTAGGGCATATCTAAAAATAGATACCACCCCCGTAAGCAGCCATCAGTCTTTTTGTGCATGCCTTTGGACTCAGTTTGTTTACAAGCATCGCTTTCCTCACTTATAACAACTGTGGCAGATGGATACACTGTGGCGGTGCTCCTTTTTGAGAACCGTCTAAATTTACTGAAGTTACATTTATATTTCAGGTTTTGAATTTTCTGTCACATCCAAAATTGCAAGCTGGATACTTTGTTCAGTGGCAACAACTCACTGCATGTTGAAACATAGTGTGCCATTGTTTTGTGTTGAGGAAGCAGGTCTAGTCAGTGAAAATTTGCGTTGCCATCTGCATATGAAAATGTCTTAGTTCAACTATTTGTGCTGATTGCTCCCTGCAAGTACCTGCCAATCAACACTTGTTTTTATGACTGTCTCAATTTTAAGATCATTATTTGCATCTAGTAACCTGTTTACTGCCTATTAAAAAACTAAGTTGTTTACTGATTAGAGGGAAATTGGTGGCAATTTTCATTTTGCGTCAAATTAAAGTGAGAAGGTATTTTTTTTACAACCCTACTAAGTTTTTTGTCTAAATATACTGCTGGCCATGGAAATAAGTTCAGCGCCTTTCCTTATGTGAAAATTGATTAAACCATCACAGGTTGATATATGATAGTGTAAATTAGTAGTGATTATTCNAGTTGTTTACTGATTAGAGGGAAATTGGTGGCAATTTTCATTTTGCGTCAAATTAAAGTGAGAAGGTATTTTTTTTTACAACCCTACTAAGTTTTTGGTCTAAATATACTGCTGGCCATGGAAATTAGTTCACCGCCTTTCCTTATGTGAAAATTGATTAAACCATCACAGGTTGATATATGATAGTGTAAATTAGTAGTGATTATTCTCTCACTCAGAGGTACGTTGTTTAGCATCTGCAAATCACACTTCAGTATGAGGTAGAGCCTCCTCTCGTGGCTCTATAGGCACCAATGTAACTACGCATTCCATCATGCAGGTAGCAGATGGAATCCTGAGGCACATACCACCATGCTTCCTGCAACTGCACACCTGCGCAGTGTGTGGGCAGGTTGTTGACGGTGGTGCAAACGTCGCCATCATATCCCATACCTGTCAATAGGGGACCAATCTGGAAAACTGGCAGGCCAAGGAATGGTGTCCATATCTCTTAGTGCCTATGATTGGTGTGAGCTGCATGGGAACGAGCATTATCTTGCTGCATGTTAGTGTTGGGTACGCTGCACAAAAATGGCAGAAAATGGTGCTGCAGGACCTCGTTGACGTATCGTCGTACTGTCTCCCTGCTTTCAACAATCACTAACACGACCTGTAGTCGTAACTGATGGGAGCCCGTACCGTAACACCTAGTGTCCGGGATGTACGACCTTCACGAATCAGTGCAGGATTGTTGTGTGGTCCACTGCAGTGCCAGACCCTGCTGCAAACATCGTCTGCATCAAGATTGAAGCAGGACTCGTCGGGGAACACAATGCAGTGCCTTCCTTCCGTTCAGAGTTGACGTTCCTGGCAGCGCTGACGGTGTGCTGCATTATGCAGAGAGGTGGAAGGGACAGTGTACCTGTAAGCTAGTCGTAGTCAGATGGCAACTGGTGGTTCTTGTTGAGACCGGCAATGCGATGCAGGCCCCACAGACCGCAGGATCTCTCTGGATGTTGTGTCGTGTTCTGATGTTGCACGGCAGTGGACGTGACTATCTTCTCCATCTGTAGTGCGTCTGTATGTATGCACACGTGCACACATTCATGCACAGTGGTGAGTGCTCGGCCAAGCTGACTGGCTATACGACGAGCCGACCATCTAGCTTCATACAGTCCGNGGCAGGACCAGCATGTACTTTGTATGTATGCACACATGCACACATTCATGCACAGTGGTGAGTGCTCGGCCAAGCTGACTGGCTATACGACGAGCCGACCATCTAGCTTCANATGCACACATTCATGCACAGTGGTGAGTGCTCGGCCAAGCTGACTGGCTATACGACGAGCCGACCATCTAGCTTCATACAGTCCGACCATACGACCCTGTTTATATGGGTCTTGGTGGGGATATTCTTCACGAGTCTTGACACCATGGCATACCGATCTGCCTCATAACATGCAGACTTCTGCTTTTCCGGCTTGTTGTACGGCCTTTTTAAGCATTGGATACTGGCAGCATGTTGCAGTGATGTTTCTGTGACGTCATTTTAACCATTTGCATTCTGCAATTGGTACTACAGTAGAACCATGTTATAATATTTCTTAAAGACCCCAAGAAATGTCAGCCTTGTATAAGGGAAAACTATATGAGAGGGTAATTTTGTATTGAAAGACATGTTTGCGGACCAAAAGAAGGCAGCTTATTAAGTAGGATAATTGTAATAACAGGGTTCCACTGTATGTGGTCTTGATTTTATTGCAAATGGATGTAATGATATCCACCTCCAACAGTGTATTTATGAAATGTTTTTTTCCCTAGGTAATTTTTATTTGTTTATACTTCATTATGTTAATTATATGCATAGTTATATACATTTTTTCTATTTTATAATATTTACAAAAAAGGGTGCTAGTCTTATCAAGAAACAACAGTGTATTTATGTTGCATAAAATATTTCATTGGCAGAAATGAGTTACACAGGTATGTTGTGAAGCATGAAGGAACTTGGGGAAATAAGTTGTACAATCAGTGGCATTGAAAGTGCTTGATTTGAAATAATATTCAAAATTTATTTAGGATCTAGGATATGTTCAAAAACCTGTTACTCCATCCNGAAAGTGCTTGATTTGAAATAATATTCAAAATTTATTTAGGATCTAGGATATGTTCAAAAACCTGTTACTCCATCCGAGTTTAATGCATGATGAATGCAAGTCAATTTGAATTTCATTATGAACTGCCTAAGATAATGATTTGAAGACAATCTAAGATTAGAGAAGCATTTACAAGCATTACTAGTTTATGTATTTACCACGAATGAGGTTTTTAATTTTTAAATTACATTGCTATGGATTTTGCTAATGATTGCAACTGCAAAATGTAAATTGCGGGGTAGAAAACTTGATCATATTTGTGTCATTGATTTATTTATTAAGTGATTTACTAATTTATTTATTAACAGTATAACACTTAAAAATTTTTGTTTCATGGAATTTTTCTACATAATAAGCTTGAAAAGTTTGTATGTGGCCTGCTATCGACATATATGTACTAATTATTTGATAGTGTTGAACATTATTCCAGGTTAGTAAATTAAAATTTTTCACTCATTTCAAAAACTTTATAACTTGATTTTACCAATAATTTATTTTAAAATAATATGTTCTTATTTAGCATGTATTGGGTTAAATAACCTTATGGTGTTTTTATGCTATATGATTGTGAGTAGAGCATGTATTGTGTTTTATTAATTTCTGTACAGTCTTGTGTTCCCAAGTAACATGTTTCTATTGCAACTAAAAACACTGTAATATTTAGCAACAAACAACTGTATATGAGGTACATTCTAAATTCTGAGCTGTACACTTAACGAATATGTGTTTTCACAGCTACATACTTTATTTCATTATAATTGATAACCAAGGTTATATAAATAAAGTTATTTTAATTTTACATTCTTCACTCATCTTATCAGGAAACAAATTTACATAATTCTTAATTTCATTTTAGCTTATTAAAGGATTTAAATTATATTTATTAACATATGTACAACATGGCTTAAGTTTAAATTAAAATCTTTCTTTTGATATACCAAACTTTCTTATTATCAAAATGTGCAATAAAATATTTAAGTATAACAGTCTTTATTTCCTACAAATGAATTCCCACCAATTTTTGCAAAGTCATTTTTTGCTTGCGTATGTAACACATTCTTTGAAATGCTAGCAGGTAATGCAATGAAAAAAATCACATTGACAAAACAGTTCTGTTAAATTTTTGCCAACAGCGTAAAAGAAACAAATGCACCATAATGACATGTAATATTTGTTTGAATTTCACACCACCAAGACTATTTATAAGTTGTAAAAAAATTATAAAACTAAATTTTTACGCATGCGTAATATCTTTTTGACATAGCCAAAGATAGATCAAAACACCTCAAGCTATGGCCAAAAATTATAAAAAAATTTAGTATTAAAGAACTTGCTAATTTTTGGACACCACTGGAAATGCTATGTAAATTAAAAATATTTTCTTGCTTGAGGTACATATGTTGAACTTATACATAGAAAAGTTACATAGTGACCAAATTTTGTTTGGGTAGATGATTTTTTAAATTGAGATAAATGTTATCAAGGAATGGATTTTTTCAAATACGTATCCTTACAGTTGCCTATCATTTTATAGCTATTAAAAATACAGCTTTATAATAGTAAGAGCAGCGTAAATCAAGCAAAGGGTTTGTCACGCATTGTTGTTTTAACAGTAATTGATCCATTTGTCTTTGCTAAAGCAGAGTTCAATTTGTTTTTAAAATAGTANTAATTTTTTTAAATAGTAACAAAAAAATGTTGATGAAAACCTCCTAACTCAGAAAAATTTTTTTGTAGCACATTTGTTGTACTATTGCCCACTTTGTATCTTGGTTGCATGGTAAGATGGGTTGTTTTTGTTGAATAGAGAATATGTTGTTGAAAACATATTTTTTTCTGTTTGATTACTCTATTTAAACATTAATTGTTACTGTGATAGTATGATACAGTATATGGTATGAAAATTACAGCAAGAAAAGAAACTATAATAGTAGGCTGGGAAAGAGGGAGCGATAATTAGCTACACCGATTGTAAAGAAAGAAACACAACAGGGTACTTATCAATGCCTGCAAAAGAAAATAAGAAATGGAAGGGAAAATGTAAGAATTTTCTGTAAACAAACTTATAATTGTTTTATTCTGAATGAGTTACCTTTTAGTTGGCTAATGTCGTCACCATCTTAAATGCAATTTAAAACTGAAGTTTGTAATGCTGAATCTCTCCTAGATGTCTCGTGCTTCATCTGGCATAGATTCTTTCACAATATTGAATTTTAATATGTAGGAAGGGAAAACGAAGCTGCACTTATGTAATGAGAGAATGTAATTCAATGGCATCATGATAATCAGAACGAGTAAAGAATGTTTTTAAGGTTGAAGGAAAGCCAGTTGTCTATATACAGTAAATGATATTGGGCAAATGAAAGACGTATTGTGGGCAATTGGAAAGCTTAACTGTGAAAAGATCTTAAGCTTTGTGCTACATGGAAATGGATGAGTGTTATTATCTACTTTAATACAAAATATTAAAGTTTTAAATGTAAATAATTATGTATTAATTCAGTGAGCTGCAATTCATTAATGTTGAAACACGTTAGTACACTTAACAATGTGTGCCATTGACTCTACAGTACAGTTTAAGAGGGATATGCGGTATAGGAATTGCCACACGGTGCCAGACAGTATTAGGTATTTGTTTTTTCAATTTTTTTTACTGCTACTGTAGTGGTATTTTTCTATGGACCCTTTGTTAGCTTATAATTAACTCACTGCGTCTGTTGTTTATTACTGCGTTTATTTGTGGAAAAAAAATTAAAAAGTAATCAGTTAAGTTAAATAGCATACTGAGATGTTTCTGTTGCATATTTCAGATGGGCTTCCAGCCAGGGAGAGGTTTAGGAAGGGAACTACAGGGCATATCAGCACCTGTGGAAGCACATCTTAGAAGAGGACGAGGGGCCATAGGTAACGTATTCTTTCTGAGATTTAAGGCGGCTGTTCAGGCCATAAAGATCATCGCTGTTACAAATCGTTATTCTGCTGATATAAAATGGTCGAGGGTCTCAAAATGATGTCCCCCACCACTCTGCAGGCCTGTATATAAATCTGGCGACTTCCAGGAAGCTCTCAGTTGTGAAAGAGCTTTGGGATGGAGATGGTAAGTCAGCTTGCTCCACAACGGGTCCTTTGCACTCGCACGTGAGTGAGAACCTCCCCCAACCCCCTCACCCACCCAGGGCTGGTAGGCTTGCTGTAGCAATGTTACCAGACTTACCAGTCCCTGATTGTCGTCCTTCTGCCACCCGCTCAAGTAGGCTGGCTTGGTGCATCCGGCCAGCTGCGACACACTCCCGTTGCGCGTGCCGCAACTCTCGCTCGTAGTCGAGCTTCCTCAGCTGCCTCATTATAGTACATTCATGATTTCTTCACATTTTTTTGAAGCCTTGCCAAAGTTCTACTTTCAGGTGCCACTTGTAAACAAAAACATCGCCACGTAGCTTCTCTGTTTAAACTGGTAAATNGAAAGTGCTTGATTTGAAATAATATTCAAAATTTATTTAGGATCTAGGATATGTTCAAAAACCTGTTACTCCATCCAAGTTTAATGCATGATGAATGCAAGTCAATTTGAATTTCATAATGAACTGCCTAAGATAATGATTTGAAGACACAATCTAAGATTAGAGAGCATTTACAAGCATTACTAGTTATATGTATTTGCCACGAATGAAGTTTTTAATTTTTAAATTACATTGCTATGGATTTTGCTAATGACTGCAACTGCAAAATGTAAATTGCGGGGTAGAAAACTTGATCATAAAATGTGTCATTGATTTATTTATTAAGTGATTACTAATTTATTTATTAACAGTATAACACTTAAAAATTTTTGTTTCATGGAATTTTTCTACTTAATAAGCTTGAAAAGTTTGTATGTGGCCTGCTATCGACATATATGTACTAATTTGATAGTGTTGAACATTATTCCAGGTTAGTAAATTAAAATTTTTCACTCATTTCAAAAACTTCATAATTGGTTTTACCAATAATTTATTTTAAAAAAATATGTTCTTATTTAGCATGTATTGGGTGTTTTTATGCTATATGATTGTGAGTAGAACATGTATTGTGTTTTATTAATTTCTGTACAATCTTGTACAGAAATTTGTAATTTCTGTACATGTTAAGATGCAATGACAAAACAGTTCTGTTAAATTTTTGCCAACAGCGTAAAAGAAACAAATGCACCATAATGACATGTAATATTTGTTTGAATTTCACACCACCAAGACTATTTATAAGTTGTAAAAAAATTATAAAACTAAAGTTTTACGCATGCGTAATATCTTTTTGACATAGCCAAAGATATATCAAAACACCTCAAGCTATGGCCAAAAATTATAAAAAAATTTAGTATTAAAGAACTTGCTAATTTTTGGACACCACTGGAAATGCTATGTAAATTAAAAATATTTTCTTGCTTGAGGTACATATGTTGAACTTATACATAGAAAAGTTACATATTGACCAAATTTTGTTTTAANTTTTGTTTGGGTAGATGATTTTTTAAATTGAGATAAATGTTATCAAGGAATGGATTTTTTCAAATACGTATCCTTACAGTTGCCTATCATTTTATAGCTATTAAAAATACAGCTTTATAATAGTAAGAGCAGCGTAAATCAAGCAAAGGGTTTGTCACGCATTGTTGTTTTAACAGTAATTGATCCATTTGTCTTTGCTAAAGCAGAGTTCAATTTGTTTTTAAAATAGTAACAAAAAAATGTTGATGAAATCCTCCTAACTCAGAAAAATTTTTTTGTAGCACATTGGTTGTACTATTGCCCACTTTGTATCTTGGTTGCATGGTAAGATGGGTTGTTTTTGTTGAATAGAGAATATGTTGTTGAAAACATATTTTTTTCTGTTTGATTACTCTATTTAAACATTAATTGTTACTGTGATATTATGATACAGTATATGGTATGAAAATTACAGCAAGAAAAGAAACTATAATAGTAGGCTGGGAAAGAGGGAGCGATAAGTAGCTACACCGTTTGTAAAGAAAGAAACACAACAGGGTACTTATCAATGCCTGCAAAAGGAAATAAGAAATGAAAGGGAAAATGTAAGAATTTTCTGTAAACAAACTTATAATTGTTTTATTCTGAATGAGTTACCTTTTAGTTGGCTAATGTCGTCACCATTTTAAATGCAATTTAAAACTGAAGTTTGTAATGCTGAATCTCTCCTAGATGTCTCATGCTTCATCTGGCATAGATTCTTTCACAATATTGAATTTTAATATGTAGGAAGGGAAAACGAAGCTGCACTTATGTAATGAGAGAATGTAATTCAATGGCATCATGATAATCAGAACGAGTAAAGAAAGTTTTTAAGGTTGAAGGAAAGCCAGTTGTCTATATACAGTAAATGATATTGGGCAAATGAAAGACGTATTGTGGGCAATTGGAAAGCTTAACTGTGAAAAGATCTTAAGCTTTGTGCTACATGGAAATGGATGAGTGTTATTATCTACTTTAATACAAAATATTAAAGTTTTAAATGTAAATAATTATGTATTAATTCAGTGAGCTGCAATTCGTTAATGTTGAAACACGTTAGTACACTTAACAATGTGTGCCATTGACTCTACAGTACAGTTTAAGAGGGATATGCGGTGTAGGAATTGCCACACGGTGCCAGACAGTATTAGGTATTTGTTTTTTCAATTTTTTTTACTGCTACTGTAGTGGTATTTTTCTATGGACCCTTTGTTAGCTTATAATTAACTCACTGCGTTTGTTGTTTATTACTGCGTTTATTTGTGGAAAAAAAATTAAAAAGTAATCAGTTAAGTTAAATAGCATACTGAGATGTTTCTGTTGCATATTTCAGATGGGCTTCCAGCCAGGGAGAGGTTTAGGAAGGGAACTACAGGGCATATCAGCACCTGTGGAAGCACATCTTAGAAGAGGACGAGGGGCCATAGGTAACGTATTCTTTCTGAGATTTAAGGCGGCTGTTCAGGCCATAAAGATCATCGCTGTTACAAATCGTTATTCTGCTGATATAAAATGGTCGAGGGTCTCAAAATGATGTCCCCCACCACTCTGCAGGCCTGTATATAAATCTGGCGACTTCCAGGAAGCTCTCAGTTGTGAAAGAGCTTTGGGATGGAGATGGTAAGTCAGCTTGCTCCACAACGGGTCCTTTGCACTCGCACGTGAGTGAGAACCTCCTCCAACCCTCGCACCCACCCAGGGCTCGTAGGCTTGCTGTAGCAATGTTACCAGACTTACCAGTCCCTGATTGTCGTCCTTCTGCCACCCGCTCAAGTAGGCTGGCTTGGTGCATCCGGCCAGCTGCGACACACTCCCGTCGCGCGTGCCGCAACTCTCGCTCGTAGTCGAGCTTCCTCAGCTGCCTCATTATAGTACATTCATGGTTTCTTCACATTTTTTTGAAGCCTAGCCAAAGTTCTACTTTCAGGTGCCACTTGTAAACAAAAACATCGCCACGTAGCTTCTCTGTTTAAACTGGTAAATGCTTTGCTCAAACTACATTTTTTCAACTTCCTAATGGCGTGATTGGTAATTTATTTTATAGGTTATTGAAATAAATGTGTTACATTATAGCATATTATGCACATTAAGAGTTAATATTTTGTCTTAACTATTTTTAGCTCTAGGGGAAAACTGTACAGAAGCTACAGTGGGAGATCTCGGGAAGAACAAGCTGGCCTTGTCACTTACCCTTCTGAACCTTTGCCTGTCGCTTTATATTCGAAAAACACAAAAATTCCGACACACCACAAAAACAAAAAAAATTTTTTTTTTTTTTTTTTTACGATTCTTTTTATAGACCTGTCATTTCGATTTTTGTTATGGTATTTTAACTGTTAATTAAAATTTGTATAACACATTTAACCAAAAAATTTGTTTAATAATTTACATAGAAAATACATTTTGTGGTATGGCATTCCAGCTATTTAATTTTTCGTTACCTTTCAAAAAACCGTTAAAAATAACGAACAGAAAACAAATTGTTCAATAAAAGTTTATAAAAATGTTGTACAAAATAATTAAAACTGAACTCCTTCTTATTCCATAATTGAACTCCCGGCGAGTGAAAATTTTTGGCGATAAGCCCTAATGTGGACTAACCAACAACAAACTGATACCCTTAACATTATGTAACACATATATATGTTACCCCTTCTCCTCAGTCACACATGTTTCAACCTCTATTCCTCGCCACCCCCAAGAGTCAAGGTGTTGCTTAGTAATACCAAATATGTATGCTAGAGGAATTATAATTTATATACAGTCCTTATTTATGAACACAGCAGTCCTGCTGTCAAATTACATGGCAGTGTTTGTGTTTGCATGTAGCGAAAGGACACGTAATCGGTAACCAAAAGTAGAACTTAGCGGGGCTTCAGAAAAGTGTGAAGTAACCGTGAATGGCCTATGCAAGAGTTTTCATATGAAACAAAACACTGCTGTGTGACAGAGAATGCCTTTCCCGATGCTCTGTCACAACACCCAAGCGAGGACAAAGCTGCAGAAGGAATGGAAGAATGGGATAGGATGATACCTCCAGACGATCCAAAGAAAACACATGAGGACAGGAAGATCACACTGCAAGCCGTGCGGAAGAAACAGGATCAATAAGAGGACTACGGCTGGGATGAGCCCTTGGCAGCTGCGAAACACAGCTGTGCCTGCCTTCCTCCGCATGTGGTCTCTACGCCACGTGTTCATTCCGCCGAGCCATCCTGGCGTCATTCTTCCGGCACGCCCGCCAAACCCTTAGTATTTATTGCGGTCGTCCGCCTGCGAGTTTCGCCAGAGTGTGTCTTCTGACGAATAAATATCCTTCGGGACGCGGGATTCGTCAACATTATCTTGTTGCTCTTTCTTTTCTTCAGTCGTCTTCCCTACCATTAACCCATTCCTTTTGCATGTGTCTAGCAAATTTTCCCTTCTTTTCTGTTTACCCATCTCTCCCTCTACCACTTCTTCATATCTAGTTTGTTCTGTCCCCACGTGCACATTGATGTCTCCCTTTAGTACAGAATATCTTCCATCTAACTGATCTTTTAACTCCTCTTGTAATTCCTCCACCTCAAAATGCAGCCTACCTGGGGAGCATACACCTGTACTATTTCTCTCTCTCTTTTTCTTGCATTCATATCTTCATCTTCAGAATCCTGTCATTTTTCCAATGAGTTGATATCCTTTCCACAGTTCTTATTTCCTTTTTCTCTTCATCTTGTTTATACAATTCCCAACACATCCAACTTTCGTCTCTCCATTAAGTCCACACTGAATGATGACTTCACATTCAGGAGAACTTAGGTTCAACCTGGTGTGGCCGTCCCAATCTGTTTTCCATCGAATTCTGAAATCACTCCAGGTGAATGCTGGGATATACTTCCTTAGTATAGGGGCCATCGCTGATTTCTTCTCCACTCCTGTTTTTCTGAACAACGTGCTCCATCTCAAATGACCTTGCTGTCAACAAGACAAGCTCACAATCTCTTGCACTTATCACATTAATGTCCTCACATTGGAAGTTTCCTGTTTTAGTCCCTCTCATAGCCTGTTTTGTTTGCCAGATCTCTGTGCTTTTGGNTTTGTTTGCCAGATCTCTGCGCTTTCCTAGGCTTGTTCCTTTCTTGAAATGTTCACTGTTGACTAGTTAGGCCTATCGTAGCATTGCCATAGCCCCACTAGTGAATGCTTTTCAAGGTTCTTATATGGCCTTTATAGCTACATTAATATACACTGGGTTTGCCAAGCACTCACTGTACTTCAGCCCTTAGGCAAACCCCTACTTTGCATCACTTCCCATTACCCCTGGTTTGGTCACGGAGTATTTCTGTTGTGAACTTTTCACTTCCTATCGTGAAATGTTTTGTTATAAATTTTGGTATATGTCAGTCCATAATGTGTGATGACTTATTTGTTATTACCAACTGCTTCCATACAGCAGGGATGAAAAAATAAGATTTTTTACTATACACTGTGACACGAATGGAACACTTTTTACTGTCAGTAACATTTACGGATGGAACACTTTTACCAGTAACTTTTCAATTATTACTGTAAATGTACATTATTCTGCCATTTAAATTACTGGCATTTATGTGTAGTATTAATTGTGTGTATGGAAAACTTAAAAAATTTTGTTTTCCCAAACACACAGTTTCAAACATTTTTGTCCACTGAAAGTATAATTTTCTAATTAAATCATATTTTATAATTTTATTCAGTTAAGTGTTTTGTGTGAGCAGGTGCATATGGCCCAGAGAAAACTCCCAAACTGCTAGACAAAGATACAGATGAAGAGGAAGCTAAAGATTTTGTAGAGAAACTGTCGCAGTGGAGAAAGGCTGATGCTGGAAACAAGAAAAAAATGAGATACGTGTACAAGAGTGTGGATGATGTTCTGGAGCAGGGAAAGTACCAGCCTGTCAGAAGGGATCACAGGTGATTGCTTCATGCACTGACCTTAAAAGTATTTTAACTATATTTTTAAAAGGTTGACTAATTTATTTGAATATCATTTTTCGCACACTGTAAATAATCTTAAATACTTAAGTATGCTTTGTAGGATAGCTCTTAAACATTGTTAGTAATATTATTACAGCAACATAACAAATACTCTTTTATATCATAATTGCTCCTATTGTTTAATACTAACACCATATTTTTAAATGTTGAGAAGAGTAAAAAATTATCACCTAAAAGTAACAGTTCTTGTTTAAACTCCTTCCAAAAAGCTGTTTCCCCTCATTTTGCTTGAGAAGTCGCACGCTATACGGGTGCAAATGGCACCTTGCGTGTAGACTATCAGCCTCTCACAGACCTGCTGTTGTAGTTGCTAAGCAACCACTTCCCTTCTCGCATGTAAGACAAAGTGATGTCACGCCTTTCACCAGCCGTCAGAGAAGAGAGGAAGGATGCAAGGAAGCTGCGTAAGGCAGCTGCTTCCCCTCTCGCCAGGCGTGTAAGGGGTGGAAGCAAGATTGTGCGACAGGGAGGATGCAGTGCGGGTTGCTAGGTAACTGCTTCCACNTTTCACCAGCCGTCAGAGAAGAGAGGAAGGACGCAAGGAAGCTGCGTTAGGCGTAAGGCAACTGCTTCCCCTCTCGCATGGAAGACGAAGTGATGTCACGCCTTTCACCAGCCGTCAGAGAAGAGAGGAAGGACGCAAGGAAGCTGCGTTAGGCGTAAGGCAACTGCTTCCCCTCTCGCCAGGCGTGTAAGGGGTGGAAGCAAGATTGTGCGACAGAGAGGATGCAGTGCGGGTTGCTAGGTAACTGCTTCCATCTTGCCATATGTGTAAGGGGAGGAAGCAAGGTCACACGTGATTATACTAGTCAACAGCTGAACAGAAGAGCATGGTGGATGCCACGCTCGTTAACACATTTCACGCCCACTTCTTGCATGTTTACTTAAACAAACAATTCGAAAATCTACTCCATTTACAAGGAGTGGATGTTGAATGCTGACCAGTAAGATAATTAACATTAAACTGAATATAGTTGTTAATGTTGTGTTTTGTCAATTATCTAACAGCTTATTTGCATAATATATAAAATGACAGAATTTCAAGTTCGAGTCACAGTCTAGTACGTGTCAACAGATGCACACACAAAGAAGGACAACACATTTAGCATGCGATTGCGCACAGGTGGCGAGTTGTAAGACACTGTATTATTGTGGAAGGGTGCTGTTGTTAGTAAACCTAGTGGCCATGTGGCAAACTAGGCTCGGCGGGAACATTGAAAATTTGCCGGTATAGCTGCTGAGTATGGTTTGGATCTGTGATCAACTTGTATTGAGGCCTGGGGGCTGCCTGGATTTTGTTATAAATTGATGAGCTAATTACCAGTGACTGAGTTCTGAGTTGTTGCTTGAAGGTGGTAGGTGGTAGGGCTCTCACAACTCTGGTACTGCAGCAGGAATCAAAATCTTTGTTGTGTGATGCTGCATGAGCTGCAACTGGTTTGTCTTGTAGGNTTGGATCTGTGATCAACTTGTATTGAGGCCTGGGGGCTGCCTGGATTTTGTTATAAATTGATGAGCTAATTACCAGCGACTGAGTTCTGAGTTGTTGCTTGAAGGTAGTAAGTAGGGCTCTCACGACTCTGGTACTGCAGCAGGAATCAAAATCTTTGTTGTGTGATGCTGCATGAGCTGCAACTGGTTTGTCTTGTAGGCTGTGGATTAGGGGTGTAAGAAGACCTTTTTTTCAAACCGAATCAAAGACGAAGACCAAGTTGAAGATTATTTAAATTTTTAACACTTCAAAAATTTCACACATACGGCATGGAATGTATAAAAAAATTTCATCCCAGACCCTGAGTATCCAATCATCATGGATACATTAGTAATCTTAATGAATTTCAGTAGCTAAAATTGTTTTCCGCAGATAGTTAGCATATGTTACATTTGTATCACTTTTTTTTCCTGAAGTCACATTTTTTCGTAAATTATCCCACACATTGCACACATTAGCAACAACAAACGACTATTTGTGCCGGAAGACAACTTGTGAGATACACATAACAATGTGCTATAAGTTCTTGAACGTATCAATTTTCTTTTTGCTACTGTTTGCAGTGCTTTACATTAGCTGCTAAGGAAAAATAATAGTGTGTGCTGAGTTCTGTCACGAAAATCTGCTTTTTCTCTCCAGGAACTACGAAGTACNCACGAAAATCTGCTTTTTCTCTCCAGGAACTACGAAGTACATGCATGTATGGACTAAGAAATGCAGCAAACAAAAGTATGACTTTCATTGTGCGTCAACTAAGTTGATCACAAATTAATTTTGCGTGTTTGTAGATTTATTGCGATATCGGTTGTGNATTTTCTTTTTGCTACTGTTTGCAGTGCTTTACATTAGCTGCTAAGGAAAAATAATAGTGTGTGCTGAGTTCTGTCTGCTTTTTCTCTCCAGGAACTACGTGGTACATGCATGTATGGACTAAGAAATGCAGCAAACAAAAGTATGGCTTTCATTGTGCGTCAACTAAGTTGATCACAAATTAATTTTGCGTGTTTGTAGATTTATTGCGATATCGGTTGTGNACTTTCATTGTGCGTCAACTAAGTTGATCACAAATTAATTTTGCGTGTTTGTAGATTTATTGCGATATCGGTTGTGACTTTAAAACATATTTTTTTAATGACTCGGGTTGTGGCAAAACTAACAAAAATAATTTATTTCCTTTGAAATGTAAAGTGTATAATTTTAGTAATTGGTATTGCAAATAAAAAACTTCGTTTTTTAAGGTAATAATGTCTGAGTTGATAAAAGGGGACACAATTAATTTGTTTTATTTGTTGTTGTGTGAGAGAAGTATAGAAAATAGGGAGCAAGCTTTTATTGTTTCATTTTCATTTGCACTGGAGGTCAAAACCTTTATTCTTACCATTTGCTTTCCGAACCAATGGAGTTGTAACCTCGGCGAGCTCTAATTAACACAACATACAAACAAGCTGCATTGATACCAACCGTTTTAGGAAAGGAAAATAAATACCTTATCATGCAGAAATAAATTTCCAGTTGTAAGTATGATGGTATAAAATATAAAATAATGAAAAGAAAACAAAATCACGATCTGTTACTACAATATTTTATTTCAAAATCTATATTTCCTTATTACTTTAATTAATCTGGCTGAAGATTAAAACTTATGTGCTGACTGAAAAAGAATATGTTAAGTGTGCGGATAAAAGAAAATTAAAATATCAGTGTAAGTTGGAGTTTTGTGACTTTAAGTTACCACCAACTTACAATAATAATTCAAAATGGAAAAAGAAAATAAAATATTAAAAATGTTAAATTATTGCTGCTTCACCGAAATTAGTCCCGAAAATTACAGTCGGAAAAACCCTAATTGACTATTGCCTCACGTAACTGAACTTACAATGTTAATTTTAAAGCTTTAAATGACAAATAAAATTTGTTGTTTCAAAAATTTAAAATTCACAAAATTTCTAAGTGGAATCTTTCACGTTTTCTTCTCACTCATTCTCAAAGTAAAAAATTTTTCTCATGGTTCTTTAAAAATTCTGCCCCGGCATTAGCTCATTCAATGGAGCGGCGGACCTCTGGTTNAAAAAATTTTTCTCATGGTTCTTTAAAAATTCTGCCCCGGCATTAGCTCATTCAATGGAGCGGCGGACCTCTGGTTGGCCATATCTGCACACCACATCCAAATTAAAATCTTAAAAAACCATATTAATTTGACAGCTCATGCTGTAGTTTATCAAAATAATGTACCACATNCATCCAAATTAAAATCTTAAAAAACCATATTAATTTGACAGCTCATGCTGTAGTTTATCAAAATAATGTACCACATTACGTGGATGAGCGCCTCCGGCTCATATACATGGTTGGCGTCACCTGGCTGTAGATGCGTTTCTCACGCTAGTAATGGCGCCTGGAGCTAAGCGGCGCCGCGTCTGATGTTGGCCGGAACAACTCCAAGATTAAAATGTAGGACTATGAATCTCGGTCCTCTTCTTCTCATGGCCGGATTCTCCTACCAAATCTTTAACTATACCTGTAACCTATAACTCGTAATTACATTATGATGGTGCCGGGGATTTTGGCGATATCAAAAACCCCAGCGAAAATTATCTCGGCCGTAATTTTAAAGGTCCGACCCAGAAGCAAACTACTTCTGGCAACCATTCTATCCCAAGCACATACGTAAAATCCTACTTCTGGTGAAGCGCAAAAGATAATTACGAGAAAATAAAATTCAATTAAAACAAAAGTGAAAAACAATTAATCACTCTTGAAAAATTACAAAATTTTAGGAAAATAAAAATTCGATACAAATTTACTATTTAAGATTTTAGTTTAAAAATACATAATACCTTACAGTCATAAATAAAAATACAATTAAATAAAATGGATGGGTAGTTTACAAAATAAACATTTAGTGATTTTAAAAATTACTAAAAATAAATTGTAGGGGCTCAAATTAATATTATGTTAAAATGTAAACAAACAAAATAAAATCTAGTTCAAAACAAACATTAAAGGTTAATAGACATCAAAATAAAAATAAGCGAACCGCTTTAGAGTTCAATACAGTTTGTGAGAGGGAAAGGAGAAAAATCATGAAATTTNTCAAAATAAAAATAAGCGAACCGCTTTAGAGTTCAATACAGTTTGTGAGAGGGAAAGGAGAAAAATCATGAAATTTGTATGTTTTTAAAACTTAATTTCTTTAATTTTTTTCTTTAATTCTTCAAAATTTTTGCTATTGCAGAAGATTAAGACAAAGAAAAAAAGGTCTTTCATTTAACTTTGATTTTCCAAATCTTCACACACTCCTATTTAGGATGTGAACAGCTATGGCTTGTTTAGTGTCTGCTCTGNTCAAAATAAAAATAAGCGAACCGCTTTAGAGTTCAATACAGTTTGTGAGAGGGAAAGGAGAAAAATCATGAAATTTATATGTTTTTAAAACTAATTTCTTTAATTTTTTTCTTTAATTCTTCAAAATTTTTGCTATTGCAGAAGACTAAGACAAAGAAAAAAAGGTCTTTCATTCAACTTTGATTTTCCAAATCTTCACACACTCCTATTTAGGATGTGAACAGCTATGGCTTGTTTAGTGTCTGCTCTGTGGCCATTCATCCTCTGCCCGAGTGTGTTGGTGGTGAGGCCGATGTATTCTGCATTACAGTGCTGCATTACACTGTAGCTGATAATTCAGATTTTCTGTTGCACAGTTGTAGTTGCCTTGGATGGGGTATGTACGGCTAGTGAGGCTGCTATTGAAAGAAGTTGAGGGTTGGTGGATGGTACAGGAGCCACAGTGTGAGCTATTGCAGGGGTGGGATCTTCTGCGGGTGATAGTTTGGTTGACATTTGTGGTGGAGAATGGTTCTGAGTTTACTTACGCCTTCATGATACGAGACCACCAGAGGTACACTGAAGAGCCAAAAAAATTTGTATAGGCATGCGTATGCAAATAACAGAGGTATGGAACCAATCAAAGTAACGCGATGCAATCGGCAGCTAGATCGGTTACTGCTACTACAATGGCAGGTTATCAAGATTTAAGTGAGTTTAAACGTGGTATTATAGTCAGCGCACGAGAGACAAGACATAGCATCTCCGAGGTAGCGATAACATTTGGATGTTCGCGTACTACCATTTCACGAGTGTACCGTGAATATCGGGAATCCGGTAAAACATCACATGTTCGACATCGCTGCGGCCGGAAAAAGATCGTGAAAGAACGGGACAAACGACGACTGACGAGAATCATTAAACGTGACAGACGTGCAACCCTTTCTCAAATTGGCGCAGATTGGATTTGTGG
>NQII01002927.1:144034-207731 GCA_002778355.1 Clitarchus hookeri | reverse complement strand
TTTTTTTCGGCTCTTCAGTGTATATTCGAGTTGTTGACCTTGGTTTGTGTTCCAGTATTTGAGATGGCTTGCTGAATCTGTTTGTGGTCGAGGGGCTTGGGGTAGCCCCTGTCAATGAATGCTCTTGCTATTTGTCCAAACTGTTTGTTGAGATCACTGTTGGTGGAACAGATACGTTTGGGTCTGGTGGCAAGACTGTAGGGTAGGGATTTTTTTTGGCATTGTATGGGTGGTAGCTGTCGAAATGTAAGTACTGGAGGTTGTTGTTGGGTTTGATCAGCAATTTGAATTGTGCCATTTTGGAGAGTCAGTTCAACAACCAGGAATAGGGCATGTGTTTTGGAGTATGACCAGGTGAACTTGAGCTAACTGGGTGCGTTTAAGTTGTTCAGAAAGTGAATTAGGCAGTCTTCAGTGGAAGACTACGTCATGAAGATGTCGATGAAATGCATCCAGCAGTGTGGTTGGGTTGGTTGGTGACTGAGGAAGTTTTCTTCTAATCTTCCCATAAACAGATTGGCATAGGATGGGGCCATATGTGTACCCATCGCTCTGCTTTTGACCTGAAGGTAGTGTGTATCTTGAAATTTTGTGAAAATACATGTACTCTCTGTCTCATGTAACCTGGCAATATTTTGACAGTTTGACGAAAGTAGTGCCAAATGTTTACTTTTCGTTTATGTATCCTTTCACCATCAGCTGGTCCANACTTCTCGTTTATGTATCCTTTCGCCATCAGCTGGTGCGTCAAGTGGAGGCTGTATTTTTTATCAACACGCTGTCAGTTAATCCACTTGCCATTGTACTGTAATGCTAAATAAACTTTAAGGTATTTATAGACTGACTTCTGTGTAAATAATTCTTAGATTATAAAAGTAAAAATATGAATCCTTGCAAAACATTAAATATTTGCTAACTCTTTTTTTAATTTGTCCGAGACATTGAATTTGGGTTAACATTTGCGAGACGGTAGTTATAGTTATTATCACACTTTGGACGTCATAGCTAATACAACTGGAACTAAAAATAATTCGGGAAACTTGATTGACAACGCACTTTTATTCGCCAACAACTATTGATTACAAAGCAGTAATTCTGCTATTACTGATACTAAACAGTTTGAGTTGGAAATATGTGGCGTGGAATAATGTAAGAATTGCTTAAAAACTACCCACGTGCATCTCACTTTCTTCATTTTATTAATACAGTATAGTACATGAAAACAACAAGGAAATGGGTTTGTGGGAGAGTAACATGGCGTGTAATGGACGTAGACGTAACAATTACCAGCCCAATAGAAATTACTAGTAGTCAAATTCGCTGTACGTGGAAATACATGTTACTTTAAAAATTATACAGAGCTGGCGGGAAAAATAAAACCATAGGTATCTGTTCGTAAATTTGTTTTTTTACCCAAGAAAGCTATTTAATTCTGGCTGGTAGAGCTTCGGAAGTCTGCTGACAGATGGTGCCATGGCGTGGCAGGGTGTGTTGTGAGCCGAGCGTGTTCCTCAAGAGGTAGCAGCAAGTTGACCTGCCTCTTGTTCCTGACTTTTCCTATATTACTGGCTTGGAACGACATGAATTTGAAATATACTTCGTCAAATCATTAGAAAAAATAATTCAACAATACTATGCAATATTTCTGTATGCTTTTGGAATTAATATCAAGCACGTATGGAANAACGACGACTGACGAGAATCATTAAACGTGACAGACGTGCAACCCTTTCTCAAACTGGCGCAGATTGGATTTGTGACTGTCCTGCAGGATTCATGGTGTGCCAGTTTTTTTTCGGCTCTTCAGTGTATATTCGAGTTGTTGACCTTGGTTTGTGTTCCAGTATTTGAGATGGCTTGCTGAATCTGTTTGTGGACGAGGGGCTTGGGGTAGCCCCTGTCAATGAATGCTCTTGCTATTTGTCCAAACTGTTTGTTGAGATCACTGTTGGTGGAACATATACTTTTGGGTCTGGTGGCAAGACTGTAGGGTAGGGATTTTTTTGGCATTGTATGGGTGGTAGCTGTCGAAATGTAAGTACTGGAGGTTGTTGTTGGGTTTGATCAGCAATTTGAATTGTGCCATTTTGGAGAGTCAGTTCAACAACCAGGAATAGGGCATGTGTTTTGGAGTATGATCAGGTGAACTTGAGCTAACTGGGTGCGTTTAAGTTGTTCAGAAAGTGAATTAGGCAGTCTTCAGTGGAAGACTATGTCATGAAGATGTTGATGAAATGCATCCAGCAGTGTGGTTGGGTTGGTTGGTGACTGAGGAAGTTTTCTTCTAATCTTCCCATAAACAGATTGGCATAGGATGGGGCCATATGTGTACCCATCGCTTTGCTTTTGACCTGAAGGTAGTGTGTATCTTGAGATTTTGTGAAAATACATGTACTCTCTGTGTCATGTAACCTGGCAANTGTATCTTGAAATTTTGTGAAAATACATGTACTCTCTGTCTCATGTAACCTGGCAATATTTTGACAGTTTGACGAAAGTAGCGCCAAATGTTTACTTTTCGTTTATGTATCCTTTCGCCATCAGCTGGTGCATCAAGTAGAAGCTGTATATTTTATCAACACGCTGTCAGCTAATCCACTTGCCATTGTACTGTATTGCTAAACAAATTTTAAGGTATTTATAGACTGACATCTGTCTAAAAAAAATAGGTAGGTTATAACAGTAAAAATATTAAACCTTGCAAAAAATTTAATATTTGCTAACTCTTTTTTTTAATTTGTCCGAGACAGTGAATTTGGGTTAACATTTGCAAGACGGTAGTTATAGTTATTATCACACTTTGGACGTCATAGCTAATACAACTGGAACTAAAAATAATTCGGGGAAACTTGATTGACAACGCACTTTTATTCGCCAACAACTATTGATTACAAAGCAGTAATTCTGCTATTACTGATACTAAACAGTTTGAGTTGGAAATATGTGGCGTGGAATAATGTAAGAATTGCTTAAAAACTACCCACGTGCATCTCACTTTCTTCATTTTATTAATACAGTATAGTACATGAAAACAACAAGGAAATGGGTTTGTGGGAGAGTAACATGGCGTGTAATGGACATAGACGTAACAATTACCAGCCCAATAGAAATTACTAGTAGTCAAAATCGCTGTACTTGGAAATACATGTTACTTTAAAAATTATACAGAGCTGGCGGGAAAAATAAAACCATAGGTATCTGTTCGTAAATTTGTTTTTTTACCCAAGAAAGCTATTTAATTCTGGCTGGTAGAGCTTCGGAAGTCTGCTGACAGATGGTGCCATGGCGTGGCAGGGTGTGTTGTGAGCCGAGCGTGTTCCTCAAGAGGTAGCAGCAAGTTGACCTGCCTCTTGTTCCTGACTTTTCCTATATTACTGGCTCGGAACGACATGAATTTGAAATATACTTCGTCAAATTATTAGAAAAAATAATTCAACAATACTATGCAATATTTCTGTATGCTTTTGGAATTAATATCAAGCACGTATGGAAAGAATGGATGGAGAGTGAGGAAACAATGCGAAAAAGGTTTTGAAGTTGCGTTTCATTTGGATACGATTAGTTTTATTGTGCGTTCCTTTGAACACCTATACATTACTACTTTATCACGAAGTTTAGTTTGTAACACTAACAATCACTGTTTTGTGACCACGTAAAATAAAATGTATTAATTAAACTAGGAACTCCTTATTGCGTACTTTCTGCTTGTCTGATGTGCGTCGGCAGTGCACTCAGAATAGCCAACGAAATATCAACTTTTGTTTGTTCGTGCATCAGCTGATACAGGATTTTGTAAATGGCACTTTGTCTGTTTCTTATACGTCAAGTTGCCACCCGCCAACTGTCAAAATCTCGCCAACTTATATGAGACAGACAATACATGGAGTTTAACTCTCAAAACACAGAGCACTGACTGGCACAAGTTGATGTAACCCATGCAAGACAGAANCCACGTAAAATAAAATGTATTAATTAAACTAGGAACTCCTTATTGCGTACTTTCTGCTTGTCTGATGTGCGTCGGCTGATACAGGATTTTGTAAATGGCACTTTGTCTGTTTCTTATACGTCAAGTTGCCACCCGCCAACTGTCAAAATTTCGCCAACTTATATGAGACATACAATACATGGAGTTTAACTCTCAAAACACAGAGCACTGACTGGCACAAGTTGATGTAACCCATGCGAGACAGAAANACAATACATGGAGTTTAACTCTCAAAACACAGAGCACTGACTGGCACAAGTTGATGTAACCCATGCGAGACAGAAACTAGTAAAAATAGTTCTGAATGTAGCTATACTGATTACCTTATTTTCTTAAGACAATATTGTTTGTTTCATTATCACTATTAATACTCGAAATTCATACTTGCAGTATTGTAGGAAACCTAGAATATCATCACGGTGGTGTGATCTAAAACCTAAAATTAGTTGTTATATTTCCTTTCTGCTTATATCCAAGGCAGTGCCCAATGTTACAATTTATGGAACTTTTATAATTGACAAGTTGATGCCATAGTTTATTAATGCTTAGAGGGTCAATTTATTTGTTAAAATCAAGTTCATTTACCTTAGCACGGGTGCTTCTTCTGAGGCTATCATGAAGTTGTGATGCTGTTGCAGTCAGTTGAGCAAGGTGAAGGTGATAGACATGACAGGACCTGAGCAAAGGGTCCTCAGCGGCTACCACGCAATATCCGGCCAGCAGAGGCCGACTGACGAATGGGAAATCAGGAAGGACAAGAAGTTCTCTAACTTTGCCCTCCCAGAACTGCTTCACAACATCAACCTGCTGATGGACATGTGTGAACAGGTGAGTCCTCTGTGGTCGCTCAACCACACATTTCTTCAGCTGTGTCGCACGTTGTCGAGGTACAACTGGTTTATGTTTTAGTTGAACACTTTTGGAAGCAGATTTTCCNTCTTCAGCTGTGTCGCACGTTGTCGAGGTACAACTGGTTTATGTTTTAGTTGAACACTTTTGGAAGCAGATTTTCCCACCGTGTCGTGTAGCTTTCCACATGTGAAAATTAACACTGCAATGGACGTGACTAGGGACCCCATAATTTGGGGAATAAAGTTGTCCCATTTCTGTGTTAACACATTCAACACTGGCATCTATTTACTTGTTATGGCATGATAAACTGCCGGTTTTTGCATTTTTCAGAAAAAATTTTGTGACTACCTGCAGTTAATAGATGACCATTGAGTTTAAATGAAAGATTGTTCTTTTCTCTTTAAAAAGACATAATACTTTTACGAAGAAAAAAAAACTGATGTAATTTGAAGGGATTAATCTACTATACCTATTACATCACTATTTTCAAAAAAATTCCAACATTGACAGTACATGTGTTTTTATACAAGTTATGCACACTAATAACCAAATATTTTTATNACATTGACAGTACATGTGTTTTTATACAAGTTATGCACACTAATAACCAAATATTTTTATATTCTTCTGCAAAAGATGTTGAGAAAAATCGTGTTGGCTGAATATTAAAATATATCTCCAAAAAAATTATGTGCAAAAAGTATACAGGATAAAAAAAATCCTGTACAAAAAGTATACAGTATAAAGATATTGNTGAGAAAAATCGTGTTGGCTGAATATTAAAATATATCTCCAAAAAAATTATGTGCAAAAAGTATACAGGATAAAAAATGATGTACAAAAAGTATAGAGGATAAAAAAAATCCTGTACAAAAAGTATACAGTATAAAGATATTGTGTACAAAAACGATATAGAATGTTTCAAAATACATGCCAATACTTCAGGGAAACAATGATTATTTTATCTTTGAAGTTTAATGGCAATGGTGAGTTCATGTTGTTATGGTGGTTTGAGTGGACTGTATAGTATTACAACACCTGTTGATCATGGCCGACCATGGGACTAAATAAGAATCTTGCGCGCACACNTGAAGTTTAATGGCAATGGTGAGTTCATGTTGTTATGGTGGTTTGAGTGGACTGTATAGTATTACAACACCTGTTGATCATGGCCGACCATGGGACTAAATACACACACAGAACTCTGCAAGACAAAAGATGAAAAAACATTTTACAACACCACAGACAGATAATTAGGAAAAGCTGTTTCCTTGTGAATGAAAAATAAATATGTATAATTAAAACGACAAAAAGATAGACAAACAACTTATTATTACAAAACAGGACAGAGAATGAAAGCAAACCAAAAGAAAAGACAGCACGATGACGAAAACACCACATGAGTGAACAAAACAATGCAAAAAACAATATAAGTGGACACAGCTAAACAATAAAACTCAAAACACACACAAAAATAGGTCAAAGACCACAATGAAACACAAGTCAGGAAAAGTATTCCTTGTCAGATTATAAAACCAAATAAATCAGCTCTAAGAACAACACAGGAACCTCAAAATAAACCAGAGAAAATAATAGATAAAACCAACTGAGAAGACACAGAGCAACGAAAATAACAGAAAAAATTATAAGTCTTCATGGCGTTTCGGGGTCTGAAATCTGTCCCTTCTTTAGATGTGACACTGGAAGGACAATCACAGTAGAATTATTACATATTTATTTTTCATTTACAAGGAAACAGCTTTTCGTAATTATCTTTCTGTGGTGTTGTAAAAGGTTTTTTTCGTCTTTTGTCTTGCTAACGTCTGNTATTACATATTTATTTTTCATTTACAAGGAAACAGCTTTTCGTAATTATCTTTCTGTGGTGTTGTAAAAGGTTTTTTCATCTTTTGTCTTGCTAACGTCTGTGTGTGTGTGCGTGCGCGAGATTTTTATTTAGTCTCATGGTCGGCAATGGACACGGTCCAATTAAACCGTCATAATAACAATTCTTACGTCTAGAGGAAGAAGAAATGTTATTTGAATATAGATCCAGAAACGCTTTGTTTCTTTACTACGGCTCCCATTACAAAACATACATTGTATATTGATGGCATTGCACACAATCCTACAATAAATTATTCAGGCAAGTTTCACATAGTAAAACAAAAAGTACAAATTATGTAATGTTTTAAACACAAACATCATTCAGTAAATGCTGTAGTGTTATAAGATGATAACCACAGGAGTGAATATACAAAAAGTTGCTATATTCAAATATATAGAAAAGTTTTGTTTCAGGCGTAACGTACGTCTGTATGAAATACATGGCACACACAGCCCCACTCCACACTCTTTACACCACCAGTGACTTTCTCTTCTTGTTATTTTTCCACATTCCTTCTTCCCTCTATCTGAGCACACTTTACAGTACCTAGTTGCATTCTGTTTGTTGGAGCCTTTCAACCAATGCAGAAATGGAATTGTCTACTTTACCAGAAGAACCTGTGTAAACTTCACAATTCCAGCACATAGCCAGTTGTAGAATCACATACAACAAACAATTTCAATCCATATTTATTCAGTTTGTTTTTCATGTAAACTTTAAAGCTTACACGGCCACAAAATGGATACATTGCTTCCTCTATAGTTAGATTTGCAAAGGGCAGAAAACTATTTTTGCATTTTTCAACAAAACCGTCAAAAAATGGTTTTATTTTGTGCAGTGCATCGTGATTTGGTTGGCCCCTGGCATCGTCATTTACATGCAACATAAAAAGTATTGCTGAGAAACTATCCTGGCCTAATAGTCTGCTAGAAAATGATGTTTGAAGGAATTGATCTTTAGGCCAATAATCACTTAGCTTGGGGAGCTTCACAGTAGACATATGGAATATGATGGCAAAAAAATGGTACATTTCATGTAATTTTACTGTACACCATTTATGCCAGATAGAATTTTTTTAAATTTTGTTTTGCCGCTTTAGTTTATCAATTATTTTGGCAGCATAACGATTTGTCTCTTTTTTTATCTTCATCATCATCATCAAAAAACAAACTGAAACATTTTAGTTTGTCACACTCATCACCACACAGGGAGACGTGGTTGGTTGTCGGTTGTCAACCATTCGGAATTGCAGGCAGCAGTATTTTTTGAGCACCCCGTCCCTACCGCTGCAACTAAGCTACTTTGTCTAGGCTCTCAGACCCTACAGAAACAAATGTAATTGAAAAGTACTAAGATTTCTTTGACGTTTCCTACAAAATAAGCACAATTTTTATGTAGCGCAAACAAAAATCAAAATATTCAAAACGTGAATTAGAAAACATAATTCAAAAAACCGCTTCCAAAGAATTACAAATAACTGTGTAGCATAAAGATATAATATTTTTATTACATGAATTTGCATCAATTATATATATAATTTATTGCGGCTTTGAAAACGTGTGTAAAAAATTATTGCAAGCAAATTGTGCTTATTTTGTGTATTCACAAAACTGTTTCCTCTTGTAAAAATAACTACCTGTTCCAGTTTCACTTTAACTTTCTTCAGGCATAAAGGAAAGATTTGTGTCCCTATCATCAATTTCTGAACCTGAATCAGCACATATGTTATTCAAAACATCGTCACCATCTTCTTTCGTAGCCATTGTTTCACCTGTACTCGTCAAAAGTGTAGAAAATATTGCCAGTCGCCGGGCGAAACGAGGTCAGGCACAGAACATCTAGCATGACATATACTGCACTCTATCAGCGCTCAGCAGAATTTCCTATGAACTAAACAGAACCTGCTGCACTCTGTGCCACCCAACATGAACCAGAATCGTTCACGAACACTTCGCAGCGAACGACACCTGTAAATAAGACTGAAAAATGCACTTAAAAACCATGGAAACGAGTCCCTTGTATGGGATATGGATGCTGTTAAGGTAATATTTTGCTCTTAATATATACAGGCATCGTGTTGAATGTGTTAAAATATAAAAAAATTTAGCGTAATGTCTGTGTAAAAATGTAAAATCAATACAAAAATTTGTTGTAAAAATTGAAAGTTGTTACAAAATTTGCCACAGAATTCACATTTTTGTGTAATTTAAAAAATTTTTGTGCACTGTGTGTATTTTTAAAATACCTTTTAGATGCATCCAGTTTATAAATGCCATTCTCAAATATATGAAAAATAGGACAATAATAATTTGAACAACAAAATTCAACAAACAATTTTAAACAGCAAACTAAGCCAACATTTAAAAACTGAACAGCATTAAAATGAACAATTCTAAATATAGACATATTGTAAATACCACTGTTAGAACATACATTCTAACATTCAGTACAAATTCAAATTTCAAATGTTTTTTTTTTTCCCACCATAAAAGAAATGTACTCTAGTTATCTTTCCTGCCAAAAAATTGTGCAAGAAGAATTTTAAAATTGGTAGGTGTCAAGTTCACTTTTTAATCTGACAAGGTATGTCCGTAGCAGAAAAGGCACTTTCACTATCTGCATTTCATGGAGGTATAGAAAGAGCAGATACACAACAATCAACAAAACAATTACCACATCCACAAACTTCATTTCCATCACAAGAGCAGAAACTTGCATCTGGAAGCCTTCCGGAAACTCTTGCCTCGGAAGTTTCGAGAGAATGGGGATCTTCTTTGTGGATGGATACAAGTTTTCGTTCACGATGTTACTGACAACATGTTTTAGGTGGAATAACTTGCCAGTGTAAAAAATAAACTCTTTTGCAGAGTCTTGGTCCATTGAAGCTGTAAGTTTCTTGTGGCAATTCAACAAGGGTGTCAGGCACTGAATGTTGTTTTACTACTGTAGAGAGCTTGGATATTTCAGTTTTTGTACTCTCACCTAGGCACCCTTTACTTACAAGAACCTTCAAACTCCAGTATTACTTCGACAGTGGACTTGAAGTCCACCAGGTCTTCAGAATACTTTAATACATATTTTGCTGATGCAAACCAAGAGTCCCATCTAGTCAGTACAGAACTGGAAACAGCACAGGCTTTTACCTTCATCATGATACTGGTACTTTTCTCTTAAGAAAGTCAAACATCCATTTCTTTGGCTACTTCAAAAGTATTTAGCGTCAACTCACCTTGAACATATTTTTGTAGCCAGATTCTCATACTACGATTATCAGCTTTCTCAAGGGAAATATTGGCCCCCATCATCATTACCACAAAATCGAAAACGACTTCTTGTTTACTTTTGTGAAGAAGTTTACTTGTCTTCCCAATTGATTAGCCAATACAAACTCGTTTTGTAGACACATTTACACTTTTTTTATTACGTTAATGTTTTTCATTATTCACGTGTTTTGCACGTGTCTTTGCGCATCCAATCCACCTGCTTATTACAGAATTTACACATAATTATTTTGTCTTTGTCATCAAAAATGTAAAATATCTCATTCTTAAATTCCCTCTCACTATCAGACACCGACAAAATCTTTGGAATTTTAATATTTTGTAGCAACACTCAACTATTTAATATATGGGTTACCGTCTGCTTGGCGAAAATGGGTTATGTCACGAGTTTTGTACACACCCAAAGACAGCATCATTTATCCACAGTTATTTTGTACCACAAATGCATTTAAGAAAACAAGAATCATAACCACATAGCTGAAACAGTACTTTATAAATGGATTCATGCAAATATTCATGAAAATGCACAACGTATGAAATGATTGTTTATTGTATATTTACACGGTTTGCACATAGTTAATATTATGTTTAAATATGCAACCATTTTTTTTTAAATGTCAATGTTGTAAGACTGTTGAACCTGGACTTCTGGTATCTTCGATAAGGATTTGTTTTCCCTATTTGAGTTGACAGGGCCTGTCTACGTTTATGGGGTGTTGAAAGGCAAATTAAATGAAGTTGTGAATTATCGCGACAGAACCATCACTAAGCATTTCGACACGAATGGTAAGCCAAAATGAACTGAGATAATATCATGTGTTAGTAAACATGGCCATAAAAATATGTTAAATTTATTGCTCTTGTTTTTGCAATCTATGAACTACATGGATGATAGGTAACTATCGGTTGTTGTATCGCATTCGACCATCAATCGTCTGCCATTATCTTGTAGGTAGTGATGTAAACATATGGGTAGACATATTTATTTTGCGTAAAATTTCATGTTTCGACAACAATCTTGGTATTATTTATTTTTTTAACGTAACAATTGCTCTGGCCTAGAACTGCTGGTCATGGTTAACCCTTCCAACCCATACAATGTGCTACGAGCCGCAAGGTTCTACACAGACCACCAGCTGGACTCCAAGTTCCTGCTTGAAATGCACATATTTGCTTTAGTTTTTCAGTTGCCACCAAAATTTAGGCACTCATACTGTTTCATCAGCTTTTGCAAATCCCACAGTTATACCGTAATACTGACTTCGGGGAGTTGAGTTAAAATCCCAGTGGCGCCCTCAAGCAAAACCAGAATGACCTCAACCAAGAATACCCGGGTTGTAGAGGCGTGCAGGAACTGGCCAATACTATGCTTCGTGCGTGCACTGCGATGCCACCTTTAATTACACTTGCCTGGGATGGGAGGACCAGTAAAGAGATACTGACGGACTAGAGTATCATTGCCTGAACTGTAGAGACAGACATCGCCGATGCGATCACACCAAATTGAAATTTATAAGAACAGCAGGAATGTCTTGAGAGGGATACTTAAAGGCTTGCCACCCCTTCCCCTCTTCAAGGAGGTGCACTTAAAAGGTGCGTCCCCTCCTAAGTTGGAGATGTTATTTTGCCTCGGGTATTACTGCCTTGTGGCTTACTGAGGGTTGGGAATCTTTCTTATCTGTTACCAGGACATAATCAACAACGACCAGAAGCTACGGTACTCGAGTGACCGCATGGTCACACTGGAGCACGAAGAAACAAACTTGTCGACGTTGGTAGATCAGGAGAAACAACACATCAAGACCCTGGAGTCTGTTGTGGACATAGTGCAGGATATGATAAACTGCAGCAGCAATCAGACAAACCCTCTGACTCTGGACAATGCTGCCGTAGCTTTCAAGGAACTCAAGGTGAGTGGTACATGGCAGCTAACATAGTGTGCCAGACGCTAAAGATTTCTGTTTTCTAAAAAAGCATTTGTAAATCTTTAGAATTTGAACATTTTAATAGCACCTTTCCCAAATTGCAGGGGAAAAAAAAAATATACATATGTATTTTTTTTCTTTAAGGAATCAGGAAAAGTTGTTGCAAAATGCAGGAAATTGTAAATAAAGGGAAATTTATGCTGTGAAAACAAGTAGGTGTAAAATGTAAGAAAATGTGAAATCAGGGGATGTAAAAAAAAGGGTCTTAAAAGTTTCATAGTTTTTGAACCCTTTAATATATCCAATTTTAATGTAGTGGCTAATAGGAAATGTGTTTTTAGAAAGTGTTATTATTGTATAACATTTTTGGAATTAGTGTGAAGTCCTTAGTGTGGGGTGTAGAGANATGTGTTTTTAGAAAGTGTTATTATTGTATAACATTTTTGGAATTAGTGTGAAGTCCTTAGTGTGGGGTGTAGAGATTTGGGTGGCTCTTAACATCGAGTACTTGAGAGCCAATGAGGGTGAAGTGAGGTGAGTATGTAGCAGCGCCAGAATGAAAGGGTGGGGGAAACAGGAGATTCCCGAGAATACCCACCGACAAGCGGCATTGTCTGGCACTATGACCCAGCCAGGAAGCGAACCTGGTTCGCCTTGGTGGGAGGTGACTAGTCTAACCCCCCTGAACTCCTTAGTCGTACCACTTTCTGGCCTCACCCAGAAATAGCCACTGTGCATACTGGTCTGGGCTGCCAGGAATTTCCCTGTGCAGTTGGTCAGAAACTGTTGTTGGGCTTTGTGTTCTTGATCTGCAAATTCAGGTATGTAGCAGTATATGGTTAGTGGGGTGCCATCAGGTGCAAAGAAAGTTCAAGGTGTTCGGGTCTCCTGCGAGCCCCGTTATTGTCCACGTTTCCTTTCCATCATAGGTGTAAGANAAAGAAAGTTCAAGGTGTTCGGGTCTCCTGCGAGCCCCGTTATTGTCCACGTTTCCTTTCCATCATAGGTGTAAGATAGTATTGGATTTATTAATGTTTCCACTGTCAGCTGGAAGTCTTTTTGAGAGGACTGTGATAGCTTACAAAGGAAAATACGTAACATAAATCTGCATGTAAAAATTGCACACACATCAATGTCTTGCTTGGGATTCAGACACAGGTGTCTGAAGTTAATGTCTTAATAGACATGAGAGGTTGGGTATTGGTAGCAGTAGCATTAGCATTGTAAGCACTCTTCACTTGGTACACCTTCTTTTCAACTTCATGAGTGTCTAATACAGGAGGTCTTCAATGCTCACCAAGTAATTTCTTGCGGCCTGCGTGGAATTTTTCAGCTACCATTATTCCTTTCTGAAACCTCCACCATATGCATGGTGGACTGTAAACATAAATGAACGAAGCTACTGTCTTTGTTGACTGTAAACATAAATTTTCTCTGACTTTAGTGTCTGCATCTTGCCACATACAGAAAAAATCCCTAAATCCCCATGTACCATAAGTCCATAACTTCTTAAATTTCACAAGTGTGTTTTAAAAATCTTTTAAAATATTGGTTGGCTAACATAAATAGTAATTTAAAAACTATTTTTTATATTGTACATTATTTCTTTTTAATCAATTTGTTGTCATTAAATCTGCTAGTTAGAAATAGTAGAAAAAGTCATTATTAGATAATGGCGATACTTTAGTTAGGAAACTATTGGTCCTCTAATCAAAAAAGGGTTGAAGACGACTCAAGTAACCGGCATTAAAAAAGAGGGCACTTAAAATGACATGAAGAAATACGACACACAAATTTACAATGAAAATATACAAAATCAGTGTATTACGTTGCAGGTCAGTTAAAAATAGATTACAATGTCGCAAAATTGCAACCAGATAAAGTGATAATCATGCTCACTTTGTATATGAAAGTCAATTCCATTTCATTTGTATGCACTACAGAATATTTTGCCAGAAAATAATATAAAAATATTTACACAGTACACGGTTGTACATAAGCACTGGACACACATTTTTTAATCGACAGTTAATCATTCTTGCATATCTCAGGTTCAGATACATTTTGATTGTATTTCTTTGACAATTTTATTTGCTATTACAAGTTTCTGTTTCCTAGCAAATAATCTTGAAATTTATAGACATGTAAAAAAAACAATAAGGGAAAAATGTAGGAGTGTTGATAAAGACAAAATATATACATAATATTCTTCACAAAGTTTGCACTTTTGCAGGAAGTTTGCTGGCATCATTACTAAATGTTTAACGACATATAAAAAACCTCAAAAATTTAAGCTTTGCTGTCTTCTTTTCATTTAGACATTTTTGTGAAACCCAGCCAGACAGTTTACAAGGCCTCAAAAAAGAGAACAGTCCGGGTAAAAGAGGACGTCTGGTAACCCTACTCTAGATGGGTAATGGCGATTTTTTGACACCTCAGCTACTTAATGAAAAGTTGCCATGGTCTCTGTATCTCATGCAGCTTTGTTGACTCTAATACGAGCAGTTTTGAACATTCGTAGTCAATGGGGATTTTGGGTTTTCATAGTCACGTTACTGTGTAAGAGTGACTCCTGTGGTTCTACCCGGCAACTCTTAAGTGCTGAGATAGTCGCCAGCGTGTCAGCAGTACATACAGCATAGAATTGTTTAACATGAACTCATTTTATACATAATGAACTGGGAGAAAGGAAGTTATGAAACTCTTTCATCTGCATCTCTGTCAGTTCCATGTCCACCTGTTCACGGTGAGTGAAGAAATTTGGAACTTAGCTGTTTGAACATTTGACCTTCATTTCATAAGCACTGGCAGATGCCATTATGAATGGTGTTTCAAATTCTTTAACCTCTTCCTTGAGGTAGAAATTATACTGTCCCACCATTTTTTATATTATTATTATTATTTATAGAAATTGGGTGTTTTATGTATTGGATAAAAACTGATGTAAGCTGGTTTTGCCATTGAAAGCAATAAATATATATTGGTATGTAGCTATGTGACAGGAGTTCTGCAAGCAAAGGCAGAAACTTTTTCATCTTGTAATGCATGGTCAAGTTTAATTATTTGAATGTGTTTTAAAATTCAATTACAGTAGAGCACCCCTCAACCGGAATCGTCGGGGGAAGGGCTATTCCGGTTAAGAGAAATGAGGGTGGGACGGTGTGAAAAATAGCACATTTTTAGTCTAAACTCGTGTATATGTGGCACATAATTTTAACTTAAGAAATCAATGAGTGTAAATTATTAGTTTTATCCTTAAAGCTACAAAACCATTTAAAAAAAACACTAATTACTGTTTATGAAATGTGAGTCATAAAACTCCTGGCCCTGCTTTAATGACCTTCATTCTCAACCTTCTAGCTGTTTTCTTATCTCTCAGCATGGTGTCTGCCTGAGTAAGCGAGATCTGGATATCATGTTACTGTTTGTGTTGACATGCATATGATAAAACTTCTGGAAGTATAGTCAATCCAATTGACAGTCTTTCCCATACTGCATGGCCCGTCGGCACAACATACATTTACAAGAGCGGGGCTGACGTATTATAGATCAAGTTCATAAAGTACCGTATTTCGGCATGTATAGGCCGCACATTTTTACAAAAAAAATGACAAAAAGTGGGGTGCGGCTTATTTACGAGATATTGGCATAAAAAATTTTTTCCCCCTAAACCATGTTTAGAAATTTGTCAACAAACAATACGCTATAATGTTTTAATTTAATTTCTAAGGAAGTCAAAAAAATAATAAGAAATGAATAGCTCATCAGTTGTGTTTAAAGGCGTATGGGTCGCACCATACTTTAGCCTGCCCACCCTAGACTTCTGCTTTGTGTCACCTCCAGCCGCCATCCAGCTTGCACGCTTCCTTTCTCTTTTTTACTCGCTTGGTGTCCTTCCTTTCCACCACCACCACCCCGTCCCTAGGCTGCAACCGCAGTCGCCCAGCACCAAGCAAGCTTGTTCGCTCCCTTTCTTTTCTTTCTTCCTTCTTCCTCCTCTTTTTTGTTTGTCACTCTCTCTCTCTCTCTCTCTCTCTGTGTGTGCGCGTGCGTGCGCGCGCGTGTGTGTGTGTGTGGCCGCAGCGCGCATAATTGCACTACACTATTGACTGCCTGGCAACAGCCGGTCGAGCAGGCAGGCTATGCACAGCGCACATGTTCCTCAATTTAAACGCAGTGTTGAGGCATTTTGATAAATACAAAAGTTTTATTTACGCGGAATACTGTGCTGTTGCCACTTTTCAGCAGGCGGAGGCCAGGCGGCGTGGCAGCGATAACATTCAATGGCAAATTTATTAGTTTGACTTTGCCATAGTTTGCTGTTGCCGCACTAGCATGATGAGGCCCGGCAATATTTACGGGATTACAAAAATTCAGTGCGGCCTATACTTGAAATATTAATTATCCCTAATTTTTCATCAAAAACTTCTGGTGCGGTCTATACACGCCAAAATACGGTACATTTACACTAACACGTTAGAACATTAAATTCTGAAAGTTGCACCACTAAAACCAACTACATGTGTCGCACGTTGCCATTAGTGACTGTCACTCGTGTCATTATGCAGCATAGCTGTAACTGTGCCTCTTGGGCCGGCTGCCTCTTCATCGTGCTGCAGCTTGTTTACCAGCTAACGTGCATGTACAGTCTGGTGTGAGTAACGAAAGACCTCTTGCGAGCGCTGGAAATTTATGGCACAACTTTACGATGTTTGAATTTTTTTGGAAAATTAGTTCCGGATAATGGGAGTTCCGTTCGAGGGAATTCCAGTTAAGGGGTGCTCTACTGTACTATAGTCAAGTCTCGTTTCTAAAACCAGGGAATAGCAACCCTCTAAAAATGACCTTTTTTGGGGAACCATGGATTAATTTAACTAAAGAACATTTTTTACTATAACAACACCTTTGAAATAACAACCCTTTTCGTGGGAACCATAAAAGTTCATAGAATCGAGAGTTGACTACTATTTGTAATAAAAATTGTTCTTGTAGTGGATTAAAAACTGTAGATAGGTTTTGTATGAACATGGTACCTTTTTCCTGTAAAGTGTAATTGAATGGTTTATCTTTTTATTTGTACTACAGTCGAAGTATTATGAAGAGTACAGAATGTTTGAAATTGGAGATCTGGCTATTACACTGGTGGGACCACTTATGTGTGAGCAGTTGATATGTTGGAACCCCCTGGAGAGTCCAGAACAACCTGTGGCACTGTTCAGGCAGTGGAAGGAGATACTGCAGGGGGATGACACACACACACTCACCATGTCTGCTGCACAGAACCCGTACCACAAGCTGCTGTGGAGCACCTGGATGCCAAGTGTCAGGATTGCTGTCGAGTGAGTAGCAAGTCTTCCACTACCAACAAAAACTGTAAGATAGTTGTAGACTTTCACTGCACTTTTAAAGAGTGGAATCAAGTGGTGTGGGCAGCTCTTAACAACGAGGTCTTGAGAGCCAATGAGGGTGGAGTGAAGTGGATATAGAGCAATACCAGAATGCAAGGGCAGGGTAAATGGGAGATCTCAGAGAAAACCTGCTGACCAGCGTTATCATCAGGTATGGTTTCCGCGTCGGAAAATCTGGGACTGATACTACCGGAAGTTAAACCCAGTTTGTCATGGTGGGAGGAGAGGTCTCTAAGTCCCTACACCAACCACGACCTCTGTATTTTTAAAGTTATTTGTTTTGGCAGTTTCTAAGCCATCCTCACTGTCTCTTGTGTTGACCCTAACACAGTAAACTCTCGATATCCTAGACCTCGATATCCCGCACTTTAGATAACTTAGACAGGCAAAAATAACTTTTATTTGAGCGTAGTCAGGGTATCCACCCACAGGGAAANTCCCGCACTTTAGATAACTTAGACAGGCAAAAATAACTTTTATTTGAGCGTAGTCAGGGTATCCACCCACAGGGAAAAGTCGGGGAGTTTCATATGAAGGGGAAATGTTAGGGAATTTTCGCTTGGGTCAGGGAAAATATACATAATTGCTACCCTGGGAAAATTGTTAATTCGTGTAAATACAGGATATTGTGCTATGGAGAGCATTTTGTTAACACTCATGTGTATGTTAATACTGTAATAGTGGCTCAGAATGGTTTTTTTTNGCCATTAGTCACTGTCACTTGTGTCATTATGCAGCGTAGCTGTAGCTGTGCCACTTGGGCCGGCTGTCTCTTCATCTTGCAGCTTGTTTACCAGCTAACAAGCATGTACAGTCTGGTGTGAGCAACGAAAGACCTCTTGCGAGCGCTGTAAAGTTATGGCACAACTTTGCGATGTTTGAATTTTTTTGGAAAATTAGTTCCGGATAATGGGAGTTCCGTTTGAGGGAATTCCAGTTAAGGGGTGCTCTACTGTACTATAGTCAAGTCTTGTTTCTAAAACCCGGGAATAGCAACCCTCTAAAAATGACCTTTTTTTGGGGAACCATGGACTAATTTAACTAAAGAACGTTTTTTACTATAACAACACCTTTGAAATAACAACCCTTTTCGTGGGAACTATAAAAGTTCATAGAATCGAGAGTTGACTACTATTTGTAATAAAAATTGTTCTTGTAGTGGATTAAAAACTGTAGATAGGTTTTGTATGAACATGGTACCTTTTTCCTGTAAAGTGTAATTGAATGGTTTATCTTTTTATTTGTACTACAGTCGAAGTATTATGAAGAGTACAGAATGTTTGAAATTGGAGACCTGGCTATTACACTGGTGGGACCACTTATGTGTGAGCAGTTGATATGTTGGAACCCCCTGGAGAGTCCAGAACAACCTGTGGCACTGTTCAGGCAGTGGAAGGAGATACTGCAGGGGGATGACACACACACACTCACCATGTCTGCTGCACAGAACCCGTACCACAAGCTGCTGTGGAGCACCTGGATGCCAAGTGTCAGGATTGCTGTCGAGTGAGTAGCAAGTCTTCCACTACCAACAAAAACTGTAAGATAGTTGTAGACTTTCACTGCACTTTTAAAGAGTGGAATCAAGTGGTGTGGGCAGCTCTTAACAACGAGGTCTTGAGAGCCAATGAGGGTGGAGTGAAGTGGATATAGAGCAATACCAGAATGCAAGGGCAGGGTAAATGGGAGATCTCAGAGAAAACCTGCTGACCAGCGGCATCATCAGGTATGGTTTCCGCGTCGGAAAATCTGGGACTGATACTACCGGAAGTTAAACCCAGTTTGTCATGGTGGGAGGAGAGGTCTCTAAGTCCCTACACCAACCACGACCTCTGTATTTTTAAAGTTATTTGTTTTGGCAGTTTCTAAGCCATCCTCACTGTCTCTTGTGTTGACCCTAACACAGTAAACTCTCGATATCCTAGACCTCGATATTCTGCACTTTAGATAACTTAGACAGGCAAAAATAACTTTTATTTGAGCGTAGTCAGGGTATCCACCCACAGGGAAAAGTCGGGGAGTTTCATATGAAGGGGAAATGTTAGGGAATTTTTGCTAGGGTCAGGGAAAATATACATAATTGCTACTCTGGGAAAATTGTTAATTCGTGTAAATACAGGATAATGTGCTATGGAGAGCATTTTGTTAACACTCATGTGTATGTTAATACTGTAATAGTGGCTCAGAATGGTTTTTTTTTATACTTCCCTGAATTTTACACTTATTTTCTGCTCATGAAAGTATAACTTTCCCCCATCTTTCACTTTCCTGCAACTGAACTAGGTTGCACAGTAGTAAACGTGTGGACTTTCATTTGGGAGGACCTGGTATCAAATTCCAGTCCATTCGGATTACTCACCTCCCACCAAAGCGAACCGGGTTTGATTCTCAGCAAGATCACCTAGATTTTCACGTGTGGGAAATGTGGCGGATGTTGCAGTTGGTCACCTGGTTTTATCCCACCCTTGCATTCGATCACTGCCCCCGTCTTCACATCATTTCAACATCACAGGTACTCAAGACCTCACTGTTAGGTTTAGGTGCCATTTAAACCTCTCAACTCAATCCAGTTTGGCCATCTTGATTTTCGTTTTCCATGGTTGCCCGAGATCACTGTAAGTGAACGCTGGTATGATACCTCACTACAACAACCCATGGCTAATACCTTGCCTGTTCCCACTTCTCTGAGCAACTTGCTCCGTATCTAATGACCTTCCTGTCAACCAGACATTAAGCCATGCCTGCCTGCCTACCTGCACTTCCCTGCATTTTGCAATGTTATTGTGATACCTTGGAGAAGTGTGTGGAAATAGTTTAGTGGTTTTTCGCAGCACGTGGAACTGCAGGGTCAGCGATCCGCTGATAGACTTCCTGCAGGTGTGGATCCCGCTAGTGCCGCCGTGGATCCTGGACAACATCCGAGAGCAGTTGGTGCTTCCCAAGCTGCAGAACGAGGTGGAGGAGTGGAACCCGATGACAGACACCGTGCCTATACATGCATGGACTCATCCCTGGCTCAGCTTCCTCGGTCAGTGCACTGCTTCACATTACCACTTGCTCCCTGCGTAGTCGCAGGAAACCCTGATGTATCGCACTACTTCCAGCAGTAACTGTTTTGGAATTAGGCTCTGGCAGAAATAAACCGCTGGACTACTAATTACATTTTTAACAATATGGTGCTGATACAGCTAATGAGCCTACTTCCTCTACATGAGTGCAAATAACTTTTAATTAAGTTTTTAAAAGCTTAGCTAGTAGGTAGGCTTTGATGTCTCAATGACAGCGGTATCATCAGAGATGGGAGAAGAAACATATGCAACAGTAGTGAGACAATTACAATACTCACATGCCTTAACCAGGACTCAAACCCACAATACTTATAACCATAAGCTAGTAAGCAACCAACTGCATTATGGAGATAGGATTCAGAGCATCATCTTCGGAAGTAATCAGTCTAATGTTTTGGTAAATAGGGTTTACTCACGTAAAGTATTTATGGGCCCATCATTTTGAAAATAAGCTCCTGAGAAACTTAAAACATTTCAGTTTACATGGGCTACCGTAATGCTTCTTGTATGAAGAATTTGATGGAGATAATTGATTGGTTACCGAAATATGGCATAAAAACTTTTGGAGATATTGTACAAATAAGGCCTAAAAAGAGGCTCTGTTAGGATGCTTACAATAGATATTGCTAGCATACAAAGTTTGGTTGAATTTTGTTCAATTTTTGACATACAAATGTTACTTATTTATATTAACACAATATAAAAATATGTCTGCCCCATCTCAAACATGTAAGTTTACATGGCCTACCGTAGCATTACTTGTGTGTAAAATTCTGTGGGAATTGATTCGTTTGTCTTTGGATATGGCATCAAATCTCCATTTTTTCATGTGACAATCTTCATAAATGGCAGACCAAAAGGTTATGTATTAGCAAATTAATTTGATAATTGTCATAGATACGACCAGCGTGTGAAGTTTGTTTGAAATATTTTGGGACTTATCTCATGCTAAGCAGAAATATTTACATGGCCATTATTTTAAAAATTTGTGATTACCCTGTTGGATGCGTTTGGAGATTGTTTCCCGAGATAGGGCATGAAAAGCTTAATTTTGCATTTGGTGCTATCATCAAAAATGGCAGAGAAAAGAGTGCATGCCNCCCGAGATAGGGCATGAAAAGCTTAATTTTGCATTTGGTGCTATCATCAAAAATGGCAGAGAAAAGAGTGCATGCCTTCTAGGGAAAAAAGTGGTTTATTTTCTAGCATACAAGTAAAACTCCTACTCACAGAAAAACTGCACAGAAGAATTCATTCCTTTAAGTACAATCTTACCCACAAGTGATAATGGTGAAAATGAGGATGTCTGTAAAATCTTTTTCTTGGCAACTCTATGGGAAAAAAAAAAAAATGAAAGTTTTAGTCCAGTTATTTCCCATTACAGAAGAGAAGATGCACCTAATCGTTGGTATCTTCCTAGCGATATGTCAGTTACGGAAATGCATGAGGAGTTTCTCGCAAAGCACCCCAACATTATATGTCAGTTACGGAAATGCATGAGGAGTTTCTCGCAAAGCACCCCAACATTATATGCTTGTATGAATTATACAGACAAGTGGTTTCTAAAAGAATTCTACGAGAGTGAGATGTTTAAAGTTCACAAGAAAGAACGAAACTTGACGATCTTTCACAATACACCAATTGTACGGCTTGCCAGCAGTGGAAGTTTCACAGTGATAAAGCTAAATTGGCAAATTAATATCAACCAGATGCAAAAACAGTATTAAAAAAAAGCAACAAATTGTGCTTTTCGGCTGATTTACAGAAAGTCATCATGCTCCCATGATGTGACATGTTCAAGGAAATAATGTTTACTCTGCAAATTATTGCCTTTAATGATACGTGTGTGCCACTTAGTGGAAAACAAGCAGGATCATAAACCAATCACTATTATATGGTAAGGAGCCATTCCTGGGAGATCCAAAGACGATATTTCCACTTTCTATTCATTTGTTTTAGAGAAGTGATATTCTGAAGAAATCACAGTGTGGTTAGATAACTGTGCTGCACAAAACAAAAATTGGGCATTCATTTGTTTCTTCATTTACACTATGAATGCTGCAGAAGTAAGTTTGCAACACTTCTTACGATTGAGGTATTTTGAATCAGGATGTACCTTTATGTCTGCCGATTCATTTCACCATTAAGTAGAAAAGTCCTTGGAAAAAATTAAAAAGGTTTATAACTTCAACGACTTTAAGAAAGTGTTCCAAATGCTAACTCATTGTCATCAACATGGACATACGGCGCTTCAGTGACTGGAAGGATTTCACTTCTCAATATAAACTAAACCAAATCAAACTTTGCCCATATTTAAATGTTATGGTGCATCTTTCATTTTCAAGGGGGGGAAATAGAATGGAATACAATATTTAGTTTGACCAGGATAACCACGCTGAACTCAGTTTTTTAGTGTCTTCAAAAAGCTGGCAGAAACCAGCTGAGCATTCCATAATGTGTGGCATCGGGAGTGACAGGAAACAGGGGTCAAGACAGAAACTTCCACCCATTGTTCCTGAAACTCGGCTCCAGTTTTGGTTGGATCTGCCAGTGTGTGATGATGTGTCTGATATAGACAACTAGATAAAAGTTGGCTTTAATAGTGCTAGTATTTGACAGACATTGAAAACCAACATAATGTTATATGTAAAACATGTAAATTTTAATTTAATCTCACAGTTCATGAGTAATGCAAGTTATGATAGTAGGATGTATATGTTTTCTTCACCATTTTGAATTGTGTATGTCGTAACCAACCAGTCAGAATGCACTCATTATTTACATTATAATTACTGGTAGATGTAATTTTTGTAGATACTTACATTTTGATAGTTAAGTTTGTATAACACACAGAGGAGAAAGGTCATATCCACACTTTCATCCACTTGCATTATGAAATTTGGTAATATAACATAACAGTCAAAATTGTGTGTATTTTTAATGTTAATATAGGTTTTCACAGAAACATGAAATGTTCTACCAAGGATGGCAAGGGACAAAGACANTGTGTATTTTTAATGTTAATATAGGTTTTCACAGAAACATGAAATGTTCTACCAAGGATGGCAAGGGACAAAGACAGAACAAAAAAACTCGTTTCCTGAAAAACAACCTGTATGACAGATACAACCTTTTGGCTTAGTAGGGCAGAACAGATACTATCTGCATATAAAATTAAGTTGGTTACATAGTTTTGTGTATCTATCAAACTAAGTTAAACTGCTTATATTGCCATCATTTTGAAAAGTAAGTGTTAACCCACTTAATACATACAAATTTATATGGCCTACTGTAGTGTTGCTTGTAGTAGTCTGTAGATTGTTTCACCAAAATATGACATACAAATTTTATTTCTTCGTGTGGTGCTTTATTACAAAATGGTAGACAAAAGTCGTTATGTGTTGGCATATATGATGTTTGTAATAGATACTTTCAGAATACAAAGTTTGGTCGAAATTGGTGCAACGGTATGGTATATATAGCAAATCAACATAAAATATTTGTTTAACCGCCATTTTGAAAATAAGTGCTTATCCATTTAAATTGCATATGATTGCATGGCATACCATAGTATAACTTATGTGCCAAATTTGGCTGAGTAGTTTTTGAGGTCTAACATACATTTTATTTTTTCCTGTAGTTCTATTTTCCAAAATGCCAGGCCATCAACAATATCCATTTCTAAATTTGATGCTTACATGATGCACTGGATAACATACAAAATTTAGTTTAAATTGGTTAAATGGTTGCCAAAATATGACATAGTATCATAAATTTAAAAATAAGCACTCGCCATGGTCAAAAACCATAAAAGTCGGATGTCGTTACTAAATACTGCATGTACTACATGTTTTGTGAAATTTGGTTCACACATTCAAATGTTTGTAGGGCCACACACACACACACACACACACACACACACATGTGCATGCACACACACACACTTACAGGAACATAATATCATAAGTGTATCTTTTATTTGGAAATTAGGCTAAAAAGGAGACATAAAATGGATGTACTCTCAAGGTCATCATCCAACTGCCATCAGTCCCTTGGTTATGACGAAGGAGGAGGTGAGGGGAAAGGAGGAGTTCGGAAAGATGCTAAGGTTAATGTCCACTTGGCTGCTGTTGCTGCTGGAGCCGGCTGGAACTCGTGCCCAGTCCTTGGGCGATGCTAGTGGGAGCCCACAGAGGGCTGCTGGTCCTGGTGGGTTTGATATACCTAGTGGTACGTGGAGTCTCTAGTGGAAGTTGATGCGGCACGCAGGAGGTCTTGTAGTGTGGTTGAAANCATCAACATGGACATACGGCGCTTCAGTGACTGGAAGGATTTCACTTCTCAATATAAACTAAACCAAATCAAACTTCGCCCATATTTAAATGTTATGGTGCATCTTTCATTTTCAAGAGGGGGAAATAGAATGGAATACAATATTTAGTTTGACCAGGATAACCACGCTGAACTCAGTTTTTTAGTGTCTTCAAAAAGCTGGCAGAAACCAGCTGAGCATTCCATAATGTGTGGCATCGGGAGTGACAGGAAACAGGGGTCAAGACAGAAACTTCCACCCATTGTTCCTGAAACTCGGCTCCAGTTTTGGTTGGATCTGCCAGTGTGTGATGATGTGTCTGATATAGACAACTAGATAAAAGTTGGCTTTAATAGTGCTAGTATTTGACAGACATTGAAAACCAACATAATGTTATATGTAAAACATGTAAATTTTAATTTAATCTCACAGTTCATGAGTAATGCAAGTTATGATAGTAGGATGTATATGTTTTCTTCACCATTTTGAATTGTGTATGTCGTAACCAACCAGTCAGAATGCACTCATTATTTACATTATAATTACTGGTAGATGTAATTTTTGTAGATACTTACATTTTGATAGTTAAGTTTGTATAACACACAGAGGAGAAAGGTCATATCCACACTTTCATCCACTTGCATTATGAAATTTGGTAATATAACATAACAGTCAAAATTGTGTGTATTTTTAATGTTAATATAGGTTTTCACAGAAACATGAAATGTTCTACCAAGGATGGCAAGGGACAAAGACAAAACAAAAAAACTTGTTTCCTGAAAAACAACCTGTATGACAGATACAACATTTTGGCTTAGTAGGGCAGAACAGATACTATCTGCATATAAAATTAAGTTGGTTACATAGTTTTGTGTATCTATCAAACTAAGTTAAACTGCTTATATTGCCATCATTTTGAAAAGTAAGTGTTAACCCACTTAATACATACAAATTTATATGGCCTACTGTAGTGTTGCTTGTTTACCAAATTTGGTAGTAGTCTGTAGATTGTTTCACCAAAATGTGACATACAAATTTTATTTCTTCATGTGGTGCTTTATTACAAAATGGTAGACAAAAGTCGTTATGTGTTGGCATATATGATGCTTGTAATAGATACTTTCAGAATACAAAGTTTGGTCGAAATTGGCGCAACGGTATGGTATGTATAGCAAATCAACATAAAATATTTGTTTAACCGCCATTTTGAAAATAAGTGCTTATCCATTTAAATTGCATATGATTGCATGGCATACCATAGTATAACTTATGTGCCAAATTTGGCTGAGTAGTTTTTGAGGTCTAACATACATTTTATTTTTTCCTGTAGTTCTATTTTCCAAAATGCCACGCCAACAACAATATCCATTTCTAAATTTGATGCTTACATGATGCACTAGATAACATACAAAATTTAGTTTAAATTGGTTAAATGGTTGCCAAAATATGACATAGTATCATAAATTTAAAAATAAGCACTCGCCATGGTCAAAAACCATAAAAGTCGGATGTCGTTACTAAATACTGCATGTACTACATGTTTTGTGAAATTTGGTTCACACATTCAAATGTTTGTAGGGCCACACACACACACACACACACACACACACACATGTGCATGCACACACACACACTTACAGGAACATAATATCATAAGTGTATCTTTTATTTGGAAATTAGGCTAAAAAGGAGACATAAAATGGATGTACTCTCAAGGTCATCATCCAACTGCCATCAGTCCCTTGGTTATGACGAAGGAGGAGGTGAGGGGAAAGGAGGAGTTCGGAAAGATGCTAAGGTTAATGTCCACTTGGCTGCTGTTGCTGCTGGAGCCGGCTGGAACTCGTGCCCAGTCCTTGGGCGATGCTAGTGGGAGCCCACAGAGGGCTGCTGGTCCTGGTGGGTTTGATATACCTAGTGGTACGTGGAGTCTCTAGTGGAAGTTGATGCGGCACGCAGGAGGTCTTGTAGTGTGGTTGAAATTGGCAGCATGGAGAGACTGAGAGGTGAGGCCTCTCCAGTTGTCAGTCGGCTTGAGCTCGTTTCCAGGGGGTTAGACTGCAGAGAGCAATTGGCGCCGGACTACAGCTAAATTGGGACTCTGAGGCAGTAGCTGGCTTTCTAGCTCGCCACTTTGCACCGCTCCTATGGGTGTACGGTATAAGGGAAGGTACTAAAGTCGACCACGCTAAGGAAGAGCAGGCAACGATGATCTCTAGCTAGATGTAAAGCCAGTCGTGGCGAAGCTGTCTTCGTTTCTCATGGGCTTCATTAGGTAGGGGTTATACTGTGTACCATATAAGAAGGCCACTTTCTTGACAGTTGACAATCGCTGTGCCTTTTCGTTTATGTATCCATTCGCCATCAACAGGCGTGTCAAGAATAGGNGATGATCTCTAGCTAGATGTAAAGCCAGTCGTGGCGAAGCTGTCTTCGTTTCTCATGGGCTTCATTAGGTAGGGGTGATGACGTGACTGTCTTTTACTATGGCAAGACAGCCCTCTCGGTATCTCACGTTTTCTGAGCAGAGTTATCATCTGGCCTGAGAGGCGGCCAGTCGGGGTTCATATCTCTTTTGGGGCACAAGTCGCGCACGTAATGATTTGAAGTCGACAAAAAAGATAGTCTGAAATATGTGTCGCACGTCAAAATCATAGCATCTTCAAATTCTCTTTTACTTGCTGCCGTAATTTCTGAAGCTTCAATTATTTTTAGTCTTGTTGCTAAATCAAGAGATTTTCTTTTCTTATCCATACCTGCAAGAGAGCTGGAACAGTAATAACACTACTTTGCACTTAACTGACACGTTCATAAGACAATGTTTATGTTATTTGGACTCTGTACTACAGCTCATGCTCTTCTTATTCTGTATGACAATACAAAAATTTCTTGAGATTCCCACAATTCCTTCAAAAGTAAGCTACAATTTCTCAGGTTGTACAAGTGTAATATTAAATGTCACATAAATTAGAATCAAATGCATTTTCTGTGCTGCAAAATAACAACTCATGTACATAAACATTCCACAAACAATTGCTACGTGCAGTGTTAGTCAATAAAGTCGTAAACTTTAATGATTAAATTAATGAAATTAAGTGTAATTTATGGTATATTTTGCTTTACGGATAGCTATTGATGTTTCATTTCGCTGAGTTTTGGCCGATATACTGCATTTCGGTCAGTCCACAATACTGAGAGGCCTGACGGCAGGCACGCAACTGCGCCCGGTGTAGTGACCTTGCAGCACCAGTTGGCAGGCAAGCAGCGACCGGCACAGCGTTGCGAAGTAGGCATGTGGTCAGCAGCAGCCGGCAATGTTGCAGTGTTCCTGGACTACGCGTGGCCGCTGAATTTACATAACTATAATATTTTTAACGTTGTGTTGTGAAGAAAAGTATGGCTGTTAGAGCTATTGCTATTGTGAAAATTGAAGCACACTGCATTCATTATTACTAATTTCTTTAGTCCACACAACATTTGACAAACTGATGGGGCCAAAAAAAGTTATTGTTACATCGAACTGCAAAGTCTACTATCTGTTGCCTTAAGTCCCCTCACACACTCTGCTGCGGGTACTCACAACTGAATAATTATCCGACTTTCCCCTTCCTCGCTCGTTGCTCTGTTTGATATACCTTTCCATAACATTGCTTGCTGACGGGCTCCCATACTGGCCTGCTACCAATAGACACCACCAAGGTGCGAAGGATATCAAGCAAGAATGAAGTGTACAATTGCATGGTGAAACAACTATGGGTACAGTGCAGACACTTGCCTACAGGACTTCAATTGAGTTTTGGAGAGGTTAGTAACGGAAGCCAAAGGAAGAATACAAAACAGTATTGACTATGGTAGCTCCTACTGAAGTTTTTATGACGTGCAGACGCATTAGTTCTTTGCTTAATTTGATCTGAACTGGAGTCCCCACTTGTTGGTCGAGTTTTTAAATAATCGGATGAGTTCTGTCCCGTATGTAATGAGCCATTACATCCTTTTAATGCGGCCGCAACACTGATCATTGCACATCTATCTACCAGTATGCACAGAATAACAACAATGCTGGTTGGTAGCCCTGGTTCTGCATTTCTCTGTGCACAGTTTGTTGCTCTGTCGTAGGTTGCAGTATAGTTTTGTGCACGACGTAATAGGCCTGTAACTGAATTAGATAAATGTGTTTTACTGATTGTTGTGAGAACACAAATGTTTCACAAGTGCTCACAAAATATATTTATATTTATTGACCATTGCACCAGAGTCCTGTTAATGCATANCCCCACTTGTTGGTCGAGGTTTTAAATAATCAGATGAGTTCTGTCCCGTATGTAATGAGCCATTACATCCTTTTAATGCGGCCGCAACACTGATCATTGCACATCGATCTACCAGTATGCACAGAATAACAACAATGCTGGTTGGTAGCCCTGGTTCTGCATCTCTCTGTGCACGGTTTGTTGCTCTGTCGTAGGTTGCAGTATAGTTTTGTACATGCCGTAATAGGTCTGTAACTGAATTAGATAAATGTGTTTTACTGACTGTTGTGAGAACACAAATGTTTCACAAGTGCTCACACAAATGTTTCACAAGTGCTCACAAAATATATTTATATTTATTGACCATTGCACCAGAGTCCTGTTAATGCATACTTCTGAAAAGCATTAACCCTTTTCAACAACTGAAAAGAAGTGCAGCATGTGTTTTCAGTTTTCACACATCTCTCTGTTCTTGAACCCTGGGTTGGAGAGCTCAGCCTCACTGCTATCACCCTGTAAACCCCATATTGTGTGCTTTCTAGAATCCCTGCAGGCCAAACTATGCTGCACTAATGCATAGGAGAGTGATGTATGCCTGTTACTTTGTACAGCATGGATGGAGAGTTCAGGTCTGGTTGAGGTCATTGCAAGGATGTGCGGGTGTACAGTGTTAGTGGTACCCTGAAGGTGGGTGCCAGGGTAGTGCTACTTGCGGATACACACACACTTTACACATGGATGCACAATCGCGATGTTTCACTTGCTGGACCAGCTTCTCCAGGCAGCAAATCATTTTGTAATTAAAATAAAATTGTGCACAACTACTAACAGGTTGGTATTTGCAAATAGACACACATAAGTAGGTGAAGCATTTCACACATCAAGAAGCATAATTATGACATTTTGCTGGCTGGACTGCAGACTGGTTTCCTGGAAATGTTATGACTACGTTTCTGTGCGTGTAATAAAAAGATGTCTTCCAAATAATTTCACATGTTTCTGTGTGCAAGTACTAATGTGCTTAGATATTTCTTGTTTTTAAGGTAGAGATTAGTAGTATAGTGGCACCATCAAATAATTTGAATTTTGTTCTACTGTAAATATTTTAAACTTAGTCTTTTTGTAGGTAGAAGTACATTTCCGAATATAAATTCAGTTTAGTTGTTTATATGCTAAGTAAGAGCTGTGTGTCAGATTAAATTATAATTATATATTCTGTCAGTATCAGAGCCTCTGTAGGAATAGAAAGAGCCAAGTACAGTGCAGTAATTAACTGTTGTGATTAATTGTTTGGTGTAACATCTTGATTTGTAAAGTATCATGTCAATATAATCTATTGATTTAGGAGGAATTTCAAAGGTGAGTCAAGGGTTGTGTTTCATTTTTCAGGCAATCGCTTGGAGACAGTGGTGTTCCCAGTAATAAGGCACAAGCTAAGTAAAGCGCTTATCAACTGGCACCCTTCGGACCGGTCAGCGAGGCTAATGTTGCTGCCATGGCACAAGGTGTTTGTTAAAGGGGAAATGGATGCCTTCCTGGTGAAGAACATTGTGCCAAAACTGCAGTTGGCGCTGCAGGAGTTCGTCATCAATCCACACGAGCAGCACTTGGGTAAGCCAACCCCAAACAGTTTGTTCTACATTGTGTTGTTCAAGTACTAAGAAAATGTGTTTCCATATTGTGAGACTAATAAGCAGGTAGCATGCATACTAGTGATGCACCAGTTATGTGGCAATTGTGATCATTGGACAAATAACTGATTAATACTATAGGTTACAACATATTACTTAGTTTCTCAATCTCATTTTACTGACGCGAGACGTCAGGGATAAAGACCACTGACTACGTCACGACCGGTCAGGGGCTCTATTTGTGCTGGGCAGAGGCATGGATTAACTTACGTTGCTGGAGCTTGTTATTACTGACTGTGAATTGACTATTGACCGTAGTATAGAGTCGGGCGTGTGGCTTTCCTACACGGCACAAAATCAGGTGTGGGTTTGACTACTCTCCGCACTATGGGCGTGGTAGCGTTCACTGATTTGCATGACTAGTTTGTGGCCCGGGGTAATTCCGGGCGTGGCTGCAGCGGCTGCGATGGCGGTGGGTTCTCTGCTATAGCCCACTGTCCTTGGGCGGTGGTGGTGGAGCAGCGACTGGCGGAACTGGCTGATCCATGCTGTGGACTGCTGGCTCTTGATCCCTGGAAGTAGGGATTGGCAATACCCAAGGGTACTGGCAATCCTCAGCGAAGCTACGATGGTATGTGGCTGGCCTGCTGTTTTGTGGGGTGACTGAAATAGGGAACTAGGTGGGACTGAAAGGTCAGGCCTCACCAGTTGTTGGGTAGCTTGTGATTGTTCCCGTCGGGTTAAGCTGCTGAAGGCAGTCGGTGAGAGTCACTCGGCAGGTCACTCGGTTAGGCTTGTCGGCAGTAGCTGCCTTCTTTGCTTGCCACTTTGCACCACCTCTGTTGGTGAATGGCATAAGGAGAGGCACTACGGTCTGCCGCTTAGAGAAGAGCAGGTGACAAAATCCCCTAGTTAAGCGTAAAGCCAATCGTGGCCAAGCCAACCAAAGTCTGATCAATTTACACCAACTGGCAAAGTCCAACGCTGTGGGTTACCCTGAATGTCCGACGACGACGTGGGTGTGGTCCAAGAGGGGTTAGGCCCCCAGGTCCAGTCTAGTCACTCCAACCAGCCAAAGTACAATGCAGTGGATGGAGTGAACTGGCTGGTCTGGTTTTCTAGCCGCCTTGTGGATTGAGTCTCTTCAGAGGCCTTTGAGCCTCTGGTCCACAGTATGAGTGGCTATCTAATGTGTGTGTTTACGAAGTGTGCGCGCCCAGTTAAGGGAGCCCGCAGTCTTACACCAAGTTTGGCAATAGTGGTTTTCAACTCCCGGTCCCCTGCTTTTCGCTAGTTGGCTGACGTCTACAAGGAAAGAATTTACTCTAGAAGTAAGTACTCGGAGGTTAGCAAAGAGAATGAGTTTATTCCAAGAAGAATAGATCTGGTGGCCTATACTATCTCCTAACTTAGGCAAATGAACTAGAATGGAAGTATTCTATGTAAATCCAGGTGAAGGGGACCTGGTTCTATCCTAGACAAAGGCAGATGCAGCTAGGTAGCTATAAAAATAACTATACCCTAACTAACTCTAATGCCAGTTGTCCAGAAGGGATTCGGGGTGGGTCTCTGGGAGGTGTCCAACAATGTCTTTGGGGGTTGCTGAAGATCCAGAAGATTTGGCTGGTAGAGTGGCTTCCTCGTGAGGAAGGCGGTGAGCAGAGTGCTCCAGGACTAAGAAGTGGTGGAGTGAGCTGCGGTATGTCAACCGACGTTTCTCGGTCCGTGCGCTCGCCAATATGGAAGACTGGCTGTGGGTACTTCAGCTCCCTTCAACCAGTCAGGAATCTCGACTGTAGTGCTCCTCTCTTAGTGGCACCTGCCACAATCTATAAGGGGAAGTCGGAAGTGCAGTATTCCTCGTTTGTGGGTGTCGCAGGTTGCATCGTGCCCGTGAGCTTGGGAACAACGCTGGGCTGCTCGGCTGGCTTCAATCACGCATGCAGGGAGAGTGACTCCAGACACGTGACGTCTGACATAAAAGGCGTGAATGGCCTTGCTGCTGTATTATTCGGTGCCCCCGCATCTAGGGGTAAGCGGGTTGGTTTCAGAAGCCAGGCTTCCTGGGTTTAAACCCCGCTCAAGGTGACGTGATGTCACGAGGAAATGATGCGGAGTTGTGTAATTGTAGAAGTGTCGGTACGTATCACACGTCATTACCATAGTAAACAAAATAATCTAGTACAACTCACATCAGCTAGACAGAGTTAATTGGGCCAGAGATTACGTGGATCAGCAAAAGTAACAAACATGGGGACAAACAACAAACTAAGTTAAGTGAAAAAATATATTTATTTAAGTGTAGCATCTGAGAGGTTATTTTCCAAGGCTGGGAATACCTTATCAAACTAAAGAAATTTCCTTCTTCCAAAAAATATGAGATGGCTGTGTTTCTGAATAAGAGCTTGCAAGTTGTTCATTCATAACAGTGATTCATGAATTTTTAACTTGTTTTGAATCTTGATATTTGAAAAATATTGTTCAATTACATTTATTTGTGTGCATTTCAAGGAACATAAAAATAATTGTTAACCTATGAGGGTTGAAATGTATTTTGTTGTTAAAATTATATAAATATAGTAGATTTTTCTTCAAATAGTAATGCAGTAGCACCTCTCTACGATGACCCCATTTAGAGTTACCAACTTTTTATATTTTTTTGTACTCATTTTTGAGGAATCGTAAGCAATTTGGGTGAAAAAAGTAAAAAATTTGAGGGACATTTTCCGAAAAATAAATTAGTTGCTGTACTTTGTGTTTCTCTTGGTGAGCACTGTAGGGGCCAGGTAAACTCATATCTAAAAATATATACCACCCCTCTAGGCCACCAGTGATATATTACTCCCCCCACCCCCTTTCACATTGTGATGCGATGCGACTACCCTGCCATCGTGCTCTCCCTCTCTTGTCTCCTCACTTTGCTTGTGTTATTACAACTTGGATTTCTCTTGGGATATGATTAATGTTTGTTGATGACTTAATTAGGCTTAGTTTTCTTTTGGACATGTCATCAGCCATGTGGAAGCCTACAAATTGACTCACAAATACAACTCTGAACTCTGAAATCATGGCAGTCTTCCTCCCATTGTAGCCTCCACTTCTCTGCCAGTACGCCACACTTGACAAGAACCAGATACTTTCTCACCTCTTCTTTACTTCCAGTCTTCTCCTCTTCCTCCCCCCTAACACTATTCGCACCCACCCTTTTAATGGGATCATCCCTTGGGGTTCATCAGACATAACAGACAGACCTCACCTTCAATGGTTTTATACCGTCAGTTGAAACCAGAATTTTGTTAATGTAGGTTTTGGAAAGTAGTGTTTATGTGCTGTATAAACAAGAAGACTTTGGTTTTGTTCGTAAATACATATGTCACAAAATAGTATGCCTAATGTAGCATCCAATGTAACAGCGGTAATCATAAAGAATAGTGACTCTTCCGAAAATCAAGAAAATAATACCTGCAAATGTTATATATGGTAATTACTAATCACACTTAATACAAATTTTATTGAAGCTTCGCGTAATTTGCAGCAGATACCATGAAATGTGATAGTGAGGAGGGCTCTGAAGGTTGGGATGTTTATGCGGTAAAACACGTAAAATGTATCTCCAATATAGTATCTATATCGGGTCACTAAATTGTATTAAATGCGAGAATAACTTTTGAAACCAATCCTTAATTTATAATACGTCATTCACAGGGTATATTTATGCCAAGGCGCTAAGATAATACAAGTAAAAACACTGCAATCAAACAGTGTCGGAATATTGTGTAATTTTGTTGAATTTCTCAAGACTTACCTTGTCTATACACGAGAGGATTGTATTACGTAACATATTACTAGTAGAATAAATATACATGTGGTATATCATACAAAAAGATGTTCACAGATGGTGTTTATAAACAGTGTATGTGTATCGCCATGATACATTCCAATACATTCAGTGATCAATGATGCACAGACAGGAAACAAATGTGCATCAAAATTGGTTTACGTCACAGTTGTATGGTGGGAATGTGCGACAATACAGTGGTGTAAATTTGACTGTGCGGAGTTTGTGATGTACGAGTGCTGTTACGCGTGTTTTAATGCAATTCATTCTATTTGACGCTGTGCTGGGGCACAAATAATTACAAACAACAAAACTAATTTAATACCAATATTTTGCCAAATAAGTTTTCATAATTGCACAGCACCCTAAAAATTGTTACAAACAACATTAGCATTTATTAAAGCCGATAATCACAAACGTTACTAGATCCATACAAAATATTTTAAAATTTAACAAGACATATTACAAAACTTAGAATAAATCAGTGAATTGCTCAGTAAAATAGAGAATATTTAAAACATTATATGCAAATTACCAGTGGAATACAATGAGTTAAAATGATTATAATTTGCAGAATACAATTAAAGCGTTACGCTGAGTAGACTGGTAAATATGAGCAATTACAAAAAGGAGGGCAGCCTAAATAGCTCAGTAAAGCCTCCTTTTATAAAATGAACACTTAAAAACCTTTATTATAAAACCACTTAAAAATTGTATCGGTGGAGGCAGTCAAATAACCCGTCAAAACTCCAGCGATTAAAATTATAATAAGCATACTCTTTTAAATGCTACTACACCCAACGTGAGAGTCGTGAACACGAAGCATATTGAAAAAGGTTGTAACATTCTTGGGCAGCAAACAAAACTAGACACTACACGTTAAAACTGGAAACACATAGCAAAGCTAGGGCATTAGTTAAGCCGAAACCAAATTTGGGCTGGCATCCAAAACCACAATTTTGAAGAGAAAAAAACTATCCACATGCCCAAGACAACACATCTCAAACATTAAAGACAGTTAAAAAAAGGCCCTGCTAACATGCAACTCGCTGTCCACGACTCACCGTTTCAAATTGCTCCCACATTACGGCAACTCAGGCAACAAAATATAATAGGTGGTGCCTCATCACAGTAAACTCCCCAAGGACGACAAATTTGACAGCTTAAATCATGTTTCAGTTTCTGTGGGACTCATACAGGTGACAACCGGGTGTAGAATAGGAGGGGCTCAAGGTGTGCAATGACTTAAATAAACTGCCCTCTTGACAAAAAAATTATGATGCACGAGAGGAGGGGAAATCAAGGGAGGGAGGACAGGGGAGGAAAAGGGAGGGGATCCGAGCCGGTCAAAGAGCCAGCCACTGCGCAGAGTAGAAAAAGATGACGTCTGGCGCGGCGAGTGCTAGCATCGCAACCCCCACCCCAAAACCTGTGCTCTGGCGACCAGTCTCTGAATATCTTGACAAAACAAATCCAAACAGTACACAAATACAGAAAATTGAAAACTCGTAGACACTGAAGTAGATATTGAAGAATAGTAGAAAAGTTCAGAAATATGATAGACTTCCAAGTTACACGCAGAACATCACGTAGAACAATCCAGTAACAATTTACAAAATATTTGGAGTGATCAGCTCCTTCATGAGGTTGTAGTTGAAAATGTAGAGTCTTTCTAAATAACCTAAAAATTTATTAATCTTAAATGGACCAAGAAACTGTGGTATCAGCTTCCCTGTTATATCCTTCCCCATATCTGCCAACATATAATTCTTACATAAGACCAGGTTCACTAACTTGAAACTATAACCTGCCCTGATCCATCTTAGCTGTAACCTGCAGCTTTGCTGCCCCGAGTCTATGGTGGACCTCCTCAAGCAGGCAATCTCTGTCAGTGTCACCAAGAGGGGAAGGAAAAGGGGGGGTATTCCAAATATTAAGAAATGGGTGACTAAGCGGTCAACCAAGGAAAGGGATAGAGGGTGGAACTCCGTTGGAATCATGTAAAGCACTATTGAATCCTACATTTATGTAATCCAAATCCTGATCCCACATAGTGTGGTCCTGATTATAGAAAATGGTTAATCAAGCCTTCAGATTCTTGTTAAATCTTTCTACCTGATTACCCTGCAGATCGAGAGAAGACATGATCTTGGCTTTGCCTAGAATGTTGAGTGCGTGTGTGACACTGATGTAGGGAGGTGGGGCGCTTGTGTTCACCAGGTTGATTGGGCGGAAGTCGACGCAGAAGCGCCAGGTGCTGTCCTTTTATGGTGCCAGTGTGATGGCAGAATTGTAGCTACTTTCCGTTGGCTCAACCACCACATCCGCTAACATCTCGTGTATTTGTTCTTTAATGATTTTGCTTTGATGACTAAGATAGCTACGTGGTGGTGTAAAAATTGGCGAGTTGTGTCTGTAGGTATGTAATGTTCCGACATTGGTACATCGCAACGGGTCAGCAGTCGCAAACACGTTGCGTCATTCGTCCAGTACCCTCTGTACCGCATCATGGTAAGGCTGGTACCTCATGGTCCAGGTCGTCCAGCTTGACGCCTGGGGGCACTAGAGCTAGGGTGGGGTTCTAAGTTATACACTGATCTTCTTCCCAGCGTGCCAAAGTGAATTCTCCGAGCAGCTTGTTCCACGATCGTATTCTGTTCGGTTAACCGTGGGAGACCGAGAATTGCATCCTCCCGTAATTGGCTAACAAATAGGGCTACGGTGGTTGGCTTAAGGTCAAGTTTACAGAAAGAGATGTCCGTTTCTCCCATGGTTTCCCCGTTGTTGTTGGTGCTGGCTAACTGCACTGATTCGTTGCGAGGATGCAGATCTCTCACGTCGACAAACCCTGGCCTAATGAAGTTGTGGAATGCGGCCATGTCAATAAGGGCATAGCACTTCACATTATTGATGTGCACTGGAATGCGTATGAACTTACTTATTGTGGACTGGTCAGCGAGGAGCTGCTTCAGTAGTGTTTGCTGGGGTATCATCGCCTGGTTAAGCTCGCGGGGGCTGGAGGAGGTGACGTCCGGTCGACCTACCCCTTTTGCCCGTATCCTGACGGTGGTGGACCATCCTTAGTGTCCACAGCTTTCTCCTTGTTACTTTGTGGGCAGTTACTGTGCCAGTGGTATTGCTGGGAAGGGGTGTCCCAGGGGGGTTTGACACCTGGTGCGGCTGTGGATTCTGTTGGTGGCTGAGTTGACTTCTGCACGACCGGTTCAAGGTCCCTTCGCGTGTTGTCGTGGGTACTAATGTTCTCGCAACTTGTTCAGCTTCCCCCGAACCTGGTGATCTTCCGCAGCATACTCCCCTCGTGGTCTTTATGCTCGCACGTGGTAATGAGTGAGCGCATGAATGCATCTGACTGAATCAGTGGTTGTGACCCGATGGGTGTTTGTTTCTGGCACTGGCACTGACACTGTTCTCCCAGAAGAGGAGTCACAAAACCAGTGGTTGTGACAGGACATATGTAGGTCCAACACTCTTCGGCTGGTATCCCTATGGACGTCTGGAATAACTGGCCTGAGACGTGGTTTATGAAAGTTTTCTGATGGCTCCTTTGACAACTAGTTACCATTAAACCTACACCTGAAGAGTGCTTGCTGACACATCCAGATGGCATAAAAATTGGTACGTGATAATTGTACACTTTAAAGCATGTCACAGTTTGTTGCAGTTATCCAAAGAAATCTTACTATTTGATTCTGACGTATTGATGATACGTACATGAAACACACTTACAAAGCCCTATAATGTGTGTCACAACGGCTAGCACATTTATAAGTTAGTTTTGAATATTTTGAAATTTCTCAAAAGTTGAAAAAATTTTAAAAGTAGCTTTTTGAGCCACACCGCACGGGCACCATATGACATGAAGGCGAAGTGGAAGATGGTTAAGACATCGTGGATGCACTGAGTGTTTGTAAAGTTCTGGCAGGAAACACTCACAGTTCCCGAGTCATCTTGATGGTTGCTTACCGGTTGCTCTACTGTGGTGGGTCGTGGCCGATCACCCAGGTGTCCTAATTATTCCCCCGGTCCTCGACGTCTTAATTGAAGATGAATTATTGAGTTACGTTTGGCTGCCAGCCGTGGGCAGTCGTAGTCGGCCCAATATCTCAGCGGGTGCTCGTGAGGTGGAGAGTTATGATGATATTGTAATTAATTAAATGCAATTACACACTGATAAAAATACACTTTACACTGAAAACATATAAAACCCTGAAAACTGCTGGTTGGTGGGTCCAGCTCCCTACATGCCGTTAAGCGGCTAAACCTGTATTCAAAAATGCTCAACTGGGGTTTCAAGTCATTTATTAACACTTTGACACAGTCTACATACCAACATTACAATGCTCACGTCGTTGAAAAGTGGGCCAGATGCATTAAGCCCGTCGGGGGTTAACGCAGTAAAAGTGAACCCATGCTCACCAAATTAAGGTGGAATGATGAAACTCCGGGGGCTTGCGAGACTGCAGGAGGTGGAGAGGCGCTCCTCCCGGGCGGTAAAGTTATGTTAAATTAAGTTCCAGTCAATAAAAGTCAAAATGCTATGGTTCCTGATGAAGTGCAAAGAAAAGTTGATGAGATGTCCAGGAATCGCTGACCGCACGGCCTGCTCGAGACTAAATGGCTGCCGGCATCTTTCTGGCCACTTGCCGTGAAGATGCTGGAAGTCGCAAAACACGTGAGCGTAAAAAAACTGAAAATTGGGTTGAAGTCCTTAATTAATATCATGAGCTGCTGAGACAGTTCCTTTAACTAAGTATGATTTTACATTTGCCCTAATAAAAAGTTAATGCCCCTGAATTCTACACATACTACTTAATTGTGCATGACAACACAGTTTTGTGTTGTCAGGTTTACGTTAATGGTTGGTTGATAAAGTGTCGAACGGAGTCTGTAAACCTTGTTGATGCTGTAACAAAAACCACATGCCCCCCTATGTCTACTTTACATGCTTGAATGTAATGAAAACTAACTTGCCCCTGGTCAGGTGATGTCTATAGGGTCCAGTCTTAGGTTGGCACAGGTAAAGCCCGTGCCCTAATTCAGAAGTCTTTGCACTTCACTTTTGACGCAATATTAATTGCTTTGAAAAACTGTATACTCGTGGTATTCACTCAGTGTTAAAATTGGTAATGATTATGCTTTGCTTTCTGGGGCCACTAGCACTCGTAACACTTAGTGTTGCACAATGGCGTCAGCTCTTCGTAAGAACCCTGACCAGGGGCGTTAGGAAGCCTAATGTCACCTTCATGCGTGCTATGCCCTGATGGCGCAGTGCTGAGTGTAAGCACACGTGCTAGTCAGTTTGGATCCGAACCATGGGGCTGGCCTGTTGTCGCCCTTGTGGTCGGATCAAAGTGGGACCGTCATCTGACTCGCGCAATGTTGGGTGAGACGGGTGCCTTCCCAAACACTGATGAGATGCTGCTGCTGACGGCCACGCCTGATATTGTCGTCAGCACGCTGCTCGGCTGGGGCTACAGTTGTTATATGGCTCAACGAACGGTTGCGGAGACACATGAGGTTGGCTCATGGTAATTGTTTATGTTTATTAAAATATTTTTTAAAACATTAATTAATGGTTATATAAGTGATGGCCTATATTATTGTTAACATTCTCTAAATCTGAAGTGCAATTATTATAAACAATCATATTTTAATTTTCAAGTAAGTCTAGTTAATGCTATCAATATGTATTCTGTTTATGAAATAATTAATGACCACATATTTACTGTCTTAATCAAAGCAAAGAATATTTTGGCAAAGTTTCCAAGCAACGAACTTCATGATGTACCGAAACACTTCTTTGTACTACAGTAATGGTGGGTTTTCATTTTCCATTTGAAAAAAAAAAATGCATTGAGGATTATGCAGTAACCAGTCACAGTTCACGCTAACGGGACTAATCTTCTGAGTTTATGATTCATGTGTTGTTTTTGTAATGATTTATAAATGTTGACTTATTGTGTAGGCTACAACTAAGGCAATAAATATTTTGGTGACAGTTTCAAACTACAAATTGTGTATTATAATAAAACATCTAATTTAATCACAATTTTGGAGTGTGTGTCTAGTATTGATTAAAGTATTAAATGTATTTAGTAAATTTTTATGGTTTAATTTTTATTTTTTGCAAAAATGGATCTAATTCAAAAATGTTTTTTAATTTACAACCTGTTCTAGGTACATGATATGTACATAATGGTTTTTTTATAACTACTGGGCTCAAGGCCTTTATTTCAACAATCTTTCTTTCTTTGGGGGAAGCCCTTCCAACCTTAGGAGTGGGTATTTTAGGACTTAGGCTTGGGATGGTATGGGCGAAGTTGGGAGGACTGCCTACTGGGTGAGGGAGAATCTTGGGTCAGGGGGAGCGTGCGTGCAGTTGGACTTTGCTAAATTGGTGCTACATTTAAATTTAGTTAATTTCTTTTTTTCTTGACTTTCATTTGTAATTTGAAGAGTACTTACTATTGACGTGTTCTGGTTATTTAAGGTTATGGATGGTAATGGAACGTGCTACCGTCAACCTTGGACTCAGCCATCGTTATCTTCCTGGTGTCCCGGCGATGGCGTCCTCTTCTGTTCTTCCCTGGCACACTTCCCTCTTGAGTAGTTCTATATACAGTAGTGGTCATCTTGGGTATGAAGTGTGTGGTTGTGGTTGGGTGAGTTGTTTGATGTGAGGATTGCTGGTCCTTTTGCATTTGTGTCTGAATTTATCTGTGATGTCTGCTATGATGTGGTAGTGCGAGGTGTGCGCCTGGTCGAGTTCGTCTTGTCTAGTCGCCGGGAGTGGAAGTCAAAGGATGAGGCGTAGTGATCTGAAGAATGTGTGTATAAGAGTACAGAGATTGTGGGTTGTAAGATGGGACCATGCAGGACGGGCGTAGATGAGAAGTAGAATGATGAATGTCTTGAATATGGTTATGTAGATGTCAGTGGACGAACGTGATGGACGAAGGATGGGTGCTAGTTGGACCAAGGCCTTGCAGGTTTTTGTGGTGGTGATGTCTGTCCAATAGATTGTGGTGCCTGCAATTTTGGGTGGATGTTCTGGGGTGATGCGCTTGCGGAAGAAGAGGATGGCTTTGGAATGGTTCAGACCGATACCATGTATGCTGACCTGGGACTGTAGTGATGTGAGTCCTCTGCTGAGGTGCTCTCTCACCATGTGCTCATGTACTGATGATGCGATGAGGCATGTGTCGTCGGCATATTGAATGATGTGGGTACCAGGAGGTGTCTTGAGGTCTGATATGTGGAGAGTGGATAGGAGGGGGCTGAGTAGGGAACCCTGTGGGGCACCTGCCAGGATGTGGTGTGAGTTTGAGAGGACTCCCTCCACACGCACCTGGAAGATGCGGCCCTCCAGGAACAAGCAGGGGAGGTGGATGGGGTGAGGTGGGATGTCGGTGGCAGCGAGGCGTGGAATGAACAGATGGTGTGGTATGGAGTCTAATGTTCTGGCGAGGTTTAGGGGTACCATGCCCTTGTGTTGCTGTCTGGAGTACCCCTCAGCCACTAGACTCTCCATGCGAGCAATGGCGTGGGTGGTGGAATGATCGGGTCGGAATCCGAATAGATGGTTTGAGTGGAGATGAAGTGATGTGTCTGCAGATAGGAAGCAGCTAAGAATGATTTTCTCCGCTACCTTGGAAAGGATAAGAGAAGTGAGATGGGACGGTATGAGGATGGGCTGGAGGGGGGTCTGTTGGGTTTTGGTATCAGGACCACGATGGCATTTTTCCACGTGGCCAGAAAATGGTGGTGAATGAGTATGGTGTTGATGAGTCTGGTGAGGTAGACGGTCGCTTTGCAGGGCGTGCTCTGAGGAGGGGTGCCGGGATGGAGTCACAGCCAGGTGCAGCTGTGCGACGAAGATGCGTGAGAATGGTGAAGACTTCATGTGGTGTGGTGAGGCGTAATGAGGGGCGGTCGGGGTGGCGAGGGACGGTGACATGGTCAGTAAGATGGGATGGATATTCCTCGTCTTCCGAGGAGTCGGATGACATGTCGTGAGTTGGAACGGAGGTGAAAGTGATCTTGNCGATGGGTGGGATGGTGGTTGGGGTGTATTTCATGCGCTTGATGTATGTCCACATGGACCCAGATGAAGGTGATAGTGCCTGGAGGTGCCGAGTCTCCTGTTCGGCCTTCCACCTCCTGACCACACACCGGCGCCAGCCCCGCAGGACGAGATACAATCTGCTCTGTTGCAGAAGTCGGGTCACCTGCCAGCGGCCACGGAAGTGGTTCCGCAGAGACAGGGCACGTTGGTTGTCGAGGGGGAATGGGGCAATGATGGTGGAAGGGGTGTTGAGGGGATTGATTGATTGATGGCATTGGTAAGGGTGACTGCATTGGTGTCAATGTCCTGTAGAGATTGGAATTAGTCTAGCAGGTTGAGGGAATTGAATAGAGCACTCTGGTAGCCATACCTGTCAGCTGTTCGGAAGTGGTATCTGGGCATGTAGGGGCTAGTGTGAGGAAAGTAGTGTAGGAGGCCGAGGGGGTCAGCAGAGGGGTTGGCGGAGGGCGGTACTCCTGTTGGTGTTCATAATGTTATGATGGCTGACATGCAAGTAATATTATGTTGTTGCTCTGAGTCCAAGTATTCCTAAACTTATATGTAATGAAAATTACATCTTTGACCGCTGTATTAAGAGTAATAGTTTTTCATGAATGGTACTATATTTCTCGGTTAACTTAACAAGTAAAGAAGATAGTGTATTTAAAAATGAAATAGTATGGAGCAGCTTACAAATTATTCAGTACATTATCGTTGAGAACCTGGTACTTAAATTAAAAATAAAGTTTAACTTTAATTCCCACTATCTACATCTTTCCTTCAAACAAAAATGTTTTACAAATATTGATAATCCAATATGTGAAATATTGATAATTTTAGGTTGATTTATTGATAAAAATATTGGTGAGTTTCCAATACATTGATACCGTAATATCAATATTTTTGCTTTATATTCCCATCCCTAGTGAGGGGTCTTTTAAGTAAGAATATACTGTAGTTTTTCATTTTATGTATCCAAATTGTTTTAAAATACCAAGGTAATTAGTAATCATAAATAGTATTTGCAATTATTAGTTTTTAATCAGTAATCGGCAAAGTAATAGGTGCATAACAATTACATATTAACCTAAATAAATACTCACTCTCATAGCTTACCTATTATTTGAATCCAGAACCTTATAACCCACAGTTGCCTTAGTTTAGGGTCAGATATAAATTAAACATGAATGTAAATCTGGAATAATGTTATACCACTTGGAGAAGTTAAGAGCTCTTCTCTCTCGCTTTGTACATGGCCATTTATTTTGATCTCATTGTCTGTATTGTTTCTCTCTTTACACAGTAAATTGTATTAGTTGTTGCTACAGTTTTGAACAGCATTTTAGATTTGATATAGCTTGAAGAATGAAATCTCTTGAATAATATTTAATTTATTTGCATAATTGATTGTTAGAGCTGTTCCTTCCATGATTACATGTGACGTGCTGTAGTTGTAAAATGTGCTTCCAGGCTGTAATTCTTAAATATAACAGTTTGTGTTTGTAATGTGAAGACCAGTGGGCGTGGGTCATGGAGTGGGAGGACCTGTTGCCTGTACACATATTTTCTTCTCTCCTCGAGAAGAACTTCTTTCCAAAGTGGCTCCAGATCCTCACGTTGTGGCTAAGCCACACTCCTAATTATGATGAGATCACCAACTGGTACATGGGCTGGAAGAAGATGTTCCCAGAAAAACTGTTGACACAGCCATCCATAAAAGGTACCGTCATGTACGTTGAATTACAGTATAATATTACTTATGTGGTATCACAATTTTATATTTATTATAAACTATTCAATGTTGAAAGGTTTGCNAATTACAGTATAATATTACTTATGTGGTATCACAATTTTATATTTATTATAAACTATTCAATGTTGAAAGGTTTGCTAGTAAGCCCAGGCATGTGGACCGTAACACCGAACATGCTGACTAGAGCGTGGAACTAGTTTGATTATCGCGTAGATGTCATTCGGGCCGCTCATGGTGGTCACATTGAACATTTATGAATGTATGNCCAGTAAGCCCAGGCATGTGGACCGTAACACCGGACATGCTGACTAGAGCGTGGAACTAGTTTGATTATCGCGTAGATGTCGTTCGGGCCGCTCATGGTGGTCACATTGAACATTTATGAATGTATGGTGAACAAACTTCACGGTTCCACGGTTCATTTGATTGGTCAATCAAGGTTGTAGGTTGTTTGGTTTTGATATTATAGACCTTCAAAGTTGGGGTATTCTTTTATACTTATCCTGTATTATAAATTTATACAGCTCATATTGTAACGTGGCAGCCGTCAGTATTGGCGACTGGAAATTACAGCTCGGTTTGCTCAATCGGTAGAGACATGAAACTTAAAACAGGCGCCAAATAATAATATAATAAAGTCCAGTCTCGGTTTAGTTACTCTTGACTTTTATTTAACATTCAAATGACCCAGTTCACATACAATCTTCAAGTATGCAGAGTCCCGAACAGTCAGTTTCACCAGACAAACAAACAAAGAGCAGCGCCGCAGTAGTTAATTATTTATGTATTATCAATCATGTCATTTAAAGCTTGCTCCGCAAGAGGAAAATACAAAGGCGGCGACCTCCCACACCGGCGGAAATAATTCAGCAGGATAAAGTTTGTCGGTGTGGGGGATATTTGCCACCTCGACGCATCTTCCGCGAGTACTGGTTGTCTACTGTCTTGTGCCGTTAGCAGGAGACGCACACGGTTTTTGTCGCCCCGTGCCTACCCCCACTCCTGGCCCCAGGGGGCCAAAAACGTGACCAAATAAGGGCATGGCGTGGGTCGGAATCCCTCTCCACGCCATACCAAACTGTCTCATAGTAGAAATATAATCAAACTTGTAGAACAAAAACTGTCTACTGAGGTTGGAAAGCTTCTATCGACAATTGCTGACGCAAACTAAAACGAAGATTTCCGAAAATGCAAAGGTATGCCCGATAAATAAACAACCACGGCAATAACTTTGAATCCTGATAAAATATTACTAAGCCTTGCAAAAGAAAGAAAATGAACCACGTATCCCAATAATTGTTATAGCTGCGTCATTACAATAGTTGACGGATAGCTAAGTTTGCGTGTACTGTTGATGTAATATTTTGAACACATGCATCGCACAATTTCTCATAAATGCAGCTGTAATTTCAGTATATTACGTGTGCATGTCTGGTGTTTGGTGGAGAGTTTGATTTATATGTGTTTGTATGTGTTACTGAATCTTGATGATTGCAGCTGTAAAGACAGTATGTTATTCGAGCACTGGAGTGACAAAGATGTAAATTATTTCAACCTTAGCTTTAGGATAACATCCAGATTTTATAAAATGTTTTCCCATCAAAATCCCAAACGCAGCATTTTTGTTTGCTAAAATTCCATGTCGCACTTAATTTTCTGGACAAGCATGCCTAAGGAGTTTTCTACATTTATAAATTTCCATTCTGCAGATTGTTTTGTAAATGTGAGGTGGTGTTGCAGAGCAGTTCCATAAGGCACTGGACCTGATGAACAGAGCGGTGAACTCCGCGGGTCAGGCCATCAGCCAGCAGCCGGGCGCAGTCGAGTCCGTGTCTTACCTCACCAACATAGAGCAGACACAGCAGCAGGCTCGTGCTGACAGGGAGTCCCGCCTCGAGGTGACTATGCATTGCCTAGCATCCATCCTCACATCACTTCATGCTGCAGAGTCGTCCATGTATCTTTGCCTTCTCTTGCCAAAATTCTATGTTCCTTAAGGCAGTCGCCTACTTTACACTTTTAACTGTGTTACAGCATGTTTGAAAAACTTGTTAGCAATTATATGTGTCCCCATTTTGTTTGCCTACAAAAAAGAAAACATATCAGACGAGTACTGAATGGTACTTTCAAGATAACACGATGCTATAAATATTTTGGAGCCCTCCAACATAGTTAAAATCGCCTTTTTCAAGCTTGCTTATCTTAATCTGGACATGAGCAAAACTACAATAGTAACCTGCATTGAATCTTGCTACACACTTTCCACCAATAAAATGATAGGATCACCACAAGAACTATAGTCAATACAGACATTGTTAAAAAGTCTTAAAGACCTGAATATGGTTATAGACCTAAATAGTAAACATTCGTATGAAATTGTTTTTGAAAAATGACAGAATTCTTTGAACAGCTGAAAACAGTAAACAAAACATTTAACAGGTAAAACTTAGAAGTCACATGGCAGTGTTTATGTTTACATGTAGCGGAATGATACGTAATAGGTAACCAAAAGCAGAACTTAAAAGTGTGGGCTATAGCAAATAATTGGCTCATATCTCATAAACATCTCTGCTAAACTGCCATGACTATCTCGTCTGCGTACCAGCTGGCAGGCTCACTTTATCACTTCATAAAATTGCCATGNTCAAAGTGTGGGCTATAGCAAATAATTGGCTCATATCTCATAAACATTTCTGCTAAACTGCCATGACTATCTCGTCTGCGTACCAGCTGGCAGGCTCACTTTATCACTTCATAAAATTGCCATGCTAGGAAAACTGTAACACTCCATAAAAATTTCCTGAGTTTCTTTTCATAAAATCACAAACAGTTTTATTTCCCAACCGTATCTGAATTTTATCCCTCAAAGAATTAAATCAATTCTCGAGCTAACTTATAATTTCAAACACACGCAGACTTCAAAACACATTGTAAACATGACTTTAGCACCATCGTGTGGCACAANCAAGCTAACTTATAATTTCAAACACACGCAGACTTCAAAACACATTGTAAACATGACTTTAGCACCATCGTGTGGCACAATTGCGAGCTAAACTCAGAGTACCGCTTCCACCGCTAGAAGTAGAAGTACAGACTCAGCGACACCTACACTCTCATACTTAAAATACGAGTAAAATGTCCATAATAAACTAAACTACCAATAAAAAAATTAACTACTGCATTCCTAAATTATTACCTCTCTCTTTAACTGTACGATTTCATACACTAACCAACACATAAAAGAAAATTATTAAACGCGACTAAACTTTTAACTGAAATAAAATTAATTTGTTACTCTCAAACCGTAACGTTACTTAAGATACACTAGTACGAAATTGTAATTTATACTGCTAAATTTGTGTTAAAAAATCAAAGATATTCTCGTCCAATTTTGAGCATCGAAATTACTTCCTGTCATACTAGAACTTCAGCTTTATGGTACAGCTGTACCATAATTACACNCGAAATTGTAATTTATACTGCTAAATTTGTGTTAAAAAAATCAAAGATATTCTCGTCCAATTTTGAGCATCGAAATTACTTCCTGTCATACTAGAACTTCAGCTTTATGGTACAGCTGTACCATAATTACACTCGTTGCTGCAACTTCTAAATTCACTAATCCCAACTAGCTTTACCTTTTAAGTTTAACTCTAACTTAATTCAAAAAATTGAAACTAACTTAACAGCTAAAAACTGTGTGTTCGGGCCTACAGCAGTTAAACTACACTACACTACACTACGCGATATGTACCATAACTGCGGTACTGTACTACCATTTCAAAACATACTTACAACTCACACTTCACTCAAATGAATACTCTTATTTCCATTTTAACACGTTTAAACATAATTAATCCTTGAAGCACTATTGTTCAAAAAGTACTAGTGGGTCACTTACCAGTTTTCTCAACGTGTTTTCACACATCCACATTCCATTTCATTTCCTACGGGTTTTCCATTTTGTACCATGCAACAAAGAGTGTTGGCAACAGTTGCCAGTTGCTGATATACAGCACTGGTTTTATGTGACAAAAAACTATGTTTGTACAGTTCCCAATTTATTAGGATTCAAACCTGAATTGCCAAACTTAAAATTTATATAAAATAGCTTTGTAAAAATATGTGCCAATTCATTCCACAAAAAAATATTTGAAAACCTCTTTTAAAAAAAAACCCATTAATTTTGGAATTGTCTGCTTCTAATTAACTTAAGTCAAACCAAACGAAACACAAAATGTCAGTGTCCCATATACCAAGAACTAATAAAGGTCAGAAAAATGAACGAACCAAAGCTATAGATCACATTTCCACAAATTACAGCTTCCTAATTCCTGTGTTTCCTTTACCAAACTATTATAAGGCAATAGGATGAGGGGAAGGAGAAAGAGGGAGAAAATTGAGAGATAGATATAAATAANCTGTACTGTACTACCATTTTAACACGTTTAAACATAATTAATCCTTGAAGCACTATTGTTCAAAAAGTACTAGTGGGTCACTTACCAGTTTTCTCAACGTGTTTTCACACATCCACATTCCATTTCATTTCCTACAGGTTTTCCATTTTGTACCATGCAACAAAGAGTGTTGGCAACAGTTGCCAGTTGCTGATATACAGCACTTGTTTTACGTGACAAAAAACTATGTTTGTACAGTTCCCAATTTATTAGGATTCAAACCTGAATTGCCAAACTTAAAATTTATATAAAATAGCTTTGTAAAAATATGTGCCAATTCATTCCACAAAAAAATATTTGAAAACCTCTTTTAAAAAAACCCATTAATTTTGGAATTGTCTGCTTCTAATTAACTTAAGTCAAACCAAACGAAACACAAAACGTCAGTGTCCCATATACCAAGAACTAATAAAGGTCAGAAAAATGAACAAACCAAAGCTATAGATCACATTTCCACAAATTACAGCTTCCTAATTCCTATGTTTCTTTTACCAAACTATTATAAGGCAATAGGATGAGGGGAAGGAGAAAGAGGGAGAAAATTGAGAGATAGATATAAATAAGAGAAAGATAGAGATGGAGAGTGCTTATTTAAACCCACCAGTTACCATTTATGTTGGCAAGAAACTAATTTACTCAATTTGACCTAAACCACAAATAAATTTACACTCGCTTAGTCTGTAAGAGGAACCTTAGTTACTTGACCAAAGTGGGACTCTGCAAAAAATAAAGAAAGAAAAAGATTAAGTGTTTGTAATGTTATGTGACTGCAAGGTGTGGCATTTGTCGAACATTAGCTCGTCCAACTCAGTCGGATCTAAGCATTGAGATTCAAATTTTTAAAGACTCAAAGTAAAATAATAAGATGGGCTGGAAATATAGTTCAACTGGGTTTTATTATACAATGCGGTTCAGTTACAGAAGCAGCNTAGCGGTTCAGTTACAGAAGCAGCTGCAGAAATAAACTTCGTTGCAAACAAGCAGGAATGAGAAAAGAAGTACATATAAGCAGGAACTAGGAAAAAATTGCAGTATTGATTATTCTTTGGTCAAAAATGCTTGCATCGCGAGGATATTTACGAAGGTGGGAGAGAAAACAAATTCTCTTCTGGCTCTCTGAATAACCCCTCACACTGGTGGAAATAATTTAGTAGTTTGCATGTTAGTCTGAAATACAATGTAAAAGAAAGACACATTGTGGGCACTGCCATTGTGAGTTACAATCGCAACTTGCATATTCTGCACTCGTCAAGCATCAGCCAACTTCTGTTCTGTTGCACTGCTGAATCGGGGCATGGTACGATGCTGTAATGTCTAAAAATAGCACAAACACGCACTGCTATGACTGGAGTCATTGCATCACAGGCGCGTATCNCTAACTTCTGTTCTGTTGCACTGCTGAATCGGGGCATGGTATGATGCTGTAATGTCTAAAAATAGCACAAACACGCACTGCTATGACTGGAGTCATTGCATCACAGGCGCGTATCTCNTGATGCTGTAATGTCTAAAAATAGCACAAACACGCACTGCTATGACTGGAGTCATTGCATCACAGGCGCGTATCTCATTACATCGCTGCAGCGAGACCCTCGTAATCCTACCTATATTGCACCATATTACAACAGCCAACTACTGTTCCTTAGCGTACTCCTAACAGATAAATGTTACATCACTTTATGATCATCATTGCTGCTGTCAAACGACTTAAAGTTATACATTTCAAAAATTTAAAACATAAAAAAATAAATACAAACAGCAGCTACTTAAAAGTTCCAAACACTGAGTAAATTACATTAATGCCCAAGTGTATAGAAACAATAAATATTTCCCGGACATGTCAATCACTATTGCCTGCATCATTACAGGTTTATATATGCATACTTCTATTGAATGAAAAGATTTAGAACTTAAATTTCTGGACATTTACTCAAAAGAAAAGCTTAATACAAAGCGTTACACTTACCAGTACTTCAAACCATAACAAAAAGTTAAGTTTGGCGTATGTTAAAAAAATTACTCTTCAGTTACAATGGAAACTGACATTCTCCAGAGACTTCTAAACTCGAAAACTCCAGTAAACTTTTTAAGATAACTGTCTCATGTCAAAAGAAACAAAGATACTGTTTCAATTAACAACAATGGTCGGGAAAACCAAATTGAATGAAAACGTCATTAACTCAATTTTTTTATCAACAACTTAACCGCTGTACGATATACACAATATTAAAACTTAAACTTTAATTACTGAAAACTTAAAACAAATGCTGAGTTTGGTCCCCTAACCTACATAAAACTAACTGGCTGCTAAGCCATACTTATCCTGTGTTGTTCATGCGATAACTGTCGGAAAGGGTTCCTCCAGATCGTCGACTCCCTTCTGTGAAGTGTCTGCGATCCGCCACTCAGTAACACCAGCACCAGAATGCCACTGACTACAGTGCGTGAAGCGCACCTCTCCCATCAAGCAATTTTCACATGCCTGTGCTCTAACAGCCTGTTGCTAGACACTCTTCAGCACTCCAGTGCGTGCTCTTACTATCACCAGTTCCCACGGCTGCCAACCTTACAGCTTCCTCATGCCTCAGGGTACCTACAAGTTCACTGCGTGCGCACACACACACACCACGCCACAGCCACTTATGCCGGGCTCGCACATCGTGTTGGCCAAAGCTCATGTGCACATACAATCACAGCTTCGGCCGGCCTGACGGAAGCCCAGCTCAGCTGACCTGCGCGTCTGCCACAACTTTGCCGCAGAGTCGAACCAAATCAAATCTGACGTCAACCATTGGGCTATAAAATCAAATCATAAATAAAATTTGGAAAAAAGAAACTAGAAAAACCAAAAAGTAATTCAAAACACTATCCATGTTCAAATGCTATACCGGCAATACAAAACTTAATTTCTTAAAACCCAAGTCAAAACAAAACAATTGCACAACCAACCTAACATACTCCTGGAGCTTAACAAAAAAAGCAAAACCCAACAAATCGAAAACAGAAAGAATATTAACCAGCTTAGTTACAAAAAAATCCAAAATACTGGAAATTTACAATGCGACAATATCTTCAGGTAGGCGACTGCCGTGAGTAACTCTTTGCTCACATTATAGTATAGGTTGTTCACGGTAAATTGAACACTTTTGAGGCCCTAGTTACTTTTTCCTTTCAGCCATTTTTTATCCTTTGACCACATTTTAAAGTAAATATTGCCATGTTAGTATTAATCACAGTGTATACATTCCACCGCACTCCAAGACTACAATAAAATATTTTTATTGACTTTTATTCCAAATGAGAGGGCTTCCAAAGCAGATATTTATGTTTTTTGCAGTGTTCGTCAGTATATTGGTCATTATTTTATAAGTTTATTAGATTTTTTTAAAAAATATTGAGCAATAGAGCAAATTTAGAAATGCATCTAAAACTAAGATTAACATAAAGGTTTCTTTGCTCTATGTTAACTGGATTTTTGATATTTTTGTGCAGAAAAGTGTGATAATTTGTATAGCTGTACCAACATGTGTTGCACAAAACTAAAACATGAATTTAACTAACATGTAAATAAAGAGTGCTTGTACTTAAAAAGTCGTGTTTCAAAAGTGTGATACAGTTCTATGAATAGACGAGAGTTAGATATGGTGTGGTTGCATATCAAGAAGGTTGGATAACGAAAGTATGATTACAAGACAGTCAGTTACTGATTTACACTACTGATGGAATTTACTTTTGCATTTGTAGTATCTGCTGTTTATGGCAACTCATTGCTGGATGGAAACTATTGTGCAATATATATGAGAAATTTTTTTTTTACTTTTGTTGACAACTGAAAATGTAATAAAAACACTATAGTGAAATTTTAGCTATAAAACACGACTAAATAATATAGTAGAGAATAGAAGGTGACTTGATGCTTGTCTCATATTTCAACTCAATGACTTTGTAAACAAACAAATGGAGTTACAATTACTTNCCAGTAAACTTTTTAAGATAACTGTCTCATGTCAAAAGAAACAAAGATACTGTTTCAATTAACAACAATGGTCGGGCAAACCAAATTTAATGAAAACGTCATTAACTCAATTTTTTTATCAACAACTTAACTGCTGTACGATATACACAATATTAAAACTTAAACTTTAATTACTGAAAACTTAAAACAAATGCTGAGTTTAGTCCCCTAACCTACATAAAACTAACTGGCTGCTAAGCCATACTTATCCTGTGTTGTTCATGCGATAACTGTCGGAAGGGGTTCCTCCAGATCGTCGACTCCCTTCTGTGAAGTGTCTGCGATCCGCCACTCAGTAACACCAGCACCAGAATGCCACTGACTACAGTGCGTGAAGCGCACCTCTCCCATCAAGCAATTTTCACATGCCTGTGCTCTAACAGCCTGTTGCTAGACACTCTTCAGCACTCCAGTGCGTGCTCTTACTATCACCAGTTCCCACGGCTGCCAACCTTACAGCTTCCTCATGCCTCAGGGTACCTACAAGTTCACTGCGTGCGCACACACACACACCACGCCACAGCCACTTATGCCGGGCTCGCACATCGTGTTGGCCAAAGCTCATGTGCACATACAATCACAGCTTCGGCCGGCCTGACGGAAGCCCAGCTCAGCTGACCTGCGCGTCTGCCAGAACTTTGCCGCAGAGTCGAACCAAATCAAATCTGACGTCAACCATTGGGCTATAAAATCAAATCATAAATAAAATTTGGAAAAAAGAAACTAGAAAAACCAAAAAGTAATTCAAAACACTATCCATGTTCAAATGCTATACCGGCAATACAAAACTTAATTTCTTAAAACCCAAGTCAAAACAAAACAATTGCACAACCAACCTAACATACTCCTGGAGCTTAACAAAAAAAGCAAAACCCAACAAATCNAGTCAAAACAAAACAATTGCACAACCAACCTAACATACTCCTGGAGCTTAACAAAAAAAGCAAAACCCAACAAATCAAAAACAGAAAGAATATTAACCAGCTTAGTTACAAAAAAATCCAAAATACTGGAAATTTACAATGCGACAATATCTTCAGGTAGGCGACTGCCGTGAGTAACTCTTTGTTCACATTATAGTATAGGTTGTTCACGGTAAATTGAACACTTTTGAGGCCCTAGTTACTTTTTCCTTTCAGCCATTTTTTATCCTTTGACCACATTTTAAAGTAAATATTGCCATGTTAGTATTAATCACAGTGTATACATTCCACCGCACTCCAAGACTACAATAAAATATTTTTATTGACTTTTATTCCAAATGAGAGGGCTTCCAAAGCAGATATTTATGTTTTTTGCAGTGTTCGTCAGTATATTGGTCATTATTTTATAAGTTTATTAGATTTTTTTTTAAATATTGAGCCATAGAGCAAATTTAGAAATGCATCTAAAACTAAGATTAACATAAAGGTTTCTTTGCTCTATGTTAACTGGATTTTTGATATTTTTGTGCAGAAAAGTGTGATAATTTGTAAAGCTGTACCAACATGTGTTGCACAAAACTAAAACATGAATTTAACTAACATGTAAATAAAGAGTGCTTGTACTTAAAAAGTCGTGTTTCAAAAGTGTGATACAGTTCTATGAATAGACGAGAGTTAGATATGGTGTGGTCGCATACCAAGAAGGTTGGATAACGAAAGTATGATTACAAGACAGTCAGTTACTGATTTACACTACTGATGGAATTTACTTTTGCATTTGTAGTATCTGCTGTTTATGGCAACTCATTGCTGGATGGAAACTATTGTGCGATATATATGAGAAATTTTTTTTTACTTTTGTTGACAACTGAAAATGTAATAAAAACACTGTAGTGAAATTTTAGCTATAAAACACGACGAAATAATATAGTAGAAATCAGAAGGTGACTTGATGCTTGTCTCATATTTCAACTCAATGACTTTGTAAACAAACAAATGGAGTTACAATTACTTTGGCTTGGAAGTTTTAGCGATATTGTTACCTCGATGTGAAGTTACCGAGCGTCCACCATGTTGCAGTTATTGGCGGAGGCAGTTCGCTCAGCAAGTCAGATCCCACAGGGCTTCAGAGAACTTATCCAGAAGCGGTGCGAGGAGCGAGGGATAGTGTATGTGCCCTTGCCCAACAGATACCGGCAGGGCAAGCAGATCTACCGCTGTGGCAAGATACAGATCTACATCGACCGCAGTGTGGTGTTTGTCAGTGAGAATGGCAATACGTGGCTTCCCAAGTCTCTGGCTGCAGTGCTGGAAATGGCCATGTGAACTGCTCTGTACATACANTGTCAGTGAGAATGGCAATACGTGGCTTCCCAAGTCTCTGGCTGCAGTGCTGGAAATGGCCATGTGAACTGCTCTGTGTTTTGTACATACTAATAAAAATGTGCTGTTTACAACACAAAACCAACATATTTGCATCTTTTTTCTTTCTTTCTTTTTTTTTACCTTGTACTCTAGTTTTTGAGTATTCATAGGTGTTGTCAAGTTGTTTATTTAAAGAATTATTGAAGTTAATATTTTTTTTTTGTTTTGTTGACAATTTACAGAATTATAACAAATAACATTTTTAATAATAGAGTCAAAACTCAAATTTAATGACCTTTTACATTTCACAGGAAAATTGTTATTAGTCTGGAGTAGTTGTTTGATTTTGGCCTATCCCTAGAGCCTGGAGATTTTTGTGAACCATGAAATAACGTGAAATAATACAAAATACTGAGAAATTATGTTTATTCGCAAAACATCGACGAAATTGCTTGTTTAAGTGTGTATCTAAAACCACTGTGCGAGCTTCTTTTACCAATTTTACATTGGTTATACAGCATTAGCTCTCATTTATTTCACGTATGTGCGGATAAAAAAAATTTACGTCGCGAGAACAATTCATAAATCGCTTGGTAGCAAGGTAGGAAGATTATTGTTGCACGTACGATTCAATATATATTGACCTGAATTACTATGATGCTCGTTCACGGACAGAATCACGCCTATGTGTGTTTTATTTATAAATGAACATCTCTAACTATAAATGTTGGTGATATAACGAAAGTAAATAGTACATACCGTATTCACCCAAATATAAGACGACCTCGAATATCAGACCACCCCCTACATTTGCCCGTTGCTAACGAGAAAAATGTAATTTTGCCACAAATATTTTTTGACAGGCCATGATAATAAAAGAACTCAAAAAGTAAAATATCGCATGAAAATTATTTTTCATATAAGCAAAATAGGTAAAAGCTTACTAGTCATCGAACCTTACTTACAAAAAAGAGAAAATAATGCAGTATTAGAAAAAAACTGTTCTGTATCAATTAACACTTGACGCAGACTCCCCAGTAGAATAATCATTACAGACGTTTGCTTCGGTAACGGAAAAATGCCTACCTGTAGCACAATTGTTATGCATTTTTGCATACGAACCACCACTAGTTTAAAATTCCTATCATAACTACGACGTTCAAATTTTCTTAGTTGCGATGCCGATTAACCTTTTTTTTTCCTTCAATATGGTTACTCGTAAAACACGTGCTCATTTACAAATACGTTCTATACAAAAACGGCTTCGACCAGGAGTAAACGAAGTACGGAAAATTAATTATAAGTCGTAGATACAGCTACTATGTCGTACTCGAACCCCAGACGTATTCACTCCGGGAATGTTGAACATCAGCACCAAAGTTGGTCATCAAACAACTTTGATCACTCGCGTTCACAGACATGATGCCGTTTTGTTGATCACGTAGCTGCTCTAGATCACAAACTGTTTAGTTTACCATCATGTTACAATTGTATCTTTGGTAAATGCAACCTAACCAAACATAACTAACTGCCTGTAGTGTAATGTAATGCACTGACCCATTTATGCATATTTAATACTTGCACCAATATTTTAGCTATGGTTTTGTTAGGCGGTTTCGCAATAATTATAAATATCTGCGCGCCTGGATTAAAGACCAGTAACAGATCCTATAGGAAGAAAAACATGATGGAAATTGAAGTTAACCTCGTTTTTTGTTGTGATAGTGTTTTATTTCTTTTGGTAATATTAACCAAAGTTGTGTTTTTCGGAAGATTAGAATATTTCTCTGGAAACTATGAACTAAGTGCTATTACTGTTACCTATGCCTGCATGTTAACCTCAATTTTTTTGTAATGCGAAAATAAGACAACCCCTACATTTTTTAAAGTGAAATTTGGAACAAAATATAGCCATATTCGGGTGAATATGGTATATGTAACACAGATGAATTGTTATTTTTCTGGTGAATGTATTAATTACGCACTAAAAATTTGCGCAGTATTTGTAAACACGGTAACTATTAAGTTTACTGACTTTTCTGTAAAAAAAAAAAAATCATGGAAAATGGTATATTTCCACTCTACTAATGACACAGAACACGAATATATGAGGGGCATGAACGTAAGACTAATTTCTTAATATGTGCCCTCCTAACCTAACAGAACCTAACCCCACGATGGGTGAATCACTATTTTACATTTTTAAACTAACCTAGGATTGTAGGGTTTTACACTAACCTAGGCTTTTTAGGGTTTTAAACTAACCTAGGATTGTTGGGTTTTACACTAACTTAGGATTGTAGGGATTTAAAGGAACCGTAAAACACACCAAAAGAATATCAATTAACTCACCTAGGTAGGCGGCTGGTACAATTCCTCTGTTAACGGCCAATTCAACCTTACCTCACTCGACGAAACACCATGTTGCACTAAAACGCCACATACGTGAATATAACACACTGAAACACTCGTTCATAGCCGAATATTACGCACTCAAGCACTCGTACATAAGCGAATATAACACACAGAAGCACTCGTTCTTGCTTTCTCCGTTTGAAATCCGCCGGATTGGGACGTCACGACTCGCCCCGGCAAAGAGACAACTGAGCTATTTCAAAAATATCCATTACCAATGCATCACCGCGACATAACAATACCCACAAGCCAATGCGGTGATGGCAGGAATCATGGCGTCCGCTGTAAACAAAGTGGCGGACTACTCATATTTTTAACTATTTTATTTAATACGTTGTACTTATGTTAACATGACGCCCTCCTGAATACTAACTAGGTAAGCTGTGCAGAATTCAGTAATGCTACTTTCGTTTATCTAGGATGCTTCTTTCAGAAAAGTCACTAAACTTAATAATTACTGTAAACACTGCCGACTTTACTCATTTGCTGTGCTTTGCGGTTACGTTTTTGAAGACTAGCGGCTACGGCATTTGCAACTATAGAGTGAGGGTGGCGATTGCAGTCTGCTGCTTACGTCACTAAACTGGTTAAGAATGCCAAACATAGTTGCTGTTTTAGATTGTGCCCAGGAGTTTGAAAGTGAAGATTTTTTTGGTTGGTTGGTAAGAACTGACCGAAGTTGAAAACTGCAATGGAAACATTCAGTGGGCAGGAAAAGACACGTACTTAAAACACTGCCTTGTCGTATGCACAGTAATACTGAAAGACGTAAAAAATAAAAAGACAACTGCATTAGAAGAAAATTTGTGTTATTTTCATATTGCCAAGAAAGCAATAACAATTACTTTAGGTTTCTGCCACTTCTTTGTAGAAATATTTTACTATGTAAGGAGTATTTTTATTTTATGAATAATAAAATATTTACTTGTATTTTGTAGTTAGGTTGTAGATTTGTGTTGGAGGTATATTGAACCGAATGGGATTTAATTGATATTATCTACAAATTAATAAAAGCTGTATGTGAGATATGTAAAATCTTGTAGAACTCTGTAAAGTACAAGATTTATCGCACAAAAATTACTGTGACATGACGATGTGTGTTACATGACGTGTGCTCTCGTAAGAATGTCCATTCATCTTTATTGTTAAATATTTTTGAATGTTTTCTACTTAAATATGTACTGATTAAAAGACTGAATAACAAATTATGTTTAGTTTGAGTGAAATCGTTGCAAGAATTACATATTCATGTTCTAATAATAATGCATGCATTTTTTGCTATTAAATTTATTTGGCAAAATTAAAAAATATTATTTTTAATGAGCTGGTGAAATTTCAATGACGAAATCAGCTCATTTTATTGGCCATAAAAGTGGAGCCCTCTACCTATCCCTGACCCCGTACGGAAAATTAAAATTTTACTTGGGCCATTTTCGCATGGTTTTAGCAGCAAAATTACATGTGATATTTGTTAAATACAGTCAAATGGTTCCAGTGAATTGACTCGTAAGCTCTGTTAGCTTAGTAAGACCAAATTTGGCATATTTTGAATGATTTTGACCCCCAAAAAGGAGAAAATTACATTTGTGTTCAGTGTTTCCTAGAGTAAAACCATGTTTTAATAAAATATTAATTAATTTTAATATTTTGAAGTATTCTGAGAGAACTTATACCCTATATGAACATCAGGTCCTGCCATTCTCGCCAAAAAAAATCCAGAACACAGTGCAGAGCAAGCTTTTATCGAGTGCGAGAAGGTAAGCCTTCACTAGCCTTCACTAGCCTTCACTAGCCTTCACTAGCCTTCACCAGCCTTCACTAGCCTTCACCAGCCTTCACTAGCCTTCACTAGCCTCTTACAAGAAAATCAGTTGATTTATTATTTAAGTACTAACTTCATAGGCCTGTTACCCGGTTCTTCGTGGGCTCGAACAACAGCGCTGAACTGTTGCTGGTTAGAGTTCTCTGGTATGACTCTAGTTGGCTCGGCCTCTGCTTGGCTCAACACTTAGTTAGGATATTTTGTCGCCTGCTCTTCTCTTGCGTGGCTGACCGTAGAACCTACCTACGTGCCTTCCACCCGTAGGAGTGGTACCAGGTTGCGTATTAGAAAAGCAGCTACCAACTCCACTTTGCAGCATAACCCCCCGGGAACGAGCTCAAGCCGCCCAACAGTTGGAGAGGCCTCCCATCACCCTACACCCCTCCTTATTTCAGCCCCCAGTCAAGACCGCCGGAGAACCACAAACCCACGGTGCCACCTCAACCGAGCCAACAGCCACCGCAGCACCACCTTCGCCCCGAGCCTGGGCACGAACTCCAGCAGGAGCCAGCTCCAGCTGAAGCAGAGCCAGGAGCTAACCCAAGCGACGTCTGTCCTAAAGGTAAACCAGTTGCAGTGTGCAGGCCGGTAATGCACAAGGTCATTCGGCACACTCACTCCAGACTTTACCAAGCCGCCAAACCACGTGCTCCAGTGAACAAACCATAAGACAATCTTGACAGTCAGCCTTGTCTCTGACCAACACACCTAAAACTAGCCCTACTGTGACGTCCCCGTCAATCACAGGCGTCACGCACCACACTGCTTACTTACTGGTGAAGTTTCCTTTGAAAAAATTACACCTTTTACCCGTAAAAAATAACATGGAATAAAGTTTTATTCAAAATATGTTTATCTTTTAAAATAAATTAATATATCAGTATCAAATCCAAGAAGAACTTGAAAATGAATATCATACTCTGTAAAATATGCAGCTTGATATTAATAAACATTTTTGGCAACAAGATATAAAGCTTCTGGGGTATTATTTTATTCACAAGACTTTTTCCTAATGGTTTGAATTAATATTTCACAAAAATAATTTTGATTTTATGTAGGAAATGTTTAAACAAAGTTTTCTTTGAGAGAAACAAAAAAGCACTTTAACATGCAATTTCTGGATTTTTTTAGAGGTACAATTGATCAGTTTAGATTTTTATGATTGTAGCGATTTTACAAAGTCATTCTTATAAGGGAATTTGCTGTATGTTATGAGAAACACGTAAATATGGCTGCCCATTAATATATTCATGTTTTGGTGTTTGAAAGAATTAGGAATGTGACTGCATGCATTGCAACTCCGACGTCACATCCGACAGCTGAGTGCATGCATGACCCTGTGCCACAGCCGAGTCCAAGGAGCACGCATCGTGTGCTCTGCTTCAGCTGATGGGAGTGGTATAAAGGCACACACGCAAGTGACATACACTATACATCACTACACGCACACGAGTGGCAAGCGAAATATTACAATTTGGACACCGCTCTTGCCCACCTTTCCCTTTCCTAAATCTTCCTTTTTTTAATACTGGAATACTATCTAACGGGCGGAAGTCTCGGTTCTGCCTCCCGCCACTAAAGCCGCACAGCACGACCCTGGTTAACGACTCGGCTCCAACATTGCTCATTTCATGTCCCTCTACACCAAACTTACACAAGTCTATCTTCGCAAACTGACAATCGCCCTACTTTCTCCCGCATTGGTCCAATTAAAGGAATATATACTTTTATCCTCCACGACTATCGGACAGATTTTCCACTTGATCTCTCCGCTTTGCGCTGGTTTGCTGTGCCCTTCCATCTAGTCCCGTCCTCTTTCAGGGTGTGTCCATTGTTACAATTACGGCCATGGCACCAGACAACACTGCTGAAGCCGCGATGCATGCGTACATTTATAACACAATAACTCCGAGCTAAGACGTGTAGGGCTTGCCCTGAGACGCACTCCATTCTCCAACCGTCTAAGCTACTAACAAGCATGCCGGAGGGCCCACAGAACAGTGCAGGGGCCCACGCTGGCGTAGCAGAATTTCAAAGTTCTCCAGTAAAAAAAAAGTTACTCTAGCGGTGGTTGGCAAAGTATAAGGGTCCTAGTGGCCAGGAGGCAAACTAGGGTAAAACGGGAAATGTGCAATGTAGCGGAGGGGTTATCTTATGTTTAGGCCAGCGGCTGTCTAAATTTCATGTATTGGTGGGCCAGTTCCGAGAATAGCAGTTCTGCACTACTTACACCATTATCAGGAGACGGCAAGGCCCTCGCCACGATTTTGTAACAGGAGTCAAAGTTCTGATTGTGAAATGCAGCATGTAATTTGATTGAATAAATCTGCTGTCTGCAAATAAAAGATTGATTTCCAAAAGAGTTGTGTAAACCACCAACAAGCTACAGCCTTTTTTTTTTTAGTAAACAGATCGAACAGCTTGCGTAGAAGACCTACGTTCAAAAGTGCATACTTTATAACAGTATACAAATACAGTTTGTCACTTTCGTATTCATACACTTTGATATTATGAAAATATGTTTGCGTTTCTGATAGTTAACTGAACTGTTCCGTAATCTTCATTAAATAAAAATCAAATAATTTCCTTTTTTTTTATTATAAACAAGTAGTTGTTTTCTACCGAAATATAGGCCTAGCACAAAATACACTACTGGCCATTAAAATTGCAACACCAAAAAGGGCATGAGCTATCATAACCAGATTTATTGGACAGAATACCCATCACACAGGTGACGTGATTGCTCCTGTAGCTTGGCTCGACATATAGAAGATGGAGTGATCAATACTGTGTGGCCCCAACACGGGCGGCGATAATCGCTGCTGCGTGATGCGGCATTGAGAGGAAGAAACTGTGGACGTCCGTCTGGGGTCTGTGCCCTTGCTGCTTCGATGCGTGCCTCAAGTTCATCCGTTGTGCCCGCGGTCATGATGCAAGGAAGTAAGGCAAAACAATCCAGTCGCCGAACTCGACCACTCGTGCTCATGTCAGTATCGGAGCCAGGACACTCCATTTACCAGCATTGTGCAACACGTAACTTTGCTCGTTTCCTTTTAAACTTCCTGTGGTTACAGGTTCACACCTTATTTATATATATCTCAAAAGTANGGGCGGCGATAATCGCTGCTGCGTGATGCGGCATTGAGAGGAAGAAACTGTGGACGTCCGTCTGGGGTCTGTGCCCCTGCTGCTTCGATGCGTGCCTCAAGTTCATCCGTTGTGCCCGCGGTCATGATGCAAGGAAGTAAGGCAAAACAATCCAGTCGCCGAACTCGACCACTCGTGCTCATGTCAGTATCGGAGCCAGGACACTCCATTTACCAGCATTGTGCAACGNCTCATGTCAGTATCGGAGCCAGGACACTCCATTTACCAGCATTGTGCAACACGTAACTTTGCTCGTTTCCTTTTAAACTTCCTGTGGTTACAGGTTCACACCTTATTTATATATATCTCAAAAGTATTGATACACGAGTTTCCAAAGCAATTTTATTCCTAAATGTAACAAGAGAAATATGTATAAATATGGATGGTAAGCGGAAAATACACTTGACAAGTGCTGTATGAAGGGAACACACGTGTCACGTGTAGGGACGAGTGCCAAAACATGATAAAAAATGTATTGGCCAATACTAATCTTACTAAGTCTACAACTCAATTCTTTCATTGTTGGCACATATACAAGCCGAATCATCTAAAATTTGCACCGTAAATATTTCTGAAATGGAAGGCGCTGTTAACGTACTGGTTTCAAAGAAGCAAAGTTTAGACAAGGGCCCATAATTAAAGCCCAGACAGAGATTTTAATAATCATTAGAATGTGCATATCTTGTACAAAGTTACATTTTTTTAAATGGAACAATATCTACTCGCATCAAGAGAATAAAACTAGAGGAAATTAGAATGCCAGTGGTGTTTTTTTTGCAGAATTTTACGTGCTATCGTAATATGACAATTTTTAATTGCTCTAGCACTGACCAAATATTCATTCATTTTGCCGAATATTTCAATTTATCAAAGTTTCAAGTATGAAGTATAATTGACTCAAAATTGATGCTATTTTCCTTCAACAATACAATATTACTTGGTTAGAGCTCAATTTTGTTGCCAGTAATAATTATTTGCAGGTTTTTAGCCTCTGTAACATGTTGTGGGCGAACATGTGTTTTTTTAGAATGATAACTAGGTATAGAAGTAAATTTTCAAAATGATACCAGTTATAAGATTGGACATTAAAAAAAAATATTGGTTTTTAAAGGTAAAACTTTTGGACATACCGTTAAGTTAATGAGATTAATTTGGGTTTGAGAAGGGTAGTTTTGCTAAGAAGCCAGCTGTAGGTACAAAATTGTTCTCAAAATGTACGTTGATGGCCACATTGTAGCCCACTTAATATCATATCTTCGTGGAATTT
>NQII01002927.1:116432-144010 GCA_002778355.1 Clitarchus hookeri | reverse complement strand
ACGCTGGGAAAAAATTTGGGGTGGGGGTTGATGCTGGCTACATCCACTACATCCATAGCACGTGGTTTGTTTCAACTGCTGGCCGCCACGATTTATAAATTATGATTGTCACGAGTTCTGGTAGTCTCTTTTCGTTCCAACATTTGAGTTCAATTTGGTTTGTTGTACAAGCCTTTATTTGCCCAAGTTTATAAATTAAAACTTTTAAATTCTTAATATCAAGAATAAAAACCGGTTTTTGTAGTGAGTCAAACGAGGCTTGCTGTATTTAAGTTGAATTTAACTCTTACATTTAACCGTAGCATCAGTAAACAAACAATTTTAGTAAATTAAAACAAAACAAATTTTTATGCTACAAATACATTGCAATTATCACTGCAAAATGTGTTTGCTCCTTTCACACAACTATTTTTAGTTTACTCTGGAAATTCAATAAGATGAATTCACGTTAAGGTGTAATATTTATAACAACGGGGTTGAATCAAGAATATTTACACGTCCTCACGTTGAATTCATCATTTTCCTTGAATGCAAATGCCTACTTCGTAGCAATGTCCTATGGGCAAGTAAACTATTTTGCGGCACCCATGACCTACACAACTCGGCATAGTGTCAAAATCATAATTACAACACTCAACAGACGAAAAATGTCTTACTTCGAGACAAACAATGTGTCTAGTTAAGCAAGGGACACACTTGTTCCGCTCGGTTCGGAACGGACCTTTCTGCAAAAATACAAGAGCATGTTTTCATATGGCAGACCACGCCCTACAACGGCTCGATCCGGCCGCCGGGCCGAGTCGTAGTGCGCGGGTTCCCATGTGAAAACTTGCTTTTTTACTTTTGCCGAAAGGTCCGTTCCGAGCCGTTAATAGCGGAAGAACTGCGCGCCCTCCATTACTGGCACATCCTACCTTATCCTCCTCAGCTGACGTCATTGAGGGCGGGTAAAGGAGGGGAACATGCGCATGACTTCACCTTCCCTCTTTACATCATGGTCATTAAGGCCATGGCAGCCGAATCCCTCTTTGCCGTGATGCACGTCTCCTTGCATGAAATCCCTTCCTTGTAGGCGTATGGGGCTTAGTCCCGAGACGCACTTAACTCCCGTCCCTACCGCGGGCTCATATAACACTTAGTTTTAGAGTAGGTTAGAAAAAAAAACATCATGGCCACGGGTGTCCTGTTGTCGGTCCGACCATGTACCACACGTTTCTGATGAGCGTGGGATCTGGTGAATGCGCAGGCCAAGGAAGCAGTGTGACGTGGTGGTCGTCCAGGAACAGTTGGATGATGTGTGCTACACGCGGTCGCACATTGCCCTGCTGACTCAGGCTGGCTCTGAAATTAGCAGACAACACCTTGCTCCAACATGTCCGCAAAAACAGTTGTTGGTCAGCGTACCAGCAATGCAGACCAGGAGCGAGCGGGACTGGAATGTGATGGCACCCCATACTATAACCCCAGGTGCTGAGCCGGCATGAAGGTGCATAAAGCAAGACTCGGCTAGGCGTGCGCCACGGTGCCGCCAGACACATCACGGGATTCGTTGGAGAATACGATGGCATGCCATTCGGCCTTCCAGGCTCGATGTCCCACACACTATTGCAGCCATATACTGCAATGGTGTCGTGACCGACTGTCATGGAGCCATGCAGAGTGGCAGCGAGTAATCATCAGTGATGAGTCCCACTTTTGTCTTGGTAGCGACGACTAACGAATCCGTATGTGAAGGCAACGTGGGCAGCGCCAAGATGAACGAGTTGCTGTCTCACATCCAGACGACCCGGTGTTATGGCGTGGGGTGCGATTTTGTGCGATGCCCGGTCACTGATGGTCTTCATCATGGGCACTTTGACAAGTCAACGGTACGTTTGTGTGTGTGAGTGAAGAGATTTGGGCGGCTTTTGACAGTAAGGTTTTAAGAGCCGATGAAGGTAAAACGAGGTGAGTATGGAGCGGCGCCACAATGTAGGGGNGGCTTTTGACAGTAAGGTTTTAAGAGCCGATGAAGGTAAAACGAGGTGAGTATGGAGCGGCGCCACAATGTAGGGGCAGTAAGCGAATGTTGAAGCTGCTTGGGTTATCGCAGGACACCATTAGGGACTTGTCCACAATCCCATGCCGCGACGTCTGGCGGAATGTGTTCGCAAACATGGCTGTCCGGCGTCATACCGACAGACATGTATAGCGCAGTAAATACATACTTCACCTAATGTACATCGCTCATGAATGCAGATTTTTTGTTTTACACGCGTAGAATTACGTTCCAATTTGAAGGCATATAATAGCAAAACCAAACAACCTACATCCTTGATTGACCAATCAAATGAACTGTGGAATCGTGAAGTTTGTTCACCATACATTCATAAATGTTCAATGTGACCACCATGAGCGGTCCGAACGACATCTACGCGATAATCAAACTCGTTCCACACTCTTGTCAGCATGTCCGGTGTTGCGGTTTGGATGGCGTCCGTAATTCTCGTTTTAGTGTCGTCAATGTTAGCTGGCAATGGTGGACGAAACACTTGATCCTTTATGTACCCGCATAGAAAAAAATCGCACGGGGTAAGATCCGGGCTTCTTGGGGGCCAGTGATGAAGAGCCTGGTCACCAGCTGCTCCTCGACCAATCCAGTGTTGCGGCAACGTCTCGTTCAGGTATCCGCGAACAGCTAGGTGCCAATGGGGTGGCGACCATTCTGCTGGAAAATGACGTCCCCCGTCGCCTCTACTAACTGAGAAAACAACCACTTTGTAAGTATGTCCAAATAAGTGATTTCTCCAAATTGAACGTGTTTTGCGCTGTATCCAAAGACACTGCCATGTATCACAAGCGTTTTATACTTGTGTTAACATAAAAACACCCTACTTTTGGTTAAATTGAACTCTTACTTATATTTTATCTCAATTATAACATTTCNTTGTGTTAACATAAAAACACCCTACTTTTGGTTAAATTGAACTCTTACTTATATTTTATCTCAATTATAACATTTCATTTACATTTAATATAAATAAATATAGGGAGAAACATAGGTGTGTTGGTAATGCCCAGTAAGAAACAGTTCTTATGCAAAATGTTATTACACTGAGCGCGCACGAATGCGGTGCGTTGATCCTTTGGTGCAATTTTCTAGCTTTGTCTGCAGAATGCGGAAGAATATCCTGGAAGTAGAAGTTAAGCAGGAATTCAGAAAAGTTGGAAGTAACCGCGAATGGAATATATTTCTTATTTCTCAAGAATGCTAAAGATTAGCTGTATTTTTTAATATATATAAAGCGAGTGAATGGCTTCGTTTACATAAACATGATGGTTAAAAAACATGTAAAGCGACAAATAAACAGGAAATAAAAATTATTTGCAGTATTAGACTTAATGAGAAATTAAGAGAATCACTGTTGCCATGTCAAAAGAACGTTCATTACTAGGTTCCTGTACTACTCGTCTATGGAGTTTTTTTTTCTCACAGCAAGAAAATCTTTGAGACCTTTGAAAATGATTAGCGAAAATGATTAAGAAAGTCGCATCACATGTTTGCTACATTTCAGTGCGTTTGAGGGTAAGGAGAAAAATACTGTTCTATGTATATTTCAATGCATTTTCTTCTATAGTATATTCGCAGTTACTTCAAACTTTTCTGAAGTCCTGCTTAAGTTCTAATTTCAGGATATTCCTCTGCCTTGTGCAAACTAAGCTTAACCGAGTCTGGAAAATTACACCAAAGTGACAGCTCACCGCATTCGTGGGCACTCAATGTATTAATATTTTGCATAAGAACTATTTCTTGCTAGGCATGAGAAACACGCCTATTTGCTCACTGTTTTTATTCATATTGATTATGAATAAAGTATTATAATTTATAGGCAAAAAAAANGAAACACGCCTATTTGCTCACTGTTTTTATTCATATTGATTATGAATAAAGTATTATAATTTATAGGCAAAAAAAAATGAAATTTTCGTGTAACCAAAAATACGGAAGTTTTATGTCAACGAAAGTATAACAAGCGTGTGATACNAAAAAAAAATGAAATTTTCGTGTAACCAAAAATACGGAAGTTTTATGTCAACGAAAGTATAACAAGCGTGTGATACATGACATATTTAGGAAAGAACCAAACACGTCATACATGGGGTGATTTTTCAAATGCTTGATTTTCAAAAAGTGTGAAAAAACTGCGAACATATTATACCCGGTGTAATGCAGAATTCAGTGGCTAAAAAACGTCACCTTAGAAGGGGGCACGACTTTAGACCCTGGGAAGCATTTAGGCGCCTCTCTTAACTTTTTCAAGCATGTACAAAACGATTGTTTTATTTGTAACTGCGTTAGTACCAGTATAATAGCCTACCATATTTCGGGACCGATAAAAATGTGTTTGTGTCTGATGTAATGTGCATCAGCTCTTTCAGAAACCACAGCATCTAGTCTAAACAACGAACGATGAATTCCACACGTAAGGGGCCATCTTATTGGATGCAGTTTCTGCTGTGTGCGATGTGCATCACTTCCCGTGCAGCGTCCAATAGCTAGACCATCATGCTCTAAAGGTTAAGGCGGCCTACCTGGGGCTTGAGGCAGCGATAAGAGCTACACTGCCATGCACATCAAGGGCGCCATTGCCCCTAAGAGCAAGGCTCTGAACCGGTGAGCAGTGTTCTTGCCGTGTCACGCCAACCTATGGGACTTTAGACGGCGACTCTATCATTTTATTGGTGGGAAGTCGGTAACAAGGTTGAATACAGAGCCCTTGAGTATCTTCATGTGTGTTTGACGTGTGTATTGTGAGGTACAGCACTTTCAAAAAGCAGTTTTAGATATGCTGGAGCGCACTCAAATGTATCTAGAGTGCGTAACGTCTTGAAATCACGCACCAGTTCTCGTCTGAAGTGCGTCCTCCTTTCGTAGATCTGCACACTGGACTCACGTTTAATAGTTTCGCGGAAGAACGTGTATTTCACACATTGCAACGCAGTTCAAATGCCAGGTAGGCTGGCCACTTAAAGCACATTTGATTCTGTTATAAATTTAATTTTGGTGCGATGGAAACCTAAATTACATACGAAGATAGAGAGGAGAGATTTGGGAGGCTCTTAACATCGAGATCTTAAGAGCCGATCAGGGTGACGTGAGATGAGTATGGAGTAGCGCCGGAATGGAAGACTGGAAAAACGGGAGATCTCCAAGAAAACCCGCCGACCAGCGTCGTCGTCCGGCACGATTCCCACGCACGAAAATCCGGAAGCTACCCCACCGGAAGCTATGATGTACTATAGGAAGTACCATAAATTGCATATTGAGAGAAATTCTTCCAGGTATAAAATCCCGTGGTGCTAGACTTTCTAAATTTTACTAGGTCTGCCCATCGGCCTCGACGAGATAATGAACAGCATTATTTCCATTTTTCTACTGTTAAACTTTCGTGCTCCCGCCGAGGTCAACTTAAACCCGGCAGTGACTGTATCGCGTGGCGTGTGTGGGTTTTCTCAGAAAGAAGTCTCCTTTTATAGCTTATCTGTCCGGTCGTGCCTCTCCCCCGGCTTCAGGTGGGGCTCTCGGGTAGGCAGCTGTTGGNCTTTTATAGCTTATTTGTCCGGTCGTGCCTCTCCCCCGGCTTCAGGTGGGGCTCTCGGGTAGGCAGCTGTTGGCAAGCACGAGTGCCGGTTGAAACAGGAGACAACTTTCCTTATTCGGCTGTTTGGAGTGACCCCGCCTTAATCTCATAACCATTACAGGATGATCTGCTTTTTATGTATTTTACTGCTTCCACGCCCAACACCTACCTCGCCCGCCCGCCTACCAGCGTCTCCTTGCAAGGGGGGAATAATTCCCGGCCGCCACGACTTTCCCGATCATACTCGCTGCCGAACAACGCCGCCTTCCAGTAGCTATACGTAGTTCGCGGCCAACTGAGCACATTTGAAAGTCCTGTTTTATATATACTTACTTGTAGGCACGTTGTGTGTTCTTCCAGAATACAGTGTGAAAATATCACTACCACTTTATTCATGCGTCGGTGAAGTAAAAATGTGAAATTAGAAAAATTAATATTTTACAAATATGCTAATTTTTTATAATTGATTGCATTAAAAAAAATTCAGAAAACGAAAGAAATAATTTAAGTTGCCACAGATGGTTACCTGACACTTTTAATTTGACATTAAGTCNAAAAATTCAGAAAACGAAAGAAATAATTTAAGTTGCCACAGATGGTTACCTGACACTTTTAATTTGACATTAAGTCGTGGGACTACATTCCCTCCATCGTTACCAACTTTACTGGGCGCATGTCGCTCAATGCGCCAGTTAAAATATATGCAGGTAGGAGTAGTGACTTTTTTCTAAGGTTGATTTCAAAAGTGCTCACTTTATCGCGAACAGCCGCTACACAGCTGCAAAACTCACGCAACTACAGCTCTACGCCAATTANGCAAAAGTGCTCACTTTATCGCGAACAGCCGCTACACAGCTGCAAAACTCACGCAACTACAGCTCTACGCCAATTATTAACACGGGCAGATCTACACAAACGTTTTTGAAAAATGCCTCCAAGAAGGATACATGTGATTTAAATGAACTTTATACCACCGATTAGGTACATGACAGTACACAATTGCTAAGGATTCCAGAACTGTACATGATATCTGTCCTTGAGAGTTCAGTATGGTGCGAAGCCCCCCACGTGCTGCAATCAGAGACCCTACACGTCGTGGCATGGAATCAAAGAGGATCTGTATATGTACTTGGAGAATCTCCCTCCACGCGGTTTGTATGCGAGTCCACAACGCATCAACAGTGTTTGCTGGAGGTCCGTGGCGAACAGGTCGCCGACCCACTATATCCCAGACATGTTCGATGTGCGACATGTCAGGCGAACGTGCAGGCCAGGAAAACAATGGCACCCGTCGTTCATTGAAGAAGGCTTGCACATTCCTCGCCACATGTGGACGGGCATTATCCTGCTGAAATATGGCACGTGGAGACGCCTGAAGAGGGGGCAGTACCTCGGGCTCTGCAACCTCTCTGATGTAATGGTTACTGTTCAGATTGCCCTCAATACGTAGGAGTCGAGATCGCCTGCTGTATCCAATGGCGTCCCAAACCACCACACTTGGTGTTTATCCGCTATGTCTCTCCAAAATGCAGGTTGCCAGATTGTGGCCACCACGGCAGCGTCTAACACGTATGAGGCCATCACAGTAGGACAGGTTGAAGCGGGATTCGCCCGAAAACACTACATTTTGCCACTCAGCAAACCAGCGACGGCGTTCACGTGCCCATTGCAGCCTGAGGCGTTTGTAGTTTCTGGACAATGGAAGCCGACACAATGGCATGCATGCCACCAGTCCAGCCCGTAGCAGACAGCGTCGAACCGTCCACACATGATATAGTGTTCCAGTGTCGAGCCAACACTGTGGACGAGGCTGTACGGTCCGTACCACCATGCGGACAAGATGGAAGCCATCTCATGCTGTGGTCACATTGCGTGGTCCAGTACCCGCTCGTCGCTGCGTACGACCCTCTTCTATCCACTGGTTCCACACACGCACCACTGTCGTAGCAGCGTGCCCTGTACGAGCCGAAATGTCACGGTATCACAACCCCGTTTCCCAGAGATCAATAATACTGCCCCGCTAAAACTCACTCACATGCTGATATGGCACCCTTTGATTTCGACGAGGCCTACTGGCACTTTCTTTCACTTCGTTTGACGACTCTTCACTGTCTGAGCTTGGCGTAACACTGACCTTTCCAGTCACACACGGGAGGGCACTGCTAGGCCTACGTGTGCGCCATCTCTCTGCAATCGTAATCACTGTTCTACACATCGTCCGAGTTTGGATTCATTGGGTGTTGCACTTTTAACAAACAATAGTGTAAGAAGGGACATCAAAGGCCTGTCTACAACCAGCCGTACCTGTGGACGTGAACGTGTCCATGTCTCGGAATCTCGACTTCAAGTGACGTCAAACTGGCGCAGCCCGAATATGGTCTACAGATGCGTTGTCGGAAAGCGAACTTTCAAAATCTGACACTAGATCGCAGTAAATACGACACACTATTTGTTGTTACGTAGTTATTTTTAAATACTGCTTTATTATTGGTTATTTAATGTTTGCGAAATGGGTGATGTCAATATTTTTTTACTTTTATGGTACATGCCCTAAATAACTTCCCCAATTGACATCCAAGAATTTTCGTTGAACTTTTCGTTTTCAAAAGATTCATCCCTCATATTAAATAGTTCAGACAGAGCTCAGACTGCACTAATTAGCATTTCATAACGTTCTTCTTGGGAAAGCCTACCTTACACGACCATTGTTTACATTTGCAATGTAAATATTCTACGAGTACGCGCAAAAGTATCGGAATTCTTCGTCTTTTTCTGTCATCCTAGAACACGACTTGGGACAAAAAATTAGTTTTCTGAGTGCTTTGACTTGGGACACGAGTTGACCTGGGAGGTTGGGGCAGCGCCATGATGCCAGAGGGTCACGTGCAACAACCAGCGTATCCTTTTCTTAAGACAGTTGGGGATAGCCCAACTGTAGACAGGCCTTGAAGGACCGAAATCCCCTCCCCATTTTGCACGTAAGCTAACGTTTCCGGGAAATTTTTCTGAATTTTGGTTTCTAAATATAAACTACGGTGTATCTACCATAGTTATGAAGGACATTTGTTGCTAGTTTGTGTTTATCCCTCATCGTCAAAAAAATTAGTCGCACCAGCAAGAAAGTGTCGGATTGCAATGCCGTTCGGAAGGAGAGTAAAATTAGCCAGAATAAGACATTGCTACAAATTGAGACAGGCGTGGACAAAATACACAATGAGAACTTTGAAGGTCTAAAATATCAAAACCAAACAACCTACAACCTTGATTGACCAATCAAATGAACCGTGGAACCGTGAAGTTTATTTACCATACATTCATAAATGTTCAATATGACCACCATGAGCGGCCCGAACGACATCTACGCGATAATCAAATTCGTTCCACACTCTTGTCAGCATGTCCGGGGTTACGGTTTGGATGGCGCACCATACAGGAAACATCAGACCTTCCCCGTCATATTGACGTGTCGAACGCGAGCTCGCTATCCCCTCACCACCTCAAACCGAGAGTTACGATCGCCATCAAAACAGCAATACCTGACATGCTGACAAGAGCGTAGAACCAATTGTGATTATCGCGTAGATGTCATTCGGGCCGCTCATGGTGGTCATATTGAACATTTATGAATGTATGGTAAACCAACTTCACGGTTTTACGGTTCATTTGATTGGTCAATCAAAGTTGTAGGTTGTTTAGTTTTCATGTTATGGACCTTCAAATTTGGGGTATTCTTTTATACTCCGCCTGTATTTTAGTAGCGTCCTTCTCAGTTCTACAATAACTTTTAACAGCGTGAGTTTTAAATTGGCTAAAACCATTTGAAGCACTTATTACCTTAATATTCCGCCCACGATCTGTTCGAAAAGTACAGAAAACTCCCGCCCGCTGAACTGGTTCCTCTTCCTCCCAGATACGCCCAGACGGCCTCATCCTGCCGGTAAGGTAATTTAATTACAGGCCTGGCTGGCATTCGGAGCCATGAGATCTCGCCGGTATCTGCAGAGGGAATCACACCGTGCAAGTAGTCACTTCCGGTTCCCAAGTTTAGAAAACTGGCACGTAATAAATCATTGCGGAAAATCAAATAGTTCACACGATGAAAGAAAAGTTAATTACAGAGTTACGTAGGGAAAATAGAAGAATTATTAAACCAGGCTCCACGGAATTAATTACGTTAGCATCAGACTTGTTACAGACGTCGCGTTAATACAGAGAAAGAGATCGAACAAGACAACAATGAGTGTTTCGGCAAGGCTTAGTATACAGTCAACAAGTTTCCGTGACGCGCGCTATATATCAAATTTTATATCTAGGCAGAAAAACTGAGCACCTAGAAGGAGTAATGGAAATGATTCGCACCCTAGTGCAAGACTACCTATCTTAACTACTAAACTTGAGGTTTGGGGAAATGTCTTATCACTAGACAGTGAAATACTGTCGTATCATTTTATTTACTTTTACTGGACGTACGGCCTGTAAATATGTTGCAATTCGGAAATATATTAAATAAGTAAACATAAGAGTTTTATATTTATACATACATTTGTTTTAAAAAGTTCTGAATGGTGCAGTGTTATATATTAACACAGTTTTCAAACTTCCAGTTGCTTTGCTAACATAGTCCATTCAAAACCTGTTAAGATGGCACAATTATTTCTTTACTTTCATTTATTGTATCTAATACACGTTGAGTTACGATCGCCTTGCAGCCAAGGTGCGATATGGAACTGTGCGAGTTGAAAGGCAATGTTGCTTTGTTGCAATGATTACCGCGTCAGATTACACGGACAACAGAGTTGGCAGTATGGGCGTACTGCTGGTGCGATGTCAATAAGATCTAGCATCCCTCGGGGTTAGATGTATGCACAGATTCATTTCGCAAGGGAGATGTATAGCAATTGTATCCTCTTCTGAGGCAAGTCGGCTCATGACTGTTGTAAATCCTGCATATCGGCAACGGCTCGGAGTCGATGTCTGAGATGATTTCACGCATGTTTTTTTTTATCGGGGATAGGTCGAGGCACCGTGCTGATCACGAGTTCCTGAGAATGACGGAGGCAATCCACACGCACGCATGTCATGCGTGGATAAGCGTAGTCTTGTTGACAGATGATACCTGGGTCAGGTAACGCACGATGTCCCGGGATATACTCTGTTAGCGGTTTGTTCAAACTTTTTAAATCAATCCTTTGAAAAAAATCACCCCATGACGTGTTTAGTTCTTCCCTAAACATGCCATGTATCACAAGCGTTTTATAGTACTTCTGTTAACATAAAAGTACCTCATTTTCGGTTAGATTACACATTTACTTATATATCATAACAGTTAATTTATAATTAACATGAATAAAAACATAGTAAAAATATGTGTGTTAGTAATGCCTAGTAAGAAATAGTTCTTATGTAAAATTTTATTACAGTGAGTGCGTTGTCCCTTTGGTGTGATTTCCTAGACTCGGTTAAGCTTTGTTTGCATCGGGCGGAGGAATATCCTGAAAGTAGAACTTCAGCAGGGCTTCAGAAAAGTTGGGGGTAACCGCGAAGGAACAATATCTTTGACTACGTCTGATATCATTACCAGAGGTGATCTGTAATCATACCTCCGCACGCCACGATGCCAAGAGTAGTGCAGGTGTGTCTCTCCACAACGTTTTCAGGGTGTAGCCGCTCTCCTCCACGTCTCCATGTTTGCACACGACGACCATCCGTGGTGACGCAGAGTCGAGACTCATCGCTGGACATTATGCGACGTCACTCGTTATCACTCAATGTATTCCACTTACGTCACCACTCCGAATGTCTCCGTCTCACACTCTGGTGTTAAGGGCTCCGCCTGATTGTCACGTGAAGTGTGTTGCAGACGTCTGGCAGAAATCACGCGATTTTAAAACCGTTGGATAATTTGTAGTGGTGTCTAAACACGAAATCCACTTAAGAAACATTTCGTGCCCAAGGACAAGATCCAAGTTCTCATTTAAATAATCTCCAAGGAATATTAGGGGCCGCGGTGATGTAGTGGTCAGACTACTCTCCTCCCACCTAGGCGAATCGAGCTCGATCCCCGGCGGGGTCGCTCCCTGATTTTTGCATGTGGGGAATCGTGCCGGACGATATCGCTGGTTTGCAGGTTTTCTCAGGGATCTCCCGTTTCCCCCGCCCTTTCATTCCGGCGCTACTCCATACTCACCTCGTTTCACCCTCATCGGCTCCCAAGACCTCGTTGTTAAGAGCCGTCCAAATCTCTTCGCTCACTCACTCACCACAAGGATTATTTCTGGACATTAATATTACTAAAACTGGTGTTTTCAGAATAAGCTTCAGCTGATGAATTCTCTATACAGAAACTTCTGAGCTATCTTTAAACACGCATAATAATTGTACCTTTTTTTTAGCGTCAGCGCTTGTAAGTCACGTTCAGATGAGCCGCTGACGGATAGACGGGGCACGCCAGTTGAGGCGATGGACCTAGGGATGAATGAGCGAGAGTCGGCTTCAGAGCTCACGCGTTTCGAGGCGTCGAAAGCGCAATATCGCTGCATACAGCCTTAACTGCAGCCTATGCACGGGATGGCGAACCAATAGCCTGGCTTAGACATGGTGCGGGATGACGCAGGTTGTGTCCAGTAACTGTGTCCAGATGGCAGCTACCGACGCTAACAGGGCTGCGTGCCGCTAGACGCACAGTGCGCTTCTTGGGTGTGGTCTGTCTTGGTCGACCGGGTCCTTCACGCGTGCGAGTGCCATCACGAGCCCTCTGGTTCCACAATATGTTTATTGGCACATCGGAATGCCCCACATGCTTGGCAATTGCGCGATACGTCTACCCGATACCGGGCTCATGCAGAGCCCTATCAAGTTCTGTGTGTTGGTAACGCTGTCTAATGATGGATTTACATTGGCTCGACGTGACAGATGCGACTCGACAGGTGTAGTGCGAATGTAAATTGCTGTTTTAATGAAAATACTGTGTCGCGACAGTTGACACCAAATATTATATTATGACAGTTCATAGCTGCATTTACGAAAGTGTTGCAGAAGGCCGTCCGTGTTTACGCGTATGAAAAAAGAAGAACTTACAACACAAAGAACCACATGAATATTTATGTTTTTGTAAGTTTGGACCACGTGATAGTGGCCTAAATATGTTTTTATATAGTTTACGAACGTCGCCTATCTTCCCAATATGAACACACTCAATCGTATTTACTATCTTCGCATGTTATTGCAAATGTTACCAACGGAACATTGCCACCACTATCTTAGCAAGAAAATACACTCGTTTATTAACGACTGCCACACCCGCGACGTGGCAAAAGTAGAAATTATTTCTATTCAGAGTCCGACGCGCCCGAGATTTCTGTCACGTTGACGTCACAAAACACTCGTCTGTGATTGGGAGAAGCATTATTTCCGTCGTGTCGCGCCCGTCGCGCCAATGGAAATCCAGCATAATGCATCTGCGAGGCATAGGGCGTGTTCAGAAACCTACCCTTACTTTGCTGACTGACTAACCGCTTCTCGCACGGCTTACTACTGCTACAATCGTGGTGGAACAACGAATGCACTCTGTTGACCGTTATAGACATTACACGTCATTGCGTCTCCAATCTCTTACACAACCAGCGATGCACGCGTGCCAAGTTACGCCCAGTTTGGGCAATTCCTTCTGAGTGCTTGGCCTTTTTTGTCAGTTTGTGTATGTGTTTGTATGCGTGTGTAATGCGAGTCAGGACGAACTGCATTAATTTAGGGAGAAGATTCGTTACGTGAAGTGAAGTCGGAAATGTATTTTATTGTCTTTCTATAGAGTCAAAATTGTGGCATTTATGTGCACCATGAAATTCGAATTTAAAATAAATTTCTTTACACATGTCACAAACTACACACAAAAAGTCTAATGTTCTTGCAACAAAAAATTACTATTGAAACATTTCTTTAAACGTTAAATGTTGTAGTAAAATTAATAATGTTGCGACAAAGTTAGTAATGTTATAACTTTTACAACGTCTTATATTAATATAATGCAAATCTATTGTTGAAGTGTTAATTTTAATGAAGCCACTAAGTAACGTTGCCGTAACGAAAAGTTGTATTATGCTAAAAATAACAGGACGAACAAAATATTTACCGTTACTGCGACATTAAAGAAAAACACGTTTACACTGGCTTGGCAGTCGTAAAATGGCGGAGAGTAGTGAACAGCGATAACCTTGTAAAATGAAACCATCTTATTTAAATTTTAAAGCATAGTCTGAGAACTAAACGTAGCTTAGACCAGCTCTCAAGCCTTGCAAAGCAGTTTTCGTTTGCCAAATATACATATATTTCTAGAGCATAAAGTATTTCCACGTAACGAAAGAAAATTGCAGTTTGTCGAAATGCTGTTGTGAATACCCACAATGTGAAACTCAGAGTTGGTAGGACGTCAGGTGCTCAAGACGTGGGTTCGATTCCCCTCCAGGCCGTAATTTTTTTTTCCGTTGGTAATATATCGTTTGGTGGCAAAATAATTGTGCTTAATTTATTTTACATCGGAATATTTTTTGAAGCAAAGAAGATACAAGAAATTTTTTAACATAAATGTTAACATCAATTCAACACAATATTGGTTTTGCCGCAACATAAACACCACCCTAATGTTGAAACAATGTTTTTACAAGAGTACTTAGTGTTACATTAACATTAATATCTTAACAGTATATTACAACAACATAACAAAAAAGAAACTCTTGTAGTAACATTAATACTGTTGGCACAACATTAGACTTTTTTCTGTGTATTTTAGATTAGGCAAAACATTTTTTACCAGTGCTACAAAAATATTGGGAAATTTGAAAAGAGTGGGAAGATTTTGGCGGCTCTTAACAATGAGGTCTTGAGATGTGGGAATTTGGTTGTAACGCCATTCCTCTTGCAGTCCCTAAATGGCGGCCGACACCATCTCTTTCCTTTAATTTTGAAACTCTGAACTGTAATTCATGATTCGTTACCATAAGTTAATCAGCACGCGAAAATTAACAAAAAAAAAAAATGTTGTGTTGTCGGGCCTGGCTCGAGTTAGCCGTTTTAGAGATAGAGGTATGTTTATTTTAAAAGGTGTGCGTACGAATTCTTGGCAGGCGTGGAGTAACTGAATAACGAGGCGTTTCTCAGATGTACTTACTGCACGTACATCCAGTCAAGGAATCGCCTTATTACTGATTTGTAAATTTTGCAGTGGAGTTATCACAAGGGTGGAGGGCTGTCATTACATACACCGAGGACAGGTGCTGTATCCTCTGACAGAAACCTGTATTTTACTACTATACCTCAACATGACTTTGATGGTACAATAATAGTACCATACAAGGTAAATTGACAAGTTTGCAATGAAGTTAAGTGAGCACATTAAAACAAAAGATTGTAATAAACATTGCTAGATAGATTTACATTAAGGTGCATCGCCAGGCTACCCATTCTTCCTACCATACTGTTTTATAGTTTTTTCCCCATCTACCTCGCAGTCTCAACATAGCTTACATAAGACTCATTAACACTGATAAAAATCTCAGTGAGCCTGTTACTCTCGCTCTTGCAAATCACCTTTTTATTTTTGATAACAATTTCCTTGAGTGCCACTTAAAGTAGTTTACGAAACTAAGTTTAAAATCAACAGCTAACCCATTGCTACAGTTGGACCTGACGGACAAATACATTTTCAAGAACTTGTCTCTTGATGTCTGCTATTCCCGAAGATCGGGAGTCCTGTTCACTCCGAACGAAAGTTTGCTTTCCGAAGAAACGAAAGGCTCATGAGATCACTTACCTGTCTGTTAGTCTGTGTGTGCACATGTGCCTTCCCTCTCCCCCCACCTCCCTCTAAAAAAATTTGACATGTTAACCGAATTTCCCCAAACGCGATACAAATATCGTACTTAGGCAGGATACCCGACTTTAATAGTTTACAATCATGTCGGGCGCTTACTTTCAAAATGGCGGTGAAACGGCGGTACTTTAATATTTAGGGTGCTATTTCATAACTCGGGAACAATTCGGCCGATTCAAACCAAATTTTGTAAGTTAACAGTGCATCATCTAAGCATTAAATTTGGAGATGGATATAAATGTTGGATCTGCCGTTTTGGAATATAGCACTACATGAATTAATACAGCTTTTGCGTTATATCTCTGAAAATACTAGGCCTATGCTCGCCAAATTTAGCACGTAAATAATACTATGATAAGTCATTAAAACATAGATATTTTAAATATATGAGGTACTTATTTTCAAAATGGCGGAAAACCAATATTTTAAGTTTATTTAATATATTTACCATACCGTTTAGCCAACTTCAACCAATCTTTCTATACTGAAAGTATTTATTACAAGCATAATATATGTCAACAAATAGCCACTTTTGTCCGCCATTTTGTAAGGCATCGTAACATGAATAAAAGTAGTTTTAATGTCATATCACTAGAAACAGTGAACTGATTCCTACCAAATTGTGGCAAGTGATGTAAACTGATATGCTTTAAGTTGTATACACTTATATATACACTGTAGCTTAGTATGCTATGTCTTCTATACCATGTGATCAATTTCAATTTAATTTCGTATGCTGGTAGTATATATAATCAAATTTGTCTACAAAAATTTTTTTTTGTCCGCCATTTTGTAAAAAAGTGTGAAATAAAAAAACGTTATTGGCATATCGCAGGAAAAAATCAAACAGATTCCTACTTAATGTGGATAATAAGTTGTGCTATGGCAGGGCATATTAATTTATATGCTTTAAGTGGGCAAGGCACTTATTTTTAGATTCTCTGCTGTATAAACCTTTTACTTTTAGTTTAGTACGCTATGTCTACGAAACTATGTAACTAATATTAACTTTATATGCTGGCATTATTTGTGCAAGCATCAAATGCAACTGTTTTCTTAACCATTTTAGAAGATATAACCACGTAGAAAATTATAAGAGCATGGCATCACAAGTTACAAAGGAGGTTCGGATTTTTGACCTCCAACTTCATTACAAAGCGTATATCACAGGTGCAGAGATCGTAGAACAAGGTCAAAGGCTCCTAGTTATGTGTTAAGTACTTCAGCCGCGGCGTGGATTCGTGCGATAAGATCTCCCTAACACGTCAATGGGGTCTCGTGCATCATATTATTCATAGTATGTCAAACAGAATAGTCAAGTTGTGTTGAGATCTGGTGACCCTGGCGGCCATCATGGACCAGGTCCTCCTCTGACATTCCGTCGATCTGGATATGTGGCGTACAGGTGATTCCACACATTCGTTCACACTGTTTCAGATAAATGTCTTTGCGAAAGTCTTGTTGTAGTAGCTGTGTGGGTGGAATTAACGAACTGCCCGCAGAATTCACAGCTGAAGTTTTCTGTTTCGATGATTCTCCAGTGCGTATAGCACCAGTTACTATCTCAGTACATCTCCGATGTAATGCCAGCAGATAACGCCTAGCTTGCAGTGAAGGTAGGCTGGTACAGGCTTCGAGATAAGTTTTCATGTTGCCACTTTGCTACCAAACTGCGATTGTTTTTTTTTCACATGCGAAAGTAACGTGCTCCACATTCTGAATACAGTTTAGCTCATGTCACCGAGCATTGCTGCTTTCAGGCAATCTTTCTTGCAGTAACGACACAATGTTCTGGAATGCGTTCCATCTTGGGCCGAGACGATGCTCCCCTCTTCGCAATCCGAACCTCATCTGATCCATCCAGTCCCGATGTAGCTCTACATACAAGCTGTCGAAATGTAGCTCCTCGTTCAAGTAGGTAATCTAGAAAGGAAACAGTAAAAGAAGCGTGCGCTGTATTATAATGCGAGAGACTTCAAATACCATGGCAGACAAGATTTCGAAAAGATTGCGAACAATAAATATACGTCAACCTCAATAATCAACATTAAAAATACTGATATAGATGTCACACACTTAAGCAAAGAATGGGTTGNGGCGAAGACCTTCTAGTGTACTCTCGACATGAAATTACACAAGATTATAAAGAAACCCTCAAAATATTCCATCCATGGGAAGGTCAGTAAAAAAATTCAGTTAAATATACATATTAAATATAAGCATCCTAAGCGAGTAAAAAAAGACTCAGGAAATAAACCAGCGGGGTAAAGATTTAAACTGTTTAATATACGAATATATATACGAAGCCGAGACCGTCACATCGAGCCATCCTAATCCTGATTCTTACTATGTTTGGGAAGAAAATCACGGTGCATGAAAATAAAATCATACTAGAAATTTATATAAAAAAAGATACTTGCACTGCTAAATATAGAGAGAAATGGTCATATCTATCTCAATTCACATCGCGAGTTACCGGAATTGTTTTAAACAGCCCGAGCATTGCCTTCACATTCCACACATATACATACCAGCCCGTTAGCAGTGAGAATTAAAATGATCGAATAGCTACAGTACATTTTCAAGCCATTATATGCGCCATCATTTTTATACTGTTTGCACCTGCAATTCGCGCAGTGCCATAATATAATGCGACGAAATATATATTGATAAAGACAAACTGGTAGAAGAAAGGAACCGCTCATTTCTGTAAAGCAGATACACGCCTCCTTAAGGAAAAAAACTAGCACATACCTAAAAAAAATAACATACCTCCATTAAAATCGATTAAGGCAGCAGCATAGAAGAGAATACAAGTCCCCTCCCTCCCCTTTAATATCGACTGCATATTTTTGAGTCGACGTAACCGATGGGTCTTCCACATTTTGTTCCCGATTGTCGGTGATATTTCCAGGCGAATAAAGCTACAACAAGGTTAGTTGCGTGCTCAGAATTTAATGGGGTAAATTTCATACCTTCAATTTGTCAGAAACAACCCCCCCCNCCCCGAACTGTTTTAAGCAGCTCTATCATTGATTTCACATTCCACACAGTAATAATTAAGCTTATTTAATAAACCTTTACATGCATCATCACTATTATATTGTTTGCACCTGCAATTCGTGCAGCACCCTATTATAATACGATGAACTATATATGGATAAAGACAAACTGGTGGATAAAAGGAACCTGTAATTTCTGTAAAGCAGGTATGCACCTCCTTTCGGAAAAATATCTCGCATGTCTAAAATAATATGCCACCATTAAAATCGATTAAGACAGTAGCATGGAAGAGAATACAAGTTACATTGCCTTGAATATAGAATGCACAATTTTAAGTCGACATCACCGACGGGTCTTCCGCATTTTGTTTCCGATCGTCGGTGATATTTCCAAGCGAATAACGCTACAACTAGGTAAGTTGCGTTCTCAGAATTTAATGTGGTAAAGTTCATACCTTCAATTTATCGGAAACACATTTTTCACCCCTCGGCAATTCATCGGACCATGGACATATGAACATCTCTATCAGTAAAAAATATCGTCGATGCAGGTATCCAAACTGAGCTCGTATATTCCTTCCATGATATTACATGTGCGAGCGAAAAAAAAAAAAAAATATGTGGTCTACTAACTGATCCAGTTGATTCCCAATTTCAAATGCAAATCATCATGTCTACGACACTGGTGTGCGTACAGAGGTCAGAAACGCGAACACTCAGTGCCTGGTATTTACGCAAGAAACAGTAATATGTGAAATGGGATGCGAAACACTTCGCGACTGCCACGAGGCTCCGCCCCACCGAAATGTGTAATGCTTACTGCAAATAAATAAAAAAATAAATAAATCAAGCACCCGTAACTGTGAATGAAAATAAAATTTTCTGTTTAGCACCAATAGAATAATGTCTCACCTAGCATACCGGAACATTGAAATAAATACACAGTTTGATGCATATATGGTGGCTTGAATCCATTGCGATATTCGGAATACCTTGCAGAATATAATCTCAGCTAATATAAACCACTGATCTCCGATTCATCAAAGTTGAACAAACATCGGTAATGCTTCAGACAAGAACATTTCCATAGCCTTATGCAATGTAAATTTATCGAATAGCTGCCCCCCCCACCAATTACTCGTCGTAGTTAGACCAATAAATCGCTTTTGTGCGACACCCTCTGCTACCTATAGATCCCCCAACCACCTCATTTACCACCCATCACCTCCCTTCATTGACAGTGCCCCCTGCAGTGCACTGGTAACTCGTGTTTTCAGCATCTACCACCAGATCTCACCCATATCACCGTCCACTTCCCATCCCCTCTTCGGCTACATCCTCCTCTTCCCCCTCCATTGCAGGCGTATAAAAGGCCATGGGACCCAGTCTTCTGACTGTTGCTGCCATCGTCGTCACCTGATCGCCCTAGAGTTTGCAGTTTATTTTTCGTCTGGAGTTTTGGAAGTTGTTTGCGTGCTGTCCCAGTGGAAAGAAAATGATTTCTGCGATCGTCGCGTACGGGAAGATACACTCGCTCGCAGCCCTCGATACGGAAAAAGAACTGACCTTTCTACGGAAAGATTTCCTGTCGACGTAAGCACACCACGAAGTTCGGTACGTGTACAAGAAACTTCCAACCAACCTGCAGCAGGACGAAGATATTCGCGACTGTCTACCGTGCAGGGAGTGCTTCGAGGGCTGCACCATGTTTGTTCCGGACACTCCTCATTCCCGAGCTTGGTGCAAGGTGCGACGTCGAGCAGCAGCAATTGCCCCTAACACAGCCTCCACCCTAGTCACAAATTCGTCACCGACCATCACCTCCACCGTCCACAGCACTGCCTCTATCATCGAAGAGTCTGCAGGGTGAAAAACATGAACGATTGTGTATACCAGGCCACCGTAGACCTCATGCTGCTGATCACATCATGTCTCCGACCCAGCATCAGCTTCACCTGGCGTCCACTCACCTTGACGACGTGTGATGATTGGCTTCCGGCACATGAGGGTTCCACGCAGACCACTAACGGCAATAGCAGCAGTTGGTTGATGCCCACCAGAGCTACTCTCATCGCACCACCTCCACGATCTTCAATGCACGAGGTGATGTACACCAGCTCCTTCGAGCCAGGTATGGTGAAGTTTCATTACAACGCCATCCCAGGGTTCCGTCGTGTGGAGCACTGGCTTGGCGACCCACGGTACGACGATGTAGTGAAAAACATAGAATCCTGCGAGGGTGTGAATCGTGCCGGCCTCTACCACACCTTGGCGCCTGCGATCAACTCGAGCATCGTGATTGCCGAAGGCAAGCCAAAAGTTTATTTTATAGACATAATCTGGTGCGATGGTCAAACCTGTGCAGTGTTCGAGATGAGGCCGAATGTAACTCTACCATGCGGCACCGACGAACTGTTGGAGTTGAATGAGAGTGAAGCCCATCATCATTAAGAAGGCTGCCAGCCTAGGGACTACGATATATGACGAGGGGGTCGGTAAACAGTGCTTCGCTTCAGCGAAGAATGCGATGGCGAGACGCATAGACTCCTACCGGACGAAGAAGCTGACATGTTTCCGTTCGTCGAGCTGACCACGACTTCTCGCAGCCTGCCGTAGGAGGTTAAGAGAAGATCGCTGGGTGAGGATGGGGAAGAACAGTGGCTGTGAAAAATATTGACATTGTGGGGGCACGATAGTGCAGATTGCTGAAAAAAATTGTAATGAGGGCGAAAAATTATTTTTCCACGTGCAAAGTGTAAGCATTTGGGCGATACAAAGTGTCCAGAAACACATTTGTATGTAAATATTTAAGGAAAAGCAATAGGGAGGCATGAGACAAATGATAACCACAATATATTTTTACTATGTTCAGTTATCTTGAGGGATATATGGCAAAAAAATTATGTTGTGTTCTATGTTATAAAAAATGCAGCAGGAAAGACACTCGCTAATGTATAAAGTATTGATTGTAAACGAAAAATATGTGTTTACAGTTTAGAAAGATATATGTACTAATGACGATGTAAATACATAGCCATTAAAAATATAATTTCTATAAAATCATTTGTGCAAACCCGTGTCACGAAATATTTGAAGTGTTAATTTAAACAGCCCAAGGCACATATGAATACAATGGCAATGAAGAAAAGAAAGAGCTGAGGTGCGAAAACATTCTTGTCGAAATGGTTACTTACAGGTCTACATCTGCACATGTGCATGCGTGCGTGCTTTAAGTAGTTCTCTCGCATCCACGCCTCGGTGCAGGGTACCCGTGAAGTTTGCATGTGTGGTAAGTCCTTCATCTTCAACTTCGTCACAGACGAAGCTGAGGTGTCGTGTTTTTTTTTTGTGGCGAGGTTATTCCTCCATACGGATTTTTTTATGTGGATAATTTATTTGTCCATCTGTCGATCGACCCTAAACATGCACAGCTTCATGATGTGGCTAGTGCAATGGGGGCAAATTCTGCCTATCCGATACAATACAGATGTCAGGTGCGGAGATGGAGTCGAAGGTCTTGCAGTTTTGTCTGTAGAGAAGGTTTATCCTCATCGGGAAATCCAGCCATCGGGCCTACCTCGGGTACATATTACATCAGGTGCAGATGCACCAAACACCAAAGCACATGTATCACACACATCGCCTTGTGCACATTCCACCCATGACGGGTTTATGCCGACCGAGGGACGAGGTTGGAAAAAAAAAAAATAAAAGCCTCCAATGGCAACTAGCAGCTTCACGTGAAAGCCATGTTTTAATGACAGTGTAGCTGGCAAATGCTGAAATCCGTACTTGCTCTGTATGTGCGTGTGTGCAGTGTCTGTGTTTATTGTGTATGGAAATCTGGTGTAGTCAACCGCGAGCAGTAGCGATTAGTAGCGAATAAGTAGATTCTAAAACACGATAATTTCAATATCATGTACGATAATTATGGTTTGGATAACAAGAGGTTCATTCTTAAAAATATTAATGGGCGTCACTGGCCGCTTTCCGTTACGGCTTATGGGCACTGAAATCACTGATGGTTCTTCAGTAAATAATTTGTTCGTCTGTAACTTCATCGTTTCAGAACGCTCGGAAGTGGTTTCAATAGAATTAAATAAAATGAATTAAATAATGCATTAAAAATATATTAGTTCTCTCTTGTGTTACAAGAATTTTTATGCATAAAAATTAATTATTCATGTTTGCTAGACTACAGAAAGGTAATTTTTCTAACAACATATAGCTCTGTTTTGAGTTCATTTTGCACTGCTTTTGTTCAGAATTCCAGTAAGGACTACTTTGTTTTTAATGATCTTGCCATATGTACATTTTCAATAGCTCTGACAACCTACGCCGACTTGAATCGCCCGCCGAAATCTTGTTTCGCTGACACTGTATCAGTAAACTAAGTGCTTTCAGTATTCAACATAGCCTCGCGCAGGGTGCCACCCAGCGGCTCGCGGAAACGAGTGCCAGTGATCGTCAGTGCTCGTCAGTAGTATCGGAACGATAGCTGACGTCACTGAAGTTACTGGCCAGTGCAATCAGCGAGTGACGGAAGGCGGCCACTGTCTCCGAACCGGAGGGAGTACTTGAGAGCACACAGTATAATCAAGGTGCTGCAGTCAGGTTTCATTCCTTGGAATGCGCACCACGACACTGCGCGAGGCTAGTTTATAAGCGCTGTTTACTATACAAACACTTTTCAGAATAATATATTCTAGATGTAAGGTTGGTTGATCGAAGGGTTAAAAATCTCCTGATCGTAAAACGAAAACATTACGCAAAACAAACGTAAGATTGAGAAGGCCATATGAATTAAGTAGCATTGGTAACGAATAAAAAGGGGGCGTGGTTTGAGGCAAGACATGATATGCTACGGTTTAAGCATTGCAATTTATTTTAACGGTTTGCTATTTCAAAACTAGCATCGAAAGTACTAATTAGATGGAAATTAGAGGCGGATGCAGAATTCATGGAGCAGGCATCCAATTTGAGCTACCTGGTTGCCGAAATAAGAAATGACAGAAATGTCTGACGTAAAAGAGAAAAACAACAAAGCATCTCGAATGACTGGAATCACAAGAGATTTCACGTGGAGAAACAAAAATATAATAATTGAAAACAAAACAAGATTTTATGTAACTGCAAGACAAGTGCAGCTAATCCCACGGCCGATACGCAAAAAAAAAAATGTAGCTTATGTGCTGCAGCACTGAAATAGAAATGAGAATTGAGAATGATTCAGAACAAGACTCTTTATGGCAAACTACATAAATTACACTGCAAGAACGGAAGTGTACGATATTCATAGCATTACGTACTTTGTAATAAGTAAAGTAATTGTACTGGAATAAACATGTAAACTGCATGGATCCGGCAGAGAGAGAGAGAGAGAGAGAGAGAGCAGTGGAAGGATATGCCAAACGGAGGGGAAAAGAAGAGGACCTACGAAGAGCTGGAATGTATAACGTCCTCAACATCCGAGGAGATGTAGCGCTTACACAAGTAAATGAGTAACTTCTCCAGATTATGATATATGGTCTATGCGCCGTATTTTCACACTTTCTGAATCAAACCTTTGAAAAACCAGCCCATGTAAGGCGTGCTTGTTTGTTTCCTAAATATATCATGTATCGCAAGCATTTTATATTTCTGTTAACAAGTATCTTATTTTCGGTTTAATTAAACTTTTACTTGTACTCTATATACCAATTTTACACATTTCATTTACAATTAATATGAATAAAAAAAAGAGAAAAAATAGGCGTGTTGGTAATGCTTAGTAATAAATAGTTATCATCCAAATATGTTAGTAAAATGAGTTCGCACGAATACTGCAGTGCTTTATACCTCTGGTGTAAGTTTCTAGACAGTTAAAATGTGTTTGCACGAGGTGGGTTAAGGAATAGCCTGAAAGTAGAAATTTAGCACGACTTCAGAAAAGTTGGTAATAACCATGAATGGACTGTAGCCACCAAACGGACGGCTTTTTACTAATTAATACCATCCATTCAGATTCAGTGTACACAATTTGTGTACATAATGCACAAAAATGCTATTTTTGGCCAGTATTGTACACTGAAAGGCCCAATGCCCAATTGCCTTCGCTGGCTTTAACTGATTCGTAGAGCGTGCTACTGCTCTAGGTTATGAATATTCCATATTACCAGAGCCGAATGCAAGTCCTAAGCTCATTGGCTGTGATAACGAAACAAGTGGTGTGCCTGCATAAGTACACCAAACATCAAAATATTTATTTGCAACACGTGAACCCATACATTCAAATGCGGTTGAAAGGGTTGAATGCCAACTCAACCATTCCAGACTAGTGATTTTTTTAAAATTTCAGTGGAAAGTCAGGACAGTTTTGAACCGTCACCTTAGTCACTAACTTTTGTAAATTATTTTTAGTCACATAACTTACAAGTCCGCGAATGTTGTTTTTATATGCATATTTTGTATTACAATATGTAACATGCGTGCGCACACGTGTATGTATATGAAAATGTGTTCATTTGAAGTATATTGGCGTGTGCATACTTTAGAGCCTAAATATATATTATACAGATTATTCCCAAATACGTGGGAAGTAATCGGAGAGTGGATAGTCCAAGCCAAAACAACACAAAATGTCTCTATGAGCATAGTCTATGTCTTAAAGTCGATAATTTCCGAGTGGCAGACCTTTCAACATTGTACCAAACGTATTGGTAGGTAAAAGTCTATCTTTTACGAGGTATGACAGTTAATGTGATCAGCTGGAATGATGTGTGTTATTGCCTGTCCCATTGCACTGTTGACAGGCGACCCACGTAGAATGCCGTGCGCTTACAACCCTGGATCTCAAACTACTGTCATATTGGTTACCTGTAGGGGCATCTCAAGGCCATTGTTTATGCAACTCCATTACCGGACATTCATAGCAGTGTTTCGCCAGCGAGTGGAACAAGGTTGCCAGCAGATACGTGCAGTTCCTGGAGCATTTGAACGTGTCAGACAACCAATGAGGCGGCGTGTTCAGGAGTGCATTCTGGCACAGGGTGGACATTTTGAGCACTTCTTGTAGAGTGACGTATCACTGCTGCCACACGAACATGGTTGCAGCTACTCGAACTGGAATGTATCTGGAAGACTAACACGAGTACATCCAGTACAGCATTGGAAGGTCTGTAACTCGGAAAGTATAGACTTTAGGACATACATACTGTTATGAATTTACTTTTAAGTGCAATTCATGCCTAGAAGGGGTTATGGGCGTAGCTAAATAATGAGTCATGATTAGGTAGATCACAGCAGTATAAGATGGAGTTTATTGAACGTAAGGATTATACAATAACTATTTACGTGACTATTGATCGGGGGAGCTTAAATGGAACAGCAAGATGCTAATTAATTGTATAAAGTATTATTACCTCACGCCTTTACTATTACAATCTAATTGGAAAGTCCTCCTCTTGTTCATGTTGCCGGAGGCTGATTCTAGGATGCGGTTAACGACGGTCGGACACACCCATCTTCAGTGGTCTTCTCTCTGGTCGGGTCGACGACAAAAGACGCCGCTCCCAGTGTTACGCTGGCCTATATCGGGTGCGCTGTTTAATATTTTCGGCCCCGTTTACTGGCCTGTGGAGGGGGTTTCTGCAACTGTCTTTCGCAAGGTGTTATTGCAATCACGCTCGTGCCATGGTTCAATGTTTGAAGGCCTGATCAATTGATAACAATACGTTCACAGGGATATTTTGTGTTGTTTTGGGGTGTATTATCCATTCCCCAAGAATTCCCCAAATATTTGGGTAATTCCTGTATATTCTCTCCTCTTATTTGTATCTGAGTATAGGCTACAAGTGTTCTTACGTGCATTCAATTCGGTGGTCGTAACATTTATATTTACGACAGTATACAAAGCTACCTCTAGTTCAGGTCGACAGCCGACCTTCCAGTTCTTACAAGAAAAGCAGTTTGTTGGGTATGTCAGTAACAGTTTTGGCGTGAGAGATGCGGATGAGAAACATGAATTATTAGGTGCCTTTGTTCAATATTTGTCTCCGCAAATATGAGCACAATTCGACACACGTCGACGAATTAATCTAGTTCTATTGCGTTTTCATCTCCGCGAGGTGCTGAGTTATATTGTAGTTCTAGCTCACGTCACCCCGTTGTTATATTTACTCTTGATTCTTAACTTAACTCTTAGTAACTGAATTTGTAGAAATGAGACGGCAAATAAAGGAATTTACCCGATATTTAATTAGTAATGTTGCAGGTGTCTTTCCGCGAACAACGCGGACGTTCATTATCAGAGTAACAGGTTTATTATTGACACTGTCAAGTAAATAAGAACACGACTTCGCGCAAATACATGCAGCCAATTACAAAATTGTATCTAGCGTATACGGAAATCATTCCGCGAAAATAAAGCGTCCCAAGCTTTTATGAGTTGTCTCGTGGGATTGTTGTGTTGGCACACAGCAGCATAAAAAACGCCTAATTATATTTTTAAAATTAAACCAGGATGAAATTTGTTACGAGGAAAATAACTGCGCGAGTGTAACTACATATATCAACCTGCGTATCCTAGCAGCGCTCCGAGAATTACCACAGTTCTTTAAGCTTAATAAACGATTATGATATCCTGTCAGCAGTACGTGGCGAAACCAGGTCGTTTGCGTAATGGACTAGACATAACATTTCGCGTGGGGTCGCAGCTCGCCAAACCCGCTAACGTATCGATTGCAACTGTAAAGGAGGCAGCTGTTCGGTTGAATTACCGAGGTTCTCGTCCCTTTTAGCAGACACGCACTTAGCGGTGACTCTCGTGTAGGCAGACGTTGCTCGTCCTGGAACTCTCACTGGAATTTCCAGGCTACTAATCAACGGGCTTGTCCCTGGCAGCTTTCCAACTCGCCGTATGTACTCGCCCGTCCCCTACGTACGACCAACGGAAAAAGCTGGGAATACAGTCAAGCAATCAGCATTAATAAAATGCTGGCAGCGAAAGTGCTATTTAATACCGTCATGTGGGGAGAGGCAACCTTTTATCAATTCCTTCGATTCCCCCACGACCAAACATGTCGTGTTGGCAGACTTGTTTCCCCTATTTGC
>NQII01002927.1:0-116399 GCA_002778355.1 Clitarchus hookeri | reverse complement strand
CCCCCCCCTTCGCAACCAGGGCGGTGCATTATTCTTATTTATCTCCGTGGGCTTGGCGATGCTTTTGTTTATCGCGGGATTATTTTAACGTTTGAGGTCTACATTCCACGTGCGTCTCCATTACTCGCGCGGGGAGGTGCCCCGGCTCGGAGCAACAACGGACTAACGGCCGTCGAAGCAGTTGAACACGTGCGTGCGTGCGTGCTGCTCGCGCCAGCCCACGCTCCGGTGAGTCTGGTACTTAGCTATTGTCTGTCTCATATACGACAATATACGTTGGTAAGGTTTTGACTGTTCGACGAAAGTAGCGCTAAATGTTTACTTCTCGTTTATGTATCCTTTCGCCATCAGCTGGTGCGTCAAGTGGAGGCTGTATTTTTTATCAACACGCTGTCAGTTAATCCACTTGCCATTGTACTGTAATGCTAAATAAACTTTAAGGTATTTATAGACTGACTTCTGTGTAAATAATTCTTAGATTATAAAAGTAAAAATATGAAACCTTGCAAAACATTAAATATTTGCTAACTCTTTTTTAATTTATCTGAGAGAGCGAATTTGTGTTAACATTTGCGAGACGGTAATTGTAGTTCTTATCACACTTTGGACGTTACAGCTAATATGTTAAGAATTGAAATAAAAATTTTTTTTTTGGGAATTTGCTTGACAACGCATTTTCATTCGCCAACTCACCAACGACTTTGCAAAGCGGGCGGCAGAACAACGTGGCGTGTAATGGACGTAGACGTAACGATTACCGGCCCAAAGGAAATTACTAGTAAACAAAATCGCTGTACACGGAAATACATGTTACTTAAAAAATTATACAGAGCTCGCGGAAAAATAAAACCGTTTTTATATGTTGGTAAATTAGTTATTTTACACAAGAAAGNATATTTGCTAACTCTTTTTTAATTTATCTGAGAGAGCGAATTTGTGTTAACATTTGCGAGACGGTAATTGTAGTTCGTATCACACTTTGGACGTTACAGCTAATATGTTAAGAATTGAAATAAAAATTTTTTTTTTTGGGAATTTGCTTGACAACGCATTTTCATTCGCCAACTCACCAACGACTTTGCAAAGCGGGTGGCAGAACAACGTGGCGTGTAATGGACGTAGACGTAACGATTACCGGCCCAAAGGAAATTACTAGTAAACAAAATCGCTGTACACGGAAATACATGTTACTTTAAAAATTATACAGAGCTCGCGGAAAAATAAAACCGTTTTTATATGTTGGTAAATTAGTTATTTTACACAAGAAAGCTATATTTTTCTGGCTGGTTAGTGCTTCGGCAGAGAGACAGATGGCGCGCATGGCATGGCAGGTAGCGCTTTTGTGAGCCGAATGCGTTTTTCAACAGTCGCAGCATGTTAGCCTGCCTCCTGATCCTACATTTTTAAAAGTTGACTTTTATCCTATTACTGGTTTGAAACGACACGAGTTTGAAATGTATTTCGTCAAATTAATTGAAAAAATAATTCAACAATACCCTGCGATATTTCTGTAGGCTTTTGGAATTAATATCAAGCGTGTATGGAAAGCATGGATGGAAAGTGGGGATACGATGTGAATAGAACTCCTAAGGTTTGAAGTTGTTTCATTTTAATACAGATCGTTTTTATTGTGCATTTCATTTTGAACACCTATACATTACTACCTTAGCACGAAGTTAGGTTTGTAACACTAATAACCGCTGTTTTATGACCATGCAAAACAAAATGTATTAACTAATCTAAGAACTCTTTCTCATCGGGTATTTTCTGCTTGTCTGATGTGCGTCGGCAGTGCACTCCCAATAGCCAACGTAATATTAATTTTTGTTCGTTCATGCATCAGCTGATACAGGATTTCGTAAATTGCACGTTGTTTGTTTCGTATACTTCAAGTTGCCACTCACTGACTGTCAAAATCTCGCCAACTTACATGAGAGAGACAATACCGGCGTACCAACTGTGACGTTGCCGCCAGGAAAACTGCGCACCAACCGCAAGCGATCTTATTTATGTATGTTCTCTGTTCGTCTCCTCGCGCACTGACAACTCACTGTTCATCCCGTCATTTATGCGATGACCACGTAGTTATGTGCTTGAGATGAAATGGTTTTTATTTTATTATTCTGTTTTTGGGAGGGTTAGGAGGAGGGGGCCGCAGTGGAGAAACTACTAGAGCGCTCGAACCGGGTTTGATTCCCGGCGGGACCGCTCCAGGATCCTCGCACGTGGACATGCCGCTGGTCGACGGGCCTTCTCGGGGATGTCCTGTTTCATCCGCCCTTGCATTCCGACGCTGCTCCACACTCACCTCGCTTCACCCTCATCGATTCTCACACAGAAAAAAGCCTGATGGTGTGCCAACAGTATAAATGCAACTACAACAGTAATTTTTTATTATCTGTACCTCAGCGACAAATGGCGCTGTTAATATAATGTACTGTAAGTTATTAATGTTAATGTGACATTAAGTACTTTCGTAACATTATCTCCCCGCTGTACTGAGAACATTAAGGTGGTGATTATGTTGCGGCAAAACAAATTTTGTATTGAATTGATGTTAACATTTGTGATATAATTTTTCTTGTATTAACTTTGCTTGAAAAAAAAAACATTTCGTTGTAAAATAAATAAAGTACAATTATTTTCTCACAAAAAGAAATATTAAGTACTAACGCAAAAAAAAAAAAATTACGATCGTAAATGAAACCGAACCCACGTCCTGAGTGCTTGACGTCCTCCATCCTTTACGCAACCCAACGGCGTGCCGTGTGCTCTGTCTTGACATGTCTGATTGTGTTTCATATTGTGAGTATTCAGTACAATATAACCACAAACTGCAGTTGTCTTTCGTCAATATCGCCAGAAAACGTTAATTTCACTACCTAATTTGAAGGAGGGGGGGGGGNGTACAATATAACCACAAACTGCAGTTGTCTTTCGTCAATATCGCCAGAAAACGTTAATTTCACTACCTAATTTGAAGGAGGGGGGGGGGAATCTTAATTTTATTTGAGGATGCTTGAGTTGCGAGAGTGGATTGAGAGTGGCGGCGCGGTCACTTCACGCACGTAGTACACTTTACATATACGCCGCGCACGTAGTACACTTTACACTTACGCCGCGCACGTAGTACACTTTACACTTACGCCGCGCACGTACAAACGAACGAAACTTGATCACACTTACGCATCGCCATCTCTGGATAAGTAATCCGACCACGGAGGACCAAATGTTGCAAGATTTGACTGATAAGCACTCGAGACAGAAGGCAAACGATGGACACTCTTCATACGCGAACTCACCGCCTCGCCATCTTGGTATTCACTGCTCCTCCCGGGGATGCTGCCGGACTACTTGCGAGATACTGTATACATCCGCGCTGCGCACTGTATAGTTCCACGCCCACACACACAATATAGTACACGAGAGTATACGACAAGCAGTGCCTGTTTCTTAGAGCGTGCTTTCAAAAAAGGCCAGTTATTCGCGTACAGGTTTTAGGGGTACAGGGGAGGGGACAAAGCAGTACGGTGCAAATACACTCTCGTATGAACATGCACGCAGTTCTCAGTGATCACTTCCGTGTGGGGAAGATACGGAAGGTGATGCCACTGAATACAAACAATAACGTAACATGCACGAAGCCATATGAGATTTCTTCGTCGTTTATTGGAGCTAGTTTACTAGAGCGACGTGAGATATCCCTGTGATCGCTTCCGTTTGCCCGCGGCGCCATCGTGCAGCAAGCGTAGTAACTTACGCTTCTCGTCGCTCCTTGTTTCCAAAAGAGTGGGAAACACACGCCACTACAGCGTGCGAATGGGAGGAGAAGCGAAGACAAGGAGTTGTGGCCCTTTCACTCATTGTTCTGTGTTATGAGATGCAGAGAAAATAATTACGGTGCTTTGTACTGTACACAGCTGAACACATAGAACGCACGTTTGCGAGACCTCATTCGTTATTGAGATTACATTCCCTGGGCTCATAAAGAGCTGCTGCCGATAAACAAAAATTTCTATTGGTCTCGGTATACACTCACGTGCCAAAACTCACGGGATAGAGGTCTACACTGAGAAAATAAGTTTTGTTGAACCAAACACAGTTTTTTTGGCGCAACCAAATTAATTGTTGCAACCAAGTTATTTGGTTGCCCCAAACAAAGATTTGGATGGCGCAACTGAAGATTTGCTTGGCTTCCTGATTTCGGTTTTCCGTGGTTTTCCGAAATCGCTTCAGGCGAATGCTGGGGTGGTTCCTCGCTGCAGGCCATGGCCGGTTCCTCCACACTTCCTCCTTCTCTGGGCAATTCGCTCCGTCTCTAACGACCTCGCTGTCGACGAGATGCTCAGCCCAACTAAGGTTGGCTCTACTCAGGTTGGGAACAAAACGAGATTTACTATGGGAGAGTTTGGCATAGGGAACATTTCAGCCGCAAGATGCGCTGGTGTTCCAAAGTGGTAACTTTTATGCTGGCGGTAAATTGAGAGAAATGTGTTTTTTTGTTTGTAAAAGTTCGTTTTTGGCTCGAATCGTAATATGTACTTGCTCAAGGCAAAATATTAAGTATTAACTTTATTTCGTAGCTATCATCCACGCCCTCTAAGGGTGTTTACAAGAGCAAACAGCAAAAATACTACTGTGTTTAGCATTGGGCGTTCATAAGCAAGCTCAATTCAAAGGGCAAACGTTAGGAATCTAAGTGCGAAATGAATACAACTGCCATCGAAATAAACTTTGTAATTTTCTCCTTTCCCTTAATGTAAACTACGCAGGGAAGTCCTAAAAACTATTAACCATTTTCACTTTTTTTTTTCGATTCAGATGTTATATTGAAATAAATTGATTGGGCAAGCAAACGTCTTGCTAAACCCAGTTTTACGACAGAATATTAAACATTATGTTGACAAATTACGTTACACTTTTGCTCTAGTGCTATGAACAAAGTTTATTCTTTTACGTAGGTTCTTACACAATACAACTCGGAAGATTTTACACGATAATTATACTTATTTGATGAAAATTGAAGTTTTTCCATTCACTTCCACACAAAACGGAGAAATCCGGTACACATGCGACACCAGTGCAACCTGGCAGCGAAGATTGCAAGTTGCCAAACTAAAAGCATTGAGCTTCCCAGCTTGAGTAGAATAAACCTTAACCAACCTAACTGTCAACGTTTGTTTTAATAGTGCTACTGGAAAAAAAGGAGTTGAATATTGGAGCACCAAGAGTGGCTACTACGCAGTTTGCATGCACACTCTACCTCGTATTCCTTCTACTGATGTAGTCCATTCACGGTTACTTCCAACGTTTCTGAAAACCCGCTAAAGTTCTACTTCCAGGATATTCCACCGCCTCGTGCAAACAAAGTTTAACCGAGTCTAGAAAATTACACGAAAGGATAAGCGCACCGCATTCGTGCGCACTCAGTGTAAACATAGTTTGCATAAGAACTATTTTTTACTAGGAATTACCTACACACCTATTTTTTCACTGTTTTAATTAATATTAATTATACTTGAAATATTATAATTTATGCACATGAAATACAAATAAAATTTCAGTTTAACCACAAATAAGGTAATTTTATGTTAACAAAAGTATAAAATGCTTGTGATACATAAAATAATTACGAAACAGCTAAACACGTCATACATAGGACGATTTTTCAAATATTGTGAAGATAGTGTGAAGATACCGCGAAGAAGTGTCCGCAAACCTCAGTCACTATGAAGCAAGGACCAACCCTCCTCCCTCCACCTCCTCCCGTCAGTAACGAGGCAAACTCACTAGCTCCTTTCTCCTCGGCGCGCGAGCAAAACCACGTGCATATGAAACCGATGAAGAAGTGTTAGTAATAACAATTTCGCGTAAAAAATCTCAAGTATTAGATAAATTTTAAAAAGTAGGAAAAGAGAAGTCTTAATAATGAAATCATAAACTAAACCAAACACATATAAATTACAAGAAATCGTATTTTTTAAATTTTTTGTTTGAATATATATATATATATATATATATATAAAGATAAAAACTGTTAACGAAATTCTATTTTAAAAATTATCCAAAAATCAACGACGTCAAATGGTAATCAATAAAATTCATAAATTATGAGAGAAAATTTCTGGATTATCAAAGACATATGAGGGAATAATGAAGTAGTGAGGAATCGGAAGAGGGCAGAGAGCGAAAACACTCATCTGTACGCACAATGGAATGACAGTACTTTTGCCTCTGCTTACCACCAGCCAGTTTCTCTTTCGCTTTTTTTTTTTCCAAGACCAACAATTTATTTCTTGTTCGTCCTTCACTATCAACTCGTCTCTCTGTTTCCACTACAAAACCAACTTTTTGAAAACAACTCCGCCGCCCCTAACATTTTTGTGACGCAGTTTGCGTAATGAGCCCCCCCTCCCCTTTTCCACCTCTTGTACAGTTCCAAACAAAAAATTAATCATCGAAACACTTAAACTCAAATATTTATATGTGATAAAGGAGTTAAGTTACTTTGGCTCGACGTATCATGGCGACCCGGGCAGATGGGTGCTACGTGGTATCGGGTCAGAAAACTAGTTCCAAAAACTATGATAAATTCTTTTAAGGTAAGTCTCCGCCATCTTGGATTTATGGTATTTTTGCTGTGACTTCCAACACAGATTTCATATTTTATTTTGGACGTCGACAAGGCATGGGGCATTGCTTCGCACGTGTTCTAAAACATGCATTGCTTTACTGCTCTTGCTAGGATCATTTCCGTAACCGCCACCACCTGCAAGGAAAAATTACGTGATTCTACGTATTTATTGTCAGCAGCCACTAGTCAAAAATTAATAAACGTGGTAGAGCTGTAACAGTTTAATAAAACTTTAGATGCTCATATTAATGTCGTGTCTCACGGAAAATTTCGTTAAACCATCTTATTTGGAATGAACGGCAAAAAATTGTGAAAATCCATGATGACAAGACCTGATCCGTCTTAAGGGAGAAATCGCACTGACGTATCTCCGTGCCCCTTGCCCTTGGATATGATCAGACCGGTGCTTTTAAAGCAAAAAGGCGACAACAACAGAATAACTAAGTCTGTAATATTAAGCCTGGAAAATATATAGGACAATAATCGCACGAGCATTATTCACTGCACTCTCGGCACTGATGGCGTCGCTTATCGAAACGTGTATTGTTTAGGTTGGTACATTGGACTGTGCATGGTGGTCGTGAATGACGTGCAATTACGGGAACCCACGTGTGGAATTCAAGGTAGGTGTAACGAAGGCATACCTGCAACAAGATATTGGGAGAGCCGTACATTTGCACGGCTTATTCGGAACCAGCTGCCTTGTGGGTTGTTCATGAAAGTATCATGATGGGCTGTTGGGATATTGAAACCGTTTGATATATCTTCTCGCACGCTCAGAATTAGTAGTTACGTCTGATTTGCTACCACGTTGTTTCTGGCTGTTTTCAAGGACGCAATCATTCGACACGACATAAATCCTGCAGGAAAGCCAAGATAACCAATTCAGACTGACGTCACAGTTTTCAACAACAGGTAATCTAACACAAAGGAAATTTCGCGTGACTTTATACTTCTAGTTCATTGTTTCCGGCCTAAACATTATTAATTCAATGGGGACAGGAAACAAAAGTCTAGAGTAAAACTATTTTTTTAAACTTTAAGTTTTTGAAACATGTATGGGTTAAACGTAAGATATATACAGAACGCCCCGTAAATAACACACAACACCAAAAAAGGCGATAAATCTGGCCATGGAGTATCAAATTATCACAATTTGACATTAGTAAAAATTCCACGTATGTTTTTTTTCTTAAAGAAAATGAGAAGTTTTGTAATTGTTTGATAATTCATACCTCTGGATGCATTTTCTGTAAAATTGCTACAAATACATGAAGCACATTTTTAGCAGTATTTTTATTAGGTAAAATATCTCCTCTGCAATTTTCCTGGCAATATCTTAGTATCTAAAATAGGAAGGCAGGGGTATGTATACACCACGTTACCGTCTAAAAATAGGCACGTTTTTAAAACAATTTGCTAGTATAGATTGGTGCATGTTTTTACACCACCAAATGTCATAGTCGCGTGATGGAAAGCAGGTATAGATCTGACAAAGAAGCAAATTTTCTCTAAATACTTAAATAATTCGATGTGTGCCCTGCATTTGATATTTAAACTCGTCGAGAATATTTGGCTATGTCAGAATGAACACAAACATTCATTTGCAGTAATGGCACGCAGAATACCCATCAATGGTATGCATTTTCAAACAATTAAAATGTGTGCCTACATTTCGAAAATCATGGGGATTTCACAAAATCAAATTGCTATGATTTAATAGGCTATGGCTATATCTTTCACACGTTTCAGGATTGACCATAATTTATGGGGCACTTGTATATAAATGCATATGTTTATATACTTATTATACGAGCGCTGATTCAGAAGTCATGGCAACTATTATTTATCTCCCGGAAATGACCCAACACAGGAAATGTACTATGTAAAGGTGAAAGTGTACGACAAGTACGTTTTAAAGGTGACACCGCATGGGGTATGGATGCAGGAATGTCCGGCAAGGTACACACACAAACATGGTTGCTTGAAATCACCGTTTAATTTATATATTCTCGTACAAACCGTATACACTCATGTTAACGGGTATGTATCGTACATGTACGAGCTGTTCAACATCCTTCAAAGCAGTCTCCGAGGTTGTCCACGGTTCGTTGNAACGGGTATGTATCGTACATGTACGAGCTGTTCAACATCCTTCAAAGCAGTCTCCGAGGTTGTCCACGGTTCGTTGCCAGTGACGAGGCAGACGGGAAATACCTCCGGCTGCATGAGATCCGTCAATGTGCACCACCTCTCGTCGAAATGCGGTGACGATGTCTGTCTCATCGCTGACAACGAACCGTGGACAACCTCGGAGACTGCTTTGAAGGATGTTGAACAGCTCGTACATGTACGATACATACCCGTTAACATGAGTGTATACGGTTTGTACGAGAATATATCAATTAAACGGTGNTATATATATATATATATATATATATATATATATATATATATGAACACTTTGAAAGCCACGCTGAAGATCTACATGTATTCACATTTTTTTTCTCCAGCACACGTAAAATTAGCATTGCCATGGGCCTGATGACTTTATTCATGCGCCAGTCAAGTACAGCGGTGACATTATTAGAAAAGTAAATATTCCCCAAATATGAATATTCTTACACTTATTTGCATTAAAATAACACACAAAAAAATTAATAATTTCAGCAATCTCAAATATTTACCTAACATTTTTAATTCAACGTTAAGAAAAAATGGAACAATTTTCATTCCATCGTTGCCAACTTTGCTGTGTGCATTCCCGTCAGTGTTCTCGTTAAAACATAGGCAAATAAGCGCAGTGACATTTTTCAAATATCGATTTTAAAAGTGCTCAATTAACAGTGAGTAATCTATACATACAATGTGGCCAAAAGTCACCGAATACCCACTTTTATCCCAGCGAACTTACCCAGCAACATAACATAAAAGCATGAACACAACATGCGTGTTTGGTGTCGTAACGAGTTAATGAAGAAAGGCGTGTGCGCTCGTAAGAGTCGTGATTGTAATGGCCAACAATATCGGGTATTCCGCCAGGAAGACCTCCCAGCAGTTAAACGTGCCACGGTCCTTTGTTGGTCACGTCTCGTTGTCACGTGGAAACTCTCTGAAATCACTGGCTTCAAGCATCGATCTGTTAGGCCAGAGCAACTTGGCTACTCGTGACCGCCGAACTATGAAGGGTGTTGTGCGATCACCACATCCATGGCAGCTCAGGCAGAGAGGCCAGTGATAGCACACTCTGCCAGGAGGTTAAGTTACTTGGCTTCCATGGTCCTGCAGCTTCCAGGGAAGCTATTGATCAGACGCGCTGTAGGAGTGCAAACAAACAACACCTTCACCTGACTGTAGATCGGTGGAAGATCTTACAAGGAGGTGATAAATCACATTACTTGATCTGGCGCTCGGATGGATGTGTATGGCCATGCCTGATACCTGGCGAACGGTGTTTACTTGTTTATATTGCGTGGTGGACAGTGAAATTTGGTGTCTACAGCTTACAATCGCAGATCGTTTATCTTGGCTTGGGCTTAAATCATTAGTTGTCATGATGGATCGATGAGCTTTGGCACGGACCAAGACGTCCTGGATACTGACATGCCTCCCACAGTGTTAGTTTGGAATGGGCAGTTTCCTAAATGAGCACGATAGTTTTTCTGCCCATAAACCAAAGTGGTTTGTGTTGTGGTGTGAAGATTGCTTAACTGACCCGCTCAAAGCTCTGACTGAAAACCCAGAGAACATAATTTTGATGAGATGGAGCGTCGTTTGCTTGCCAGACCACCTCGGCCAACAGACAATCATAATCTATTCACCATTTCACAGAAATAATGGAAACAAATTCCTTCAGATGTCAACCAAAACCTAGTGGAGAGCCAAGCCCTAAGGGTTAACACAGTAATAACGGCTAACGGAGGTCCGAAATCCTGTTGCTTACCCGGCTGGTGCTCCTGGAACCAATGGAAAAGGGTGTCCGATTACTTCTGGTCACACAGTGTACAGGGTTAGTGCACTCATGCGCATATACCGTATCTGCATACACTCATTTCCTTACAAATAGCCGCACCCATTATTAATTATTTACAAACAAGAGCCATGTATATAGTGAATTGAAATACCACATTCACAAACATTACTCATCATAGTGCTATAAGCGTTGGCTGAAATTGTCACTTTATGTTAGCTAACATTGTCAGTAAAGCATTCGTGAACATTTTGTTAAGGCACAATGTATGCTAAAATTCCATTAATTTACCTAATCATCTCCCGTGCACAGAACCAAAATGTTCCGTATGCAGTCGTGACTGATGCAGCAGTTTATCTTAGTGTAAATATTTTGATTCTCCAAAGCCAAAAAATAAGAAATTGTAAAAAACTAAAAACTTTTGGCTGGCCGCCTATCTGCTGCTTGAACTGCGTTGCATTGTATTTAAAATCACCATTCTTTTTTTTTTTTTTTTTTTTTTTTTTTTTTAGAACCAGTGAACATGCTCCCAAAATGCTTATCTATGAAAATAAAACACACTTCAGTCTTCAGTCTAGGTGTGTATGGTACTTTCAAGGCATCACGCTCTTTGGAAACGTTATTTTAATTAATGCCCTCCAACATGGCTGGAAACGGCTTTTTCAGACTGCTGTTTAACAAAATGCACTAACCGGATACATGAGAAATTACGATAGAGGAGTGTAATGGACTTTGCTGCAGTGCAGTGTCTAATTGAATGATAGGGTCACCACTCACAGTCCCATAGTTCCAGCGGTAACACTGCACGTGAGCTTACAACTTTGTGCGTAGAGGTGATATTGCTTTACACGCGCCGGCCGGTGTCACTCGTAGCGCTCCATAGATTTTTGCTTTTCGCAAACAAAAACATTCATCGCTAGGCGAAAGTCTTAAGTGGTAAAATAAGCTTGAGAAAGCAGCCTTGGAAGATATATAATTTTATTATTATTTTTCACGTACCCACAAGCGAGACACGACCGCCTGCTGGTCTTGTGACCATGAGTTGGATTCTAAGGAGGACCCAGATAGCTGGCCAGGTACACTGCTTCAGAGCGTAAGGCCACTTTCCATTAAAAGCGGGCAATTTACACAACCAAGAAGTATGTACGCAGACATAACTACTGTTTTATGTATTTACGAAAGACGATGGCACCACGTGAACTCCCTGGCACTTACCAGTAACTACTTTGCATATTATATTAACAAGGTGCAGACAGTTATAAAAGTTGATACTATATTGCATTATTTATATGTATCAGTTTCATATGAGAAGGTAATAGGCGATAATAAGTAGTAAATTGTAATGTAACTATATTTTTAATAAAATTTAACTTTAAAATAACTAACCAGAAATCAAAATCTTGTAATCATAAATAAAATATTTTGGGATGCAAGATGTCCCTATCTAAATTATTGCAAACTGAGATACCATGATAAGTCAGATATATTTTTAAAAAATTAAAACAATTTCGAAAATAGATATTTAAAAGAATATATTATTAATTTTAAATTGTTTTATTACTAGATATTTTGAAAAAAAACTATTTTGCATACTGATTAATCTCAAATTACATGAAACTTATTAAGCGTAATGAAAAATTGAATGACGTGTTGGAATCTGGTTTGTAAAAAACTTCCTGACGACTGAATTGGGAACTTGGAATTTCGATAAACGCAGATAAATGTTCAGACTATGAAATTCCAAATTCCTCGCATACTACATTCAGATCGTGGTTAACCTCGATGCACAAAAGAACATAATTAAATATGAATGAATGTGTGAGGGGCGCACCCACCGGGGGCTCTTCTGCTTTCGGGACGCAAGCTGTAAGCGTTGCTTGTGCGTGACGGTCACGTAGAATGAGACAGTAAGACGGGGAAACGGTAAGTGGCGCTGGAAAACCCGCCGGCCACTGGCAACGTCCGCCCCACGTGTTCCGCATGCGAAATTCCACGGTAGCTCCGTCGGGAATCGAACTACTCGGCCACCGGGGGTCTTAAATAAGCAAAGAATACCTCGCCGAATGTCAGTGGGTTTTCTGGTCACACTCCCTAAGTTCCTTACGGGCCGCGGTAGCGGAGTGGTTAGACTGCTCGCCTCGCACCAAGGCAATGGGTTCAATCCCCTGCCATGTCACTCCCGGATTTTCGCAAGTGGGAATCGTGCCGGGCGATGTCGCTGGTCGGCGGGTTTTCTCGGGGATATCCAGTTCCCCCGTCCTTGCATTCCTCTGCTGATTCCTCTGCTGATCCGTTCTCGCCTCATCTGACCCCCATCGGCTCTTAAGACCTCGTTGTCGAGAGCCGCCCAAATGTATATCACGTCGATCGTAGGTAACTCATCGCCGAGTTTCCTTACTACGTCGTCGCTTCGCTCCACCACTGGACGGCTGCCTGCCCACGAAGCTTGCCAGACGAGCACTTACAAGTCCGTCGTGGGTGCTTGCACATGCCCATACTCGGAGATCACAGCATTACTTCTCTCCCCTTGAATCAAATTAACATACATCTCCTCCTCCGCGGTGGTAAAAAGAGCAAAAATACTCTCTCTCCGTTACTTAAGCGACTGTTTAATTGTGCAGGGCGTGGTGGAACGTGCAAGCCTCCCCAACCAATAAGATACGAGAATGCAGAGAAGCCACGCCTTGATATCTCTCCGTCCTTGTTGGCGATTACTGCCCTGTTTACGGCAACAGTCCGAGCAACCTGGGCGGCAAGTGCTGCTGAAGACGAGTTTTTTTTCCTTCGGACAGACAGTTATTGGACAGCGTGGGTTGGCGAAACATTAGTTACACCTGAAACAAACACAACAACAAAAAAAGCGCTACTACTATCAAGAGCGTACGCCTAACCAACACGGGAAAATGTTTTCAAAATATCCCGCCAGAAAACAAAGTATTTAATACAACTTTGCTGAATGGAAAAGCAACCGGTCCGTGTGCAAAGTAGATACATAGTGCGCTGCCATCACGCCAGGCGCTGAGGAACATTGCTATGATATGATTTTATGATTCATCATACCTTAACGGGACTATGGGGGCGTAGAAAGTTATTGATAAGAGTCATGTAACGAACACTATACTAAATAAGTTTATTCGTCATTATGGTTGTACAATATTATTTCAANTAAATATGATTGAATATGAACGGCGGGAGCTATACAAATATACTGAAATATTAAATTATATTATTTTATAAAGATTTAACCAGTCATATCCTTATTAAAGCCTAATTTGAGAGTCCCCACCATGTTAATGATTCCTAAGGCTGATTAAGATGGCGCAAGTCGACGGCCGGACACCCATCTTCAGTGGTCTTCTCGTTCCAATGGCCCGACGACAAAAGACACCGCCCACGGACTACACTGTCCTATATCGGCTGCGTTGTCCTCGTTTACTGGCCGGTGGAGGAGGTTTCTGTGGTTTACGATTTCATAACTAATTTCAGCTATCACGCCCCGTGTCCTGGATAAATAAGTGAAGGTGTGATCAGGCAGGCCGCTCAGCTAAGGCCTGATCACAACTCGTAACATCTCTCCCAATGTTCACTAGCGAGATGCTAGTGTCCGTGTGAATTATGTTGATGATGGGGAGTTGCGGGGTTCATCTTGTGGCAGTAGGAATATGGATCGGGTTGAAGTCTTCTTCGCTACGGTAGGAAAGTTCTTGAAAGGAATTATAGTAGACGGAGAAACTAGTTGTAATGAATTGCCGATTGCTTTCGTGCAGTCCTTGGGCAAGGCGGGCCGTGCGGGCCTTGAACTTCATTTCCGCTGAGTGTGCTAAGTTGTCTTCCCCGCGGGCGGTTCGAGAACGCGTCAGCCTTTCTTGAGGTTGTGAGTCCCTAACACTAACACTACGTGGCGTGAATCGCTCATTACAATAAATTACTTGTAAAGCCTGAAAATTAAAAAAAAAAACACTGTATTAATAATTACAATAGAAACAAATTGAAATGCAAAAGTATCGACCTAGGAAAATCTAAGTGCTTTCCCCCGGGAAATTAATTGTTTTGTTTTGTACATAATTATACAGTTGCAATTACATATGGTGAAACACTACAGGCAGAACAATACAATATAATCTAAACTAATCTACTGAAGTGTTCGTGACGTCACAATGGTAGAATATGGATAGAATGGTATCGAAACGTAGCATGTGATTTAATAAATTATTAAAACTTGTATTACGTATGAAAATAAAACGAAGGCGCNCCCTAACACTAACACTACGTGGCGTGAATCGCTCATTACAATAAATTACTTGTAAAGCCTGAAAATTAAAAAAAAACACTGTATTAATAATTACAATAGAAACAAATTGAAATGCAAAAGTATCGACCTAGGAAAATCTAAGTGCTTTCCCCCGGGAAATTAATTGTTTTGTGTTGTACATAATTATACAGTTGCAATTACATATGGTGAAACACTACAGGCAGAACAATACAATATAATCTAAACTAATCTACTGAAGTGTTCGTGACGTCACAATGGTAGAATATAGATAGGATGGTATCGAAACGTAGCATGTGATTTAATAAATTATTAAAACTTGTATTACGTATGAAAATAAAACGAAGGCGCNAATGGTATCGAAACGTAGCATGTGATTTAATAAATTATTAAAACTTGTATTACGTATGAAAATAAAACGAAGGCGCAGTTGCTTTACTACTTCATTTAAATAAAAAGGGAATGGAAGGAAAATGAAAATTATCGTAATGATATGCATATTCTACTTCAGTATATACTTGTACGATGGTCATGTAAAAACAATTATTATTTATCACAGTAAGAAACGACGATTACAAAATCTTTTTAATGTACGTATAGATTCTATCTGTAAATGTGTTTTATTGTATAATAATAAAGTTTGGTGTACTAAAATACGTTTTTTGATACAACGGATATAATAGCTGTAATTAAATTTATAATGACTATAGTTTTTTTTTGTATGTTCACTTTGAAATTGTGAGTCTACTGTATGTAATATAGTTTTATACATTAAATTAATTGTTTATATATCAAAACTAATAAAAATTCTCATATATTATTTTGCTAAAATATTTTTTGTTTTTATAAGTATAGTTTTTTTTATTATTCATTCGTATATATTATGATGATGTAAAATTGTTTTGTTGGAGGTCTCCTAGTATTCACTGTTAACTTTAAAGCGTCAAGTGTTGAGAAACTACTGTCGTTTGAAGGTAAAGTATGTGAAGCGTGTTACGTATATTTGTGTAAAATGTAATTGTTGCGTGCAGGATGCAGGTGTCAGTGGTATGTTATAAAAACGGCGGTCTAACTGTGGTTTGTGTCATATTACCAGTGAGCTGCGTCAACGATAGAGCTGACTGTTGGAATCACGTGCGCGCCTGACGTCGCCTCGCGTTATGACGTCAGGCTGTTATTGGTAAAGTGGGCGCCACAATACTTGCATGCACGTGTTCATTACACACAACATACAAACTCTTCGATAACTAAATAAATAAACAAATGTATTGCTCACGAGTATGTGTTCAGGGTTCGCCACACGGTGAGAGATACCCCATGCTTGTACGTATTGAAACATCATTTTTCAAAAGTATTTGTCATATAACATTTTTCGGAGTTCATTTTGCAGTTTAGAAAAGCTCTGCATAAGAAGAATCTCAAGTAAACTGAGACAGATGCGAGCAGCTGACAGACTGTGACCGCTCCCCTCGACAGTGTTTGAGTCATTTAAGAGATGTTGTCGAAATGCAGCACGGTGATCACAGCTCAAAAGCTCTATATTTTAAAATGTAATGTGCGGTTTTAAGTGCATTTTAAAAATGGCGGCGGAGTAAGCATGACTTACGGTGGCGGGCGCCGCGATGCGCCCTGGCGTGGCAGTCTTCGCACAGTTAGCGCCCTGCTACTGTTGGCTTGCGTTAAGTTGTGTCCGTAGGACACTGCACGCTGATTCGTTCACGCAACCGCGTGACATCACGTCTCATCTCCCTTGATGTCCTGCTGACCCTTGTACGTTCATATCGCATGACTGTGGCTAACTTTTACACTGAAACCAATCAGAGTAACGCGATGCGGTCGGCAGCTAGATCGGCTACTGCTGCTACAATGGCAGGTTATCAAGATTTAAGTGAGTCTGAACGTGGTGTTACAGTCGGTGCACGAGAGATGGGACATAACATCTCCGAGGTAGCGATAACATTTGGATGTTCGCGTACGACCATTTCNCAGCTAGATCGGCTACTGCTGCTACAATGGCAGGTTATCAAGATTTAAGTGAGTCTGAACGTGGTGTTACAGTCGGCGCACGAGAGATGGGACATAACATCTCCGAGGTAGCGATAACATTTGGATGTTCGCGTACGACCATTTCACGAGTGTACCGTGAATATCGGGAATACGGTAAAACATCACATGTTCGACATCGCTGCGGCCGGAAAAAGATCGTGAAAGAACGGGAAAAACGACGACTGACGAGAATCATTAAACGTGACAGACGTGCAACCCTTTCTCAAATTGGCGCAGATTGGATTTGTGGACTGCCCTGCAGGATTCATGGTGTGAATTGCCTCCTGCATACCTTCAGACATTCGTCGAGTCCATGCCACGTCGTCTTGCGGCACTTCTGCGGGCTCCAATGGTGGGGGGGTTATTAGGCAGGTGTACCAGTTTTTTTTGGCTCTTCAGTGTATAATCTTACCCTTGGCGAGTGTAGTTATCTCAGGAGAAGAATATTCTACGCAGAAAAACGCACGAGAAACGCAAAACGCAAGAGCAGTGACGAATGAAAACCGAAATGTATATAACCACTGACGAAAAGTCATCGGCTTTCAACCTACACTGCCAGTATTTTAAGTAAATTACAGTCGATCGTTATTTTAAAATGAACCATTTTATGAACTGATATTAATTTAACCTACTGACTACAAGTATGCAGTTTAACTAACATGCGAACTCGCATATAAAAATAAAACATGCGTATTCGAAACTTCCTTTAAGACACGGCGATAATATACAAGGCTCCGCATTATATAATCTTGCTTAAGAACTAATTTCTTACTAGGCGTTACCAACAAACCTATTTTCTCTCTGTTTTTTTAAATATAAGTTATAACTGAAATATTATTATTTATAGATAGAATATAAGAAAGAGTTCAATTTAACCATGAACAAGTCAGATTTATATTAAGACAAGCATAAAATGCTTGTGGTACATGGCATATGTAGGAAACAACCAAATACGTCAGACATGGGGGGATTTTTCATAGGTTTGATTCAAAAAGTGTCAAGAAACCGCGAATAGAATATATAAAGATGTTAAGCAGGAAACGTTTAAAAATTCGCACATTGTTTACTGCACTCAAGTGGGTTTTTTTTTGTAATGTACGCGATGGGGCACATTTGGACATCTCAATTATGGCAGCCTATTTACATGAAGGCCTTGGTGGCGTCTAAGAGGACAAGATAAAGAGACACTGAAAACAGCTAAAGACCAAGGGACACGGTAATTATAGCAGGGCCCTTACGGTTCCCTTCGTGAGTTCGCCTGTAGGAGGCGAGCACATGGGAGGTGAGATGACACCTCGTTAAGTAAGTGAGTGAAGAGATTTGGGTGGCTCTCAACATCGACGTCTTGAGTGCCGATGAGGGTGAAGCGAGGTGAGTATGGAGCAGCGCCGGTTTTAAGGGGTGGGGGAAATGGGAGATCCCCGAGAAAACCCGCCGACCAGCGGCATCGTCCGGCACGATTCCCACATGCGAAAATCCGCGAGTGACCCCACCGGAAATCGAACCCGGTTCGCTTAGTTGGGGCGCGACTAGTCTAACCACTACACCACCGCGGCGCCGATTCCTCGTTAAGTCTGTTCAAGAGCCAAATTAATTTTTTTATGTATATAGACTAGCGACCCGGCCCTGCTTCGCCCGGGTACAATTTAGTTTTTACAGAGATACACTAATAAATAAATTGGGAAAAAACAATTCCAATATTATATGATATGATAGTCAATTAGTAAACTACTATAATATAAATCATACATACATACATACACGTCACGCCTATCTCCCAGAAGGGTAGGCAGAGAATATGGACCTCCATTTACCACGATCCTGGCATACCTACCTCCTTCGCTTTATCCACATGCATACATCTCTAATATAACAATATTAAATGATAGTGGTTTAGAACATTTCTTTGTATACAACATTAATCGTTTTGCCTCCGACCGCCAGCACAAAAAGATTTCTGTTTGACGTGACACGCGAAAAGGCTACGTATAGTTGTCCGTGTGAAAAACATGCTCCACTCAAATCCACTCCAGCCACATTAAGAGTGTTTGACCCTGTGCCTTATTTTTGGTCATACCAAAACAAACTCTTATTGGAAATTGGACTATTTTAAAATTAAAAGGCAAATCCGAAGGAATCATTGGTATTCTGGGTATTAAAACAGTTTCTCCAGTACCGCAGCCAGTTAGAATAGTACCTTCAATTATATAACTTTTTTAACTTTTTATTTGCAATCGAGTCCCGTTGCATAATTTCGGTGGATTTATATTTCGCAATAAATCGGTTTGTGTGGTGACATACCAGAAGGATTCAATGAATTAAGAAATTCTGTGGGATAGTGCACAGCTTCTTCACTGTCGAGTACTGTATCTACTGAGTAATAGACTTGTGTTTACTCTGAAAATCACCTCAATATCAATAGTATCTACGTATGTAAGTACACGACAAATAACCAACAATATTTATAAGAACAAAAACATTAGTTTAATCTTAACTTTCTATCTATCCTATTTAATACTTACACGTACCTAAACCAAATGGAATAAACAATTATTTGGAATGAAACAGAACAAAACAACCAAGTCCCTCTTAACCCGTAGGTACCGCGCCACAACGGCTGTCACTGACGTTTTAAGGGTTAAAAGAAAGTTAAAAAAAAAAACGCTGAATCGCTTGTGCGTACAAAGACACAACTTACAACTAAGTCGTGCTGAAAAACAACGTTTTGAATATTGCAGGATCTAAGACACAAAGAAATAAAAATAAAATACAACCAAGTCGCGCTGAAATTACTTTTTCACAAAACTTTTCATAACTTTTAAAATTTTGGCGATTATTGTACGCTGTAAGGATATTGCTTATCTATATTAAACAGTTTTAATTATGAATTAATTTATTTTGATAAAGATTAAGTTCTTTATGGTTAGAAAATACAGTGAATTTTACGTTTGATTTTACTGCGTAATTTAAATTGTAAATACGCTTATTACTACTTATCTATTAAAGATAGATATACTATACCTCTGACGATTTTGTAGATAATTTATTTTTACACAATCATTTCGCACATGATTTTGTTATATCTCTAAAGGATTAGGCAGCGAATTCCATGAGAGCGCGCTGGCGGCAAACTTTTTTCCCCACTTGATTCACTAATGCCGATAATGCTCAGCTCCTATAAGTGCTAGGGAAATTTTTAATAGACACAAACCTTCCTCAATAAATGCAGATCATAACGTTAAAACCGCATCCAAATCCGTTCTGTGGTTCTCGAGATTAGCGCAGTCAGACAGGCAGGGACTTCCTTTTATACTATGTAGGGATTTTGAGAATATTTTATAGTTTACTTGCGTGATATCAATAACAACGCAATTAACACACCAAATCATTTTAAAAATAACATTTTGTTTTTATGCGTTAATATTTTATTTGAACTTAAATTTGATCTTAATGTTTAACTTAGAATCTCGTTTTTTAGAAATTACAAAAAGTTATTTTAATACAAAATGTGGGTTCAACTAAATTTTTTATTCAAGTGACGGGAGTGGCTTGTTACAATTTCGTTGGAATATAACACTTGGATTACTAGCGGCAAGGACTTTGCCATTGGCTATTTTAAGTTTCAATTTTATTTTAAAAGTTAAAATTGAAGTACTGGCGAACCGCAAAACATATTTTCAAGATATACTTTTCATAAAATTCTGATAATATGAACAACCTTTCTGGGCTGTAGCGTAACGTATTAATTTTGTCCGGTTTTCAGATTTGTACGAAGAAGTTATAGATTTCAAATTCCTATACTTCGCTCAATTTATTTTTGAAAATTAATTTTCCTCCATTATCGTTTTTATTTTTTCTGACTATTATTTCACAACACAACGAAAAATAATGTATTAACCTTAAAATGTAAAAAAAATATTTTAGACACTTGAACGTTCTAAAGGCTCCCGTCTACCTTGGTATTTTTATTTTTTTCACGTTTGAGGTCGAGAAGCGTGAGAGCGATAAGGGCGACACTGCCACGCGCATAAAGCGCGCCATCGCCGCTAAGTGCAAGGCAGTGCAGTGTTGTGCTGCGTGTACCTACAGTATGTGACTTTCAGCGGTGATCCTATCATCTTATTGATGGGAAGTCTGTAGGAAGGTTCAATGCAGGATCCTTGAGTAGTTTTGCGTGTAACTGATGTGTATATTTTGAGGTACAACACTTTGAAAAAACAATTTTTAGTAATTTTGTAGTACTCAAAAATGGCGTTTCTAATGTGCGTGATTGATGTCTTGAAAGTACTCAACAACACTCGTCTGGTGTGTTCTTTCCGTAAATCGGCGCATTCTACTCGCGTTTAACAGTTTCTTTGACAAACGTGTATTTCGAACACTCTAGAACGCAGTTCAAGCACCAGGTAGGCGGGAGGGAGCCTTAAGACTGTTCAACAGCCTACATTTTTTTTCGCGTTTTTAAGATATTCTGTGGTTTTCCGAAACAATATCCATAACTATTTGATAAAAATGCAAATTAACTTTAAAAATAACTCTCGCATACTTTTTTAGTAGAATTATCAGTATTATAACCTTAAAATGTGTGCCAAACAAATTTTAAAAAGTTATATGAGCACAATTTTTTAATTTCCGCTAAAGTGCTTTTTGATGTTTTAGGAACGCCATCAAGCAATTTCTTTGAAGTTTGGAATTTTGTTAGTCTGTGATAATTGATTAACTTCTGGCTATTTTGGGTTTCAATGTTATTGTAAAACTGAAAATAAAACAATGGCGTAACCGCTGGCAGAAATTCCATGAAATGTCTTCATCTTNTTTTATTGTAAAAATGAAAATAAAACAATGGCGTAACCGCTGGCAGAAATTCCATGAAATGTCTTCATCTTATTCGTTTGACAAAATATANTGTTATTGTAAAACTGAAAATAAAACAATGGCGTAACCGCTGGCAGAAATTCCATGAAATGTCTTCATCTTATTCGTTTGACAAAATATATTTCGAATTTCTGTATGATTTACAAGCAGCTAGTGCCATACGCGTATAACAAAAAATGTATGTTAATCCACCAATAACAGTCTTGTTATAGGAAGGATGTTTATAAACGCCGGTAAATAGAGGTTTTCACCGGAAGAGTGCGTCAAAACCTAACATCTGCCACTAGGCCGTCCCTGCCGTGCGAGAGCTGTGTTGGTTGCAGAGTTGACAGGCGGCACAGCAACACATGCAATTACACCGTGTATGGCACAAAGATACGAGTAAAGCTTGATTCACACGTACGCCGATCATGCCAAACAGAGAGTGTGGACATAACCCACGGTTGTTCACATGTAAGCAGATTCTTCTGCATTACCATTTTGCTGTTTGGTTGCAGACTGTTTACAACACTGTTTAGTTCATTATGTTTAATACCAAGATTCCAAAATATGTGATGGGGACTACAAACTAGGCTGTCATGTTTATACTTTAATTTATTGATTCCATTGTAGTACAAATTTTTCCTGAATAATCTTCAAGGGACTGTAATTTTTTGTTTTATACTTCAAAAATACGTTACACTTTAGTGCTATCTATCGGTTCATTTCCAAACTACATTTGTTTAATAAAGTGTTGGATAAAGTTGTTTATTTTTCACGTATATCATTATAAATACAACAGTGACCTACTGTATACTATTAAGCTGGCGTCACAATACCCCGGCACGACGAAATTTGAGTAGCAGCCAATGAAAAGCAAGGCCTCTGTTTCGTCAGTCCAACAAAATCGCAACCCCGACAGCCCGACAAAAGTAGGTTCTCTTTCTGCTTTCCGTCGTGTTGGGCTCGTTGGGGCGCGAAAAAAAAGTAAATACAACATTATATTTCGTGCGTATTTCCCTACTGTAGTAAATAATGAACAAGCTTTCCACCAAAATAACGTTCCGTATAAATGGTATAAATTCAAAAATTGTCAAAAGCAAAATTATTATTCACTTTCTCAAGAGTTTTAAAAAGTTTATATAAGTTATTATAAAGATAACTTGCTGTTTTAGGATTTTTCAACAGCTAACTAACATACTTGTCCGGGAGATTTCGTCGGAGTATTGTGAAAAATGAAAAAAATAATGTGAAATTCCGCCGAGCTCTGATGTCGTGTCTGTCGGTCGTGTTATGTTTGTCGGGCTATTGTGACTCCAGATTTAGACGAATACATGTTGATTATTTAATAAATTAGTGGTATAAAATATGAGAACCAACTGACTTCTGGGGAATATCGGCGAAGTCTGCTCTTTCCGCGAACAGAAATGTCGACGTGATCACGACTTTACGGCGTTACTCGTGCGGAAAGCGATAACGGTTTCTGGTCAGCCGTCCTAGTTTCCTGCTCTGTCTGCCCGGCGTGATCAGCGTACATTCGAACCAGGCGCAACAGTTTATTTTTGAATTCTGAGATTGACACAAATCCTTCGGGTGATGTGCAATTCTGGACACCGAAAACCAAGCGCATGCGCTCCACTACAAGAGGACACAAATGCACTCTGCACTGCACCGCAGCAGGTAGCTGAAATGCCTGTATTATGAAAGAGCGATCATTATACTCTGTCTCCAGTGCCCCCGCCCCCTCTCGGGCAGCACATGTACAGTATGTTGACAGAACGCATGTTACTTCTACTTTGCCTGAGAGATGACGCCAGTGGTTGGCTGTCGGCAACACATTTTCAACGCACTCTGACGCTAAACGTCTGCATTTCCGGACATGGGTTTATGAAATGAATACCCTCGTTTTCTTCCCCTGTGCCATCCTCTACGAGTTTAGCAATTTGATGCTTTACCTTCCTGTATACTACATGTAATACAGTAACAATCTGCTAGGGAGTCTCAGAGTTCGTGAGGGATGGGGTTAGGGTTGCCACCCGTACTTTATAATAAAGTATTGTACTCTATTTCGGTTAAACGTACTTTATACTTTATGAGGACAATAAAGTACGTGAAAATACTTTACCTATTTCGACGTTTGAAGGTTTTATTTAATTGTTTACGAAAAAAAATAAAAAGGTAAAGCGAATATTGCGTGGAACAGAACGCATCGCGTCGATAAAATTAAATGCAAAGCAGCACTGTCGCTTTTGAACGTAACCTAAAATGTCAATGTCAAATAACATTATCATGTCAACTTGTCCACTTGTGTGTGTAACTTGTGTTGCTGTTGGTTTTGGAAAATTTCGAAGTTCAAATTATTGTTTTCCGTTTTTGCTTGGTGTGTAGTGTTGTACGTATAAATTGTGTGTGATAATTCTTCAGTTATGGATGCAGATAACTGTATATCTCTAAGTACACCTAAAAATGATCATAGATTGCAAAGACGCCGTGAAAATGTTCTTTGAAAATAAATATTTGTTAGATGTTGCCAGAAGTAACAAAAAAAATATATGGAAAAAAAATAGTAGGTTAAATAAATAATACTCTATTTTAAGATGTTGTACTTTTTTTTTTACCTTAGAAAGGAAATGTACTCTATTTGCTTGAAAAAAAGGTGGCAACCCTAGATGGGGTTCTCAATAAAAATAATAGAACAAATTTCATTTTCTTAATTTATTTGCTATCTTGTAAAATACACACAATTATTATTTACAAAATATCATTGATTATCCCTACTTCATTTACACGTAGTATTCCTATCAGTGAGCACAGTTTTTATGATAGCCTCAGTTACAAATTAAGTCCTTATTATTGCCTATATACAACATACAGTCACTTAACCTCCACTTTGCACCTACGTCCAAAATGACCATCATTCCAATTGTCCGCCATTCACGCACCAGGTCCCACTTTTTTTACATTCCATCTGATTAGTCTTAGTGTCTGCTCTCGCAATAGTCGCAAGCTGCACTCACAGGTCACTGTGCCGTTGCCCCTCGTCACGATGATCACACACATCTGGCACTAATGCCATATCTAGACTGACGACCCAGAGGCTCGCCACGTCTTACATAGTTGAGATGATCTGGCCTAGAAGGTTCTTCGCACGTCGAGTCGCGCCGAGGGCGGTGATGACCAGAAAATGTACACAACGCCTCCCAAGTCACTCATTCCTCCAGAGAAGCGAGTGGAGCCAGTCCCGTTAGTGTTATCGCAGCCCGTGTGGTGGCTCTGCTTCCTCTCCTTCAGGCACCAGTGATAACCTGGGGAGTACTGTGCTAGGTCCACCCGAAAGGGTAGGGGAAGGCACAGAAGTGAAGTAGCCGCCCATACAATACACAAATTATTTATACTCATTGCCATAAAAATTTGCGCACCCTGCAAGATTATTTGGCAAATGTGAAAACAGCTAAATAAGTACACTGATGGATGATATGTAAGTGATTGGAGTTTCGAGTGATGGCGCAACTGACGGAGCGATACAGAGGCTGAGTAATAGGGCTGCAAGAGGAAGGGTGGATGACATGTCGATTTGCCCGCCATTTTGGCCATTCAGACTTTACATTAAGATTGTGTTGGGAGCAACAAACACGCGAAGGTGGCCATATGCATACAGGGTGGACTATTTCTGGATGATTTCGGCAGACCATCAGCAGGGAGGACCGTTTGTTTGTCAGGCAGGCAGGCAAGACAGAGTAAAGGACCTCCTTGTCTACCATCCAGCGACACATGGCACTTTCACTAAAACAAAGTAGCACTACCAGAATTATTTACAGACGCCTGCTTAGTAGAAACAAATGTGAGGTTCTAACTAACTCTACATGTTATTTTAATAACACATCACCATCATCGCCTTCGTTTACAATTATGCCAGCATAAATCAAAGTGAAATGCTACAGACTGACATTAGACTGTTTCACGCGATGCATAATGATTTCCTTTGAGAAAAAATGATCTTCTTGCTAGAGTTTGGACAACCGTAGGTGCGAGCTACAAACCCTGCCTAATTCCACAGCAGCATACATCCCTACTACTGGAATGATGGTTTGAGGATCCATTGCGTATGGTAATGATGCGAGGGTCATCAACTGCACAAGGGTATGCTGAACATATGCGGCCTCATGTGTTACCTTTCCCGGATGAGTGTACTGCAAGATAACACTCGCCCGCACACAGCACTGTTCTCCGTGCGGTGTTTGTCATATTTTAACACTTCCGTAACCGTCTTGTTTACCTGCATTGTCGCCCATCGAGCATTTGTGGAACCAGATTGGGACGCCAGCTGACTTCATGTCAACGTATTACTGATTTGAAGGATAATGTAGAACAACGTGGAAATATCTGCCGTAGGATAACATAAAGTGATTTTTCATCTATGTTCGATCATAGCGACGCATGTATCGTGGCGCAAGGCGGTCAAACGAGGCACTAAATGTGTCCTTCAGTGCAGTAGCTAGCCAGAACATTGTTATGATGTAATGATGCTGTAATCTTTCCTTTCTTTTGTATTTATACCACAACACGAATAATATGTGTTTAGGTCCAATGGTTCCTTCTTAGCGCAAGGCTTTTTTATGGTAATGAGTGCAATTGTTTATAAATATGAGACGCGTTTATAGAATTGCTATTATTAAATGAAAATAAGTTTAGTGAATATAGTTTTTAACCAGTTTAATTTATGGAACATCGACTATAATCCATATTCTATTCATGACTATGATACAAAAGACTTGAAATTTAACTTTTATAATAATCGTATTTTTTTATTACTTGGATCGCCAAAGTTTTTGCTGATTGTAGATAAATTAAAATGTGCATTCCTCAGTACAAAACTATGTACTATACAAAAATACAACACCAACCGAGGTGTTGCAGTGATAAAACTCAACGCCCCATCATTCGGAAGGATCCGGGTTTAATTCCTGGTGCGATAATAATGTTTTCTATTTCCCATGATTTCCCGGAATCACTTCATGCGAATGCCAGTATAGTTCTTCTCTGAGCACCTCGGTACATATCTAATCTACACTCCCCTCTTGATAAAAAGTTAAGCAATAAATACAATGAACAAGAAGTTACCGAAATAATTAGTTAGCCTACGTTTTCCACATGTGTATGCGAATAAATATGATGACGTATGCACTACTCTAATAATCAGACAAATGGAACGTGCGTGTTAAAATAAAATATTTATATTCCCATAATTTTGAAAATGAGTGTCTGACTCACAGTTTACGTGGACTTCCATAGAAATACTTGTCTGCCACAACTGGTTGATCACTTCCCGAAATGTGATATGAAAGTGGCGCTTTGATACAAAGTGGCCGATAAGGGCGATATGTAGACACATTTTACGGATGTAATATAGCATGCAAAGTTTGGTTGAAATTGGTTACATGGTTTGGTAAATATAGCATAATAATAGTAATAATAATAAATGTATATGGTCTCCATTTTGAAAATATGTGTTTTAATGGATCGCGGTGTATTGTATGTTTAGTATTCAGGGGCGTGCTATTGTGATACTTCGTCTTTTCAAAATTGTGGTTTGGATAGCGGTTCAAAATTCTGTTTGAATTAACTAAAGCCGCTTCACGGCAGTGCGGTTCCTTTTTTTTTTTAACGCGTTTTGTTGTAATTTGTGTAGGTGCCAGGTTCTCAGTTGGAAATTCATTTAAAGAGAGACGGTGCACTCACGCTGTCTCAGGCCTTACTATTTCCGGGTTTTCTGTAATTTTTGTAAAGAGGGCTTTGCCTTGAGCACATCAGACCGCCCCCTTTACGAGTAATTTTGGGTGTTTTAAAATTTGTTTTAATAAATGAGGGCATTAATTCGGGACCTTCCGACCGACCATGACTTTTTGTAATCAGTATTAATAGCAAGCTTTGTACATGTTTTGTGGGGTTTTTTTGTACGTTTTCCAGAGTGCTTGCATTTTACGCTACCTTGCTCCGTATCTAGTCAAACAAAACGTATTTCCAATATTTGCCTCATGAATTAATACGTTAATATTGCAACGATTTGTGAATGAATCGTGATTGTTTTCTGGTTGATTCGTTGTAGAACTATTTGTGGTCGTCACAAGTGGTTGTTGTCGAGGACACGGAAGAGTTGTTAACACGCCTTACAGTGGGATATCTTGGGTTCTTGGTTGGAGTCGCATCTTGGGTTTCTGTTTGGAGTCGCTCCATGTTGGATGCAGCAGCCGCAGTTTCACAGAACGGCCTTCTCAAGAACGTGCGGGTTTTGTTCTAGAGGCAGGGGAAAATACGCTTCAAGTTTTGGCCAGAACTATACTTTCTTACTTTTAGTGCAGCGCAGGGTAAATACTTGAGCCCTGTGATGAGCTGCCATTCCAAATTTTTTTCTCCGAAATTTAAATCAAATCCAAACCATAAATATCTATAGCCCATTTACCGTTACTTTCAACTTTTCTGAAGCCCTACTAAATTCTACTATCGAGATATTCTTCCACCTCGTGCCAACAAAGCTTAGTCAAGTCTAGAAAATTACACCGAATAGACAGCACACCCACTCGTGCCTACACACTTTAATAATACTTTCCATAATAACCATTTCTTACTAATAATTACCAACATACATATTTTCTCTCTGTTTTCATTCATGGTAATTAGAAATGAAATATTAGAATTTATAGTTAAAATAAAATTAAAAGTTTAAATTAACAAAAATTAAGATACTTTTGTGCTAACAGAAGCATAAAAGGCTTGTGGTAGATAACATATTCAGGACACAACAAAACACCCCATACATGGGGTGATTTTTCAAACTTTTGATTTTAAAAAAAGTGTGAAGAAACTGCGCATAGTCTATACCTTATCTTGAGCGTATTTCTTCAGGAGGTACCGTCGTTTCAAGCCTGCTCTTTCATACCGGCTGCACAGAACCCACAAACATACACGTACATGTGGTGAAGGCGACGAGAGTTACTGGTTACGATGGGCTCCGAACCACATGATTACCAGTTTACAACTCAGAAATAGTTTAATGATGTCGGAGATTCTGCAGGAACCAAGACGGTTCACCCTTTCACCACATGATCGTCACCTTTATGACCCTGCTACAATGAGCCGATCATCTGCAGTGCCGATCCCTTAGTTACCATGTACTACAATGGAATGCTGATGGTCAGCTGGCGAAGATAGTTCTTTTGGCCCCTAATAGGTGGCAGAACAATCGCCAAGTTTTTTTAATGTTTACATTTGTTTCGCGAATATTTATTCCATGTTAATTGTTTACTTTTGTAAACACACTCAGAGTAATTCAATGAAGTTTTTCAAATATTTTTACGTAGTTTAGAAGTTGAGAAATTGTAACTTGTTTATTTTAATTTGGTACCGGGGAAGTTGAAGTTATGGTAAGCTGCTGGGCTTTGCAATATGTATAACTGCTTACACATACCAATTTCTTGCAACTCGGTGGCAAAATCGGCTCGCGTCACAAAGAAGATAAATATTTAGTACATCGATTTATATTTGTTTACAATTGGAATTGTTTGTGGTTTACCCGCACCTAACGCGCGCATGCGCTTTAGGAACATACATTTAATTGGTTCAAGACTTGTGACTCACGTCCCTTGGCCAATCACGAGCAGGGGTGATGATCTACTGTTGACCAGCTGTCGATCGGCTGCCGACCCGAGATTAAAGTCGAAGCGGTTCACCAGCACAGCACTGCACTGCACGGCATTGCACACTAGCGGTGACGTCACGTTCACGTGGGCCAATCAAATTCCAGAATAACACCGGCACGGCACCGCACTGCAGACGATCGACTCATTCTAGCAGGCCCTTTGCCGATCGCGACCAGCAAGGGCCGGTTGTATTAGGGAAGAATGTCAACTTTTCCCGCACGACATCTGCAACTGTCTGTAGTTAAGGCCCCTCCCTTGCAAACAATCTTGAATGCCTCAAGGTCACGTCCGGGCGTAAGTAAGCATAAACAAACTTGGCATGCGTTCTCTTTCCTCCGGATTTTTAGCGGCGACTAGAGGGTTTTAGCACAGAAATACGTTCCAAATAGATACATAATTGTCAATATAATATAAATCACTGTTTTACAGAAGAATAAATATCGTAAACAGGGGGCTACTTACAACGATTTTTGCTGACTGACTTTCTCAACGACCGCATTTAAGTTTCAATAACCAAATTTATAAATTGGCAACAAAACACCCCACTTCCATTTCTGCCCTGAATAAAAGATTTGCATCGAAATACTTATTTCATAGTTTATTAAAAATTATAATATACACAACTGCCTACAATGACGCCCATATTAAAACTAATTACACTACGACGTGGCTCGCGAAGCAGCCGTAATTTGATCTTGCTACTGCCGCGGTGGACGCTTGTCGATAGCTGATGATCTTTCTCAAGCTGATCAAGTAAAGACTCTTGTCACACTGCCAGATTTCCGCCTTCAAATATATTTGACGATCAAAATTTTATAACGAAATACATTGCATTTTCCCATCAAATATAGTTGGCAAAACAATCTTGAGTAGGTTTGAAAATGTCACGCGGTCAAATAGTTATTACTACGCAGAACTAGTCTGTTTTTTTATTTAATAATATTTCCAAAGCGAGATACTGCTGTTGTGTTTCCGCGAAACCCACTGCAGGGGAGTGGTGTGACGAATGTCCTCATTTATATTCACGTCTTTACTAAATTTAAATTTTATTTATCAGGAATATTTCACGCACAATGAAATCTAATGTCTCTGAGTTCTTTAAATTGTTATACAACGTGCACTTAAAACAGCATTCGTTCTCAGAAAGCTTCTATAGAAATTAATTGTCTTTATGGCCTTATTTAATTTCCAGTAAATGTTGGCCATTTAGAATTTTTGCGAAGTCCAAAAAGGCCGTTTCTGCCATGCACACATCTGATTAGCTATGCCGTCAATATATATATATATATATATACACACACATTGTAACTGGTCAGATATTCAAAATGTTTGACGGAAATTCCAGCTATCCAACTTCTTGGACAAACAGCTGGCGATAATGATGTTTCCGTGACACGAAAACCACACAATATTTTTCCAAGCAGATTGAAAGGAAAATTTAACCTACGTGACAGAGTGGCTTAAGTGAGTGGCTTAAGTGAGTGAGTGAGTGAAGAGATTTGAGCGGCTCTTGACATCGAGGTCTTGAGAGCCGATAAGGGTGACGTGAGGTATGGATCAGCGCAGGAATATTGGGAAGGGGGGGGGAGATCCCCGAGAAAACAAACCGACCAGCGGCATCGTCGGGCACGAATCCCACATTCGAAAATCCGGGGGTGACGTTTGTGAGTATTCTAACCACTACACCACTGCGGCCCCATGAGCGGCTTAAGAATTGCGACAAGCTTTGATGGGCGGTGGTGGCTTTCTCGGGATACTTACGTTTCCTCGATATCAGAATGGTTAGTGCATGTTGGTGATGGTCCACTCGTGATGCTTTCAGCGCTGGACGCGAATGACCCGAGTTTGAGCAGTGTCGAGACAGCCGACAACGGGGCGGTGATGATTGTCTAGGCACCTGCTTTGCAGTACCGACGACACACTCCGCATTCGGAGGAAACAGTACGAGGACATGGACCCCGCGTGCACATTACAGAGCTTTGAAGTACGCCGCGGTTACATTTTCCTTTGGGACTGTTCGACGAGGGCCAATAAATAAGAGGTGGTGTCACCCCTTGTACGGAAATGATTCATTTTAGTGTCATAACAGAAGGATCAGGGACACTACTTAAAACGTTTCATTACAGAAGCATTACATTTCATAGTGCTGGGCAAATTTTTGTATCCGATTGCTAATAGGTATTCCCTGGTTTTCATTAAAAGGTGAGAAATAATTAATATATGAAATTTTGAGTTCAGTTGACAGCTGCATTAATATACGTTAGTAGTTCATACTGTGTCTGTAATGGTGGGCAAGACAATTAGCTATGATTCTGTTGTCGTGTTTAACAATAAATTTCAATCAGGAAGAAATAAATAAGAAATTCAATAAAGCGGGGGAAGCGGGCTAATGAAACTTTGTGCCGCGTACAGGAGATATCTCACGGTCTCTCTCTACAAGTCTGCCAGACATTTGCACCCGTTCCTTGACGTTTCAGGCCGCCGCGCTGATTGTGCACATGCATAGATATTCTGTACTTGTTACAAACCAANGGTAACACGTTTCAGGCCGCCGCGCTGATTGTGCACATGCATAGATCTTCTGTACTTGTTACAAACCAAAGATTTTATTGTTATTCTACATCTACAATATTGTATATTAACAATAAATGACGTTAGAAAACATACAAAAATTTACAACATTTTTTTTATGTAGCTCAATATTTATAATTAACTTGAAGTCTGCAAAACACTTGCTTGCTAAAATTCAACACTATAGTTTTACACATTTCGCATTAAGGTTTTGAGAAATTTACTATAATTGATACTGAGAGAAAGGTTTATTTCAGCCAAGAAAATTATTGTTTCTACAGGGCAAAACATATATTTAGTTTTCCCGACAATATATTTGGTTGAGTAAACAAAACTTGAAAAGCAACAAAATTAATTTTCATCATCTAACAAAATAGTTTCCAAATAATTCTTTGTACTAACACAAAACAGTTTTATAGTGTAAGTTTCAACAAGACTATACACTACAGCCAAAACGTATCCAGAGCATTGATCGAAAAGTCCTTACGGCTGCAAACTCACAACTTCATAACACCTATATTGCACTTTGGAGTATACACTTAGCATTCGTACCCGGGACCTCCTGGTCTGAAGGGATACACGGATGTCGCCGATAGAGGCCCTTTTCCAGCATCACTGTCACCAGTACGACGACTTTGCTAGCGCAACATCATCGCCAAGTCATTGTTTGTGAAGTATTAGGGAAAGGTGACGATTTAACATTTGAAGGTAAAGAAACAGATGTATTGTACATTTGTTAATGTTGTGTGCAATTTTTCCAATACTCCGCGTAATGCATTTTTACATGTTCCGTCAGAAAATGATAGCGCTGTGCTACCGTAGTCGCGAGATGAGTCGTGAGAATAACGAGTGCACCGAGGTGTATCAACAGGGCGTTATGAGTTGTGCTTGCAAGCAACCGTTACAATGATTTAGTTGTAATTTTTGTTTTAGATTACACATTACATGATCTAGAGGATGCGTACTCAGATATACAATGACACTGAAAGTCTTGATACTCCGTGTATTAATTAAATAACAAGTAACATTTTGATACAATACTTATCGTGTTAAATCGGAGGGAGCTTTAAAAGGTTAAAATGGTATTATAAGTATTATTCTTATAGATTATAAACCACGATGCGTTATTAAATATTGAAACTACACAAGGGAAGTGTTTACCTTAGAGAATGGCTTCAAAGACTGTCGTCAGCAGACGTATTTCGACAGCCAGTACACCCGTATTTTGACGACTTCGTGTCGCAGTGTCTCAGCAGTGTTGGCGGAATATTAATTTTTTACAACTAAAGGACTGTTTTTACATTTGTTGAAGTTAATGAATCTAACACTATCAAAAATATCAAAAAGTTCGTATTATGTTATTGATTTTGTGTGCCAGGAATTCGCGCATTGCCGAGATTTTACGATAGCCCTTATTTATAACACGAAAAAATGTGATCCTGATATAACAGAACCACAGCTAACAAAGCAGAATAAAATTATGATACGCCCTGACAGATAATGCGTAACCCCACGTTCAGATACAATGGCCTTTGTTTCATGTTACAAGCAGAAGCTTAAACTAATAGCCATGGATTTGGAAAAGTTCATTTTAAGAGGCTCCACAGGGATTTGCCTCGAATGGAAATGCAAAACCAGCTGAGGATAACCAAACCAGTCGAATGCCAGTGTAAGCTGTTTGCTGCTGAATAACCATTCTATCAAATCAACCTTTAAAATAGAATTATCTGCTCCTAACTGCATTTATTTCAACGCACTCAGATGACTGACACGCTCTGAATAAAGTTGGCAGCGAGATTAAAAAAGTAGTTCTATGTCCCAACGTCTTATTAAAAGATAAGTTTAAATTTTTATACATGGAATTAATTTTATTAGTGTATTTTATACACAGATAAAAGCAAGAATTAGCGTATTAATAATATTATTACACTTTATTGACGCATGAATAAAGGAAGAGGATTTTACACACGTCCGAAGCATACAAATGAGGCAATAAAGTAGATCTCCTAAGCAGGGCTTTTAAAAGTACTCACGTACATGTCTTAACTATCCGGATGACTTATAATACATTTTAAATTTCGACCCTTCACTGCAATGTTACCATTATTTATCATGATTTGTTAATAAAAAATAACTAAATACTTTAAGACGCTATTAGCTAATCTGTAACCACTCGAATCAAATAACATTTTTAAGTTTTTTAATTGAAAAAATATTTTGCGAAGTCGTAGCGTATTAATGGACGTAACGAAATCAGTAAATAAATCTTTGGAAGTCGTTGGGGAATTTCTACAGGGGAAATCCATCCTCAAATGGTTTAAATCATGCCACATTCCTTCCATGAAACGTTTCGGAGTATAAGAAAGCAGGTGCTCTGAATATTCAACAAGCGAGAAAGGCGTGCAGATCGAGTTTCCACGGAAGGCGTGTCCGCGACCGGTAGCTCTGCTGTGATTCGCCGGGTGATGGAAACGCAGATAATTCATCTCCGAGAAGACAAGCACAGTCGGACGTTAGCGGCCTTGTAAGGCGAAGGTGTGGCAGTCGAGTGGCGAGGCTGTTCAACGAACCAGTGCCATCATTAATTGCAAAAGTGGCACTTCTGTGCGAGGGGCAAAGTCACGTCCGGGGAAGAGAAGAAAGCGTCCACGAGAGAGAGACAGAGAGAGAGAGAGAGAGAAGAAACAGGAAGGTGAAACATGTAATCTTTCCCTTCCCATCACAGAACTACAAACGCACAGGTAAAGAACCTATAAAACAAGCCGACATGAGGCTGAGGTTACCCGCATTCCATAACTCGGCACCAGAGTCACGTTCATGGGTCATTTGAAAGTGAGAGGAGTGTTAATTGCGGTATGGCTATAGTCGCGGTTTTTAACTGCATTACATATTTTAGTAGCGTGGTAAAACTTACTCCTTAACAGCGCATGAAAAGATCTCTCTCGTAACAGAGTGTAAATTTGGGTTTAGAAAAACAAATGGCATAAATGGTAGAAAATGAAATGATGGCGCGTTAAGAGACCAACACTAAAACATTGTGCATTTGCAGGGGGAAATAACTCACCATCACAACACCTGAAGTGCGATTTATTCACAGACATGCATGTTCCAGTCTTGGAAATAATTTCCAGCTGGCACAGAAAGAGTCTGTGGAAAAAAATGGAAGGGATAGATAGACAGATAGATAGATAGACAGATAGACAGATGGATGGATGGATGGATGAGTGGGTGGGATGGTGGTGGATGGATGGATAGAAAGTGAGAGAAATGGTAAAAATACAGGAATATAGTGCAACACGCTGAACGAGAAATGTCAGCAGTACATCACTTTAGCGCTGAGGGCGAACTTGGTTATGAGAGGAGGGAACAAAGAAGTTATTATGACTTTAAAGAACGGCGGATTTTGATCCTTATCCATAACGTCCCAGCTTGTGATACTGTAAACGATTCATCAAATCAAAGCAAAGAATTTATTAGTCTTAAGAAGGACTGTTGTGATATGTAATAAAAAATTCGACATATAAATTTCGCCTGTACCACATCCAAAACTGCAGTCACTGTTGTGAACCTTCTTTACTACGACCGAAATACAGATTTGGAAGACAACATTGAAGGAAATGTTTTGCCTAAAAAAAAAGTGTCGTCGGTCACAGGAAAGTGCACATGCCGGTACAGCTAGTTGTGGACAGCAGAGACCTGAAGATGCACACCAAGACCGTTGCATTTGTACAAGCGGCCATAGTGGACCACACAGAGCGTATAGCCATTTGCTTGTGTGGGGCCGACGAGATGCGCAGCAGCTTGCGCAGAGGACACGGCTTTACAACGGCCGCTCGCCACTGGCGTTTATAGACAGGCAACACTGAACACCACCCGGCGCTTACAGAACGTCGTTAAGTCCATTCCGTTGACGTTCACGCGACGTCAGGAATGATGAACGGCCGCCCACGCACCGCTCGTGCAACCAAACGCGTTCTCTGCCGTTTTCCCCAGATCCCCTGGCCAGCACGATCACCAGACCTGTCCCCCAACGCAGCACGTGTGGTGAACCGTCGCAAGGTAAGCCGTCACTAGCTCTGTGCTGTATAATCCATTCACGGTTACTTCACACTTTTCTGAAGCCCTGCTAAAGTTCTACTTCCAGGATATTCCTCCGCCTCGTGAAAACTAAGCTTAACTAAGTCTAGAAAATTACACCAAACGACAACGCACCGAATTCGTGCGCACTCAGTTGTAATAATATTTTGCATGAGGACTATTTCTTACTAGGCGCTACCAACACACGTGTTTTCTCACTGTTTTCTTTCATATTTATTATAAATGAAATATTATAAATTATAAAGAAAATAGAGTTAAACTACAGTTTTAATGAAAAATAAGATACAGTTATGTTAACAGAGGTATAAAACGCTTGTGATAAATGACATCTTTAGGAAATAACTAAACACGTCAGACATGGGTTTTTTTTTTCAATAGTTTGATTCAAAAAGTGTGAAGAAACCGTGAATAGACTATACCCTGTTGCTCGCTAGTTTACACTCCCACCGCTGAAACGTAGGTCGACAGCTGACACCGCAGGACGCGTGTAATATGTCCCTTGCTTGCTCGCTTGGGTGTGGCCGGAGTGCATTCAGTTTCCCTGGGCTGCAGGGTGCTGTGACTGGCTCCTGCTGCATGCACCGAGAATGTACAGCAGTGAGCAAGCACTGGCTTACCTTGCAACACCTGGTGGAAGTGCATAAAACGCCATTCCGCAGGATGATGTTGCTCACCTCTGCGATAATTCCCAATGAAAGAGTGAATTGTTGCTAGGCGACGATACATGGAGAACTGAAAGAGTCTTCCTACGGGAACTGCAAACTCTGTAAACAAAAGTATAGTCTTGTGTGAATTATTTTAAACGGTATGTATATCATCTACAGTACGTGAAAATATTATTTTCCCTAAGATGGGCTAAGAGATTCAAAGTGTTTCAGTTTTTCATAGTGTATATCTAAATTAAAGTTGGAAGTCATCTCTATGAGCGACAAAGTGANGGCAACGCACTGGACGTTGTCTGGCCCGGTCTTCGACAACCGTTTCCCAACTGCAACACTGCAACACCTGGTGGAAGTGCATAAAACGCCATTCCGCAGGATGATGTTGTTCACCTCTGCGATAATTCCCAATGAAAGAGTGAATTGTTGCTAGGCGACGATACATGGAGAACTGAAAGAGTCTTCNTCACCTCTGCGATAATTCCCAATGAAAGAGTGAATTGTTGCTAGGCGACGATACATGGAGAACTGAAAGAGTCTTCCTACGGGAACTGCAAACTCTGTAAACAAAAGTATAGTCTTGTGTGAATTATTTTAAACGGTATGTATATCATCTACAGTACGTGAAAATATTATTTTCCCTAAGATGGGCTAAGAGATTCAAAGTGTTTCAGTTTTTCATAGTGTATATCTAAATTAAAGTTGGAAGTCATCTCTATGAGCGACAAAGTGAACGTGTGTCAAGACGCCCCGTTTTATGGAGGCTCACACTGCAAAAATGTTCGTAGATTATAACCAGAAGTTCTTCGTACACTCATAAAAATTTGTAAAAATACAATAATATCACTTGTAAGACGTCACATAAACTGTATTTGTAATACATGTAAAAACAAATATTGTACAGACCTGGAATCGCTTTAATCCGCGAATTCAAAGTTACAAACTGTCATAAAAGTATTTCACTTGGACAAGTAGATGCGTTGATGAATGTCGTGCTATTAAGTAATAATCATTGAATTTTAAAAAAAAACCACTACCTGTAACGTTTATTTGAGTGTAGAAAACCTACTTCTCTTATAGCTTACTTCCTTAAGAATGATAGGCTTATCCGAACATTTGGCTATTGTGTATCCCCCTTGAACAGTAATTTTCGCATGAAACCAAATAGACTGTAATGATATTTTGTAGGTATTTAATGCCAATAACTATCGCCCCAACACAAACATTTATAAAATAATACATTTTGAAATTATAAAACTAAATCTGTGAAAATATGTAATCCACCTCAATCTTTCAGAAATTAATATCCACATTTGTATTACACTATCAAATGAAAATATACAGTCGTAAGACAAAGTGGGCGTGTAGAGACATGCTTGAGATTGTATTAATAGGGTTGCAGGTTCGATTCTCTGTGCCTCCACTGTTTTATTAATAAATTATTTTTCGTTAATATATTTCCAAAGGTATTTTTGTAACTTCTGTTTCATTTGTTTATCATAGTTATTTTATAGAGCACCATATAAATAGTCTTTTTTTACATTTATTATCTATATAAGTTGAAATACAGGTATATAATTTGTAGCGTTAAAATATATGTTTTGTAAGACTACATAATAGGCTACTGCATTTTTTTCAAGAAAACATTTAGTAGTCCTACAAAACATTCTTTCGGCAACAGGGCTTCCGAGGACTTTTCTTGTAAACGTATTTTTTTAAATAAAGATTATTGTCTTGTAGTACCGCATATATGCACATTCCACTATCCAGAATAAAAACGTTTGCTATCGACTACTAAGGAATTATTTGCAAAATCTCTCACTACGAGCCAAACCTTTAACAATGGAGAGTTACTGAAAATGCTTGTGCCGTACAGCGGCCTACTGGGCTTGACCTCTGGGAGGTCGCTTCTGACAACTTGACGGAGCAACAAATGACCCTGACCTCCATCGTGCAGCGCAGCATGACGACACGAATTGCAGTTGGCAGCAGTGAAGCTGAACTACAGCGGTCCACGGCTAGTTAGTCGATTTTCAAAAGCACAGGATTGTTTCTTTCCCCAGTCTACCGTGTATCCTGTATCGTTGCGCTGATCGTAGGCCACTGCGAAGTTGTTATAAACATACCCATGCAACGATCACGCCATTTTCAACTCCAATGGTAATGCAAAAATAGTTTCGGTAACCATGAATTTAAATTTAACACTTTAAATAAAACTTAGAAATACTTATAATATTTACTGTCAATATAACTTAGATAACCAGTCAAAGTTCACGTTAAAGTATGCATTAATTTACATATTATGACTTTTACTAAGGCTGATTAACAAAGTGCTCTTTTTTTAACGTGAGGCATCCCTAACCATCCAGTTAATTAAAGGTAGCTGCATTTTTTTAAGTGTTTAATTTTAGGTTAATTCATTATAAATATCCTTTAATAGCATTAAATTAGCATTGAAACATTAAAAAGGTAAGAATCTTAATAAAAATTCGCAGTAAAACAACCGACTCATTCTCCTCAAACCAAATTAACAATAAATACTCTTTTGACTGCTAACTTCGCACTGTTCACTTAAGTTAGCTGTATCTTCTACTAGTTTCCTGGACTCCTTTTCAGTCATGCGGTACCTTCAGTCTACTTGTTTCACGCCACGCATGTTGACACAGCTTGCCGACTTTCCACCGTAGACAAATGAGGGGTAGAGAGTGCAAGCCGACTCTGTAGATCAGAATTTTTGAGTTTCGGAAGTTACACTTCTTTTGGCACGTTGAGGGTAAAAGTTTAGTGTGCAACGGAAGTTGCGCGCGCACAGTGTAGCGAAATTCGACAGTGAACGTGGTAGGGATGTTTTTCTCGTATCTCGGGAAACAATTAACCCATTCTTACCAAATTTGGCGAAGATGTATTGTGTTTGGCCATAACAATAGATGTATTTTATTTTAGTCACACCAAAGAAGTATAACTTCTAACGCGCGTACATATGTACATGCACCCATTTTTCGACGTGACTTTCTTTTCCGTAACACAGCAGATACGTTCCTCGACGCCTGAGATGTTCTAAAATCAAGTCGAGAGAAGCGCCGTCACATTTGCGCCATGGAAAGCTGACGCATTACTCAACTCGAGCTCGACTTCGCCACTTCGGTAGAAAGTCAAGAGCTGAGTTTCGGGGGGCGCTCCTGGCAAGCCTCGTAGTGTTCGAGTTAGAGAACGTCAGAGACCTCGATTCCCGAAACAGCCCATTAGAAGAGTTTACACGCAAACACCTTNAGTGTTCGAGTTAGAGAACGTCAGAGACCTCGATTCCCGAAACAGCCCATTAGAAGAGTTTACACGCAAACACCTTCGACCTCACACTAGCGGCTGACAGTTGCCTTCGAACTGTGAGCATGTAAACTGGCGATCGGATGCGAAGGAAACTTGACGTTATTCCATATCGCTCAAAGATAATATCTACTATATAAAAATAAGTCGGGTTTTCCTNAGTGTTCGAGTTAGAGAACGTCAGAGACCTCGATTCCCGAAACAGCCCATTAGAAGAGTTTACACGCAAACACCTTAGACCTCACACTAGCGGCTGACAGTTGCCTTCGAACTGTGAGCATGTAAACTGGCGATCGGCTTGCGAAGGAAACTTGACGTTATTCCATATCGCTCAAAGATAATATCTACTATATAAAAATAAGTCGGGTTTTCCTNTAATCACCAAACAAAATGTTGCATAAAACGAAGCCATCTGGTGGCGAAACGGAGTTCGCCGGGTTTGCTAGTAATCCTATAAAAGAATGGAATAGTAGCGAAAACTATGTTTCCAAATGTCTTCTTAAACTATGAATGATTGCTACTTTAATTGAAGAAACTCTTCGTACACACAGTTGCACTTAGCAAAAATATGTCTGTACCTATTTAGAGAAATATTTAGCAAAGTACAGTATATATGTATATTATGGAGTTAAAAAAATTAACCCTAAAAAGAAATAGTTTATCAAACTGAGATCTTAATACGAAGGAAAACTTTGAGAAATAGTAATGATACGAACGAAGATATACATAATATTATAGCACTTTAGTAATACATTATATATATATATATATATATATATATATTCTTGGAGAAGTTGTGCACTACAGAATTCAGACAGGTTATTTAGTTCCTACGAATCACGGTACTGTATAATAACGACGCATGTCTGTAGAACTTCTGTAAATTTGCTGAATTTCAGGAGCCTGCACCTCAAAATATTTTAACGATAACAGAAAGAAATCCTATATTAATTAATATGTTTAAAGTTTTTTAGTTAAATAAAAAAAAAAAAAAAAAAATCAGNGTTATTTATGAGACGTACAAGTCCTTGCTTTCTGCAGTGGTGAGAATATTTTATACGTACACATATGAAAACTGTTACGTTCTCAACCTACGCGTACCTTTTCGTAAATACTAACATTAGAAATTAAAAAATGACATAGAAGAAATGCCGCTGTACATTGCATGTAATCATCTAACACAAATCGTCTTGTAAATCCTGAGGCCATGACTCGTTACTAGTCATAGCCAGCCCTGGTGTCCCGGGACCAGAACAGCTGCACGTAAGGCAGCGGGTTTGTGAGGAGAAGTTTGTTAGCAGCGACTTGCTGTGACACCAGCCCGCCCACGCGGCTTAAGTGAAGCGTGGTGCCGGTATGGGAACCTCCGAGCCACCCATAAGACTGGTCGCCCGTGTGCTGGCGGGCATTATGTCAACGGCTTAGTCACCTCAAACGACCGCAGCCAATTAAGGATGTCGCAAGTGCAAGAGGCGGAGAGAACGTGCATTTCCTCCGCTCCTGGAGCCGCGGTGGCTGAGCGGTTAGCCTGCTCACCTCCCACCGAGGCGCGAACCGGGGTCAANTGGAGCCGCGGTGGCTGAGCGGTTAGCCTGCTCACCTCCCACCGAGGCGCGAACCGGGGTCAATCCCCGGTCGGGTCACTCCCGAGCTTTTCGCGTGTGGTAATCGTGCCGGACGATGCCGCTGGTCAGCGGGTTTATCTCGGGGATCTCCCTTTTCCCCCGCGCTTTCATTCCGGCATTGCTCTATACTCACGTGAATCACTCTCATTGGCTCTCAATACCTCGATGTTAAGAGCCGCCAAAATCTCTTCACTCACTCCTGCACTCTTTGAATGCTTCGCTATGATACTTAGTCCTGCGAGCAGAGTATCATATGTCTGTGCAATCTTAAAATGCACCCACATTCCTGACTGTGGAGTATTTATCTAAAAAGGAAACTTTCTTTTAGAAACAAGAGCAAAAAGTTTTAAAGCAATACCGACATTTTATATTTGTATAAATCACAGTAACCTTTGCCGCCGAGATTTTGGAACCTCAAAATATGGGTTCGAGTACCGGGTAACACATGGATCGACACAATTATATGCACACTTAGAACAGTTTTGTATAAAAGCACTGCAGCCCCAGAATAGGACCAACAAAAATCACAGACGTTAATAAGCGGCAGTTAAAAGAACAAGTTATTCATTTACATCAAAATTTCAGGTATGTTTTTAAATACACGCTTTGTGTCACTTTCAAAAGCATTCACTGGGCCAAAAATTTTACTTTTTAATGCAAAAATACTATAGATACTGCATTTATGGATTGGAAAAAGGTTCGTTTTATAATTTACTCATGCAGAGTGGTTTTCTTTGTTTGCCATTCGAAACTGAGGTTTTAGAAAAAAAATCGTTGACGTCCTTGTGCAATTTGAAAGCCACTTGGACATGTAGTACAAAATATGACCGCGGGTAACATAATTTGTTAAAAGCGTAAAAAAAAACTTTCGAACTTTCTTTTGAAAATGTAATTTGATTTAATGTTAGTCACACGTGGAAAAATTAAAAACATCAACTTAAAGCAGGCACGCGTTTAGGCGTTGCCACAGTAGGCAAAGGCCGTCAAAAATTTTTTTTCCAAAATTAATCGTTACATTTTTTGAAAACATATAACTGTGACTGGGGACAACTGCATTGCTACAGCACTGAATAGCTACATTCGATTAATTTTACTTTTATGCCCCGGCTTTTATGATGGAAGTCTGATGTGGTATATGGAAAGGGTTGCAAAATTAAACAACCCATGTATGTATCTAGAAATGGAAATTGCACGCAAATCTACAGCTTATCTGGAATTATATTAATCTACCATTAACTCCTAAAACTATTTAAACTATTTACATTAGCTTAAACTATAATTTGTATACTACTTATTTATGTCATTAATATAGCCTTCCTATTAATAAAATACCTCTTATCTATAAGGATAATCATTAAGCTACCAACATCTCATTTGAATAGTAACGGGTATAATATACACATAATTTTTATTCTCATTCTACTCCTAGATAACCCTAAAGCAGCATTACATACTCGGAAAGTAAAGGCTGTTCACTATACAGTAAGCACTNCATTCTACTCCTAGATAACCCTAAAGCAGCATTACATACTCGGAAAGTAAAGGCTGTTCACTATACAGTAAGCACTTTTGCAACCAACCTCTGAAAAATGCCACTGCCTCTACCTGCATGTATTGTAACGGGCGCACTGACTGGCATGTGGCCTGTGAGGTTGGTAACGATGGAGGGAAAGTAGTTCCATGCCTTACCGTTAAACTTTGAAGTGACAGGTAAACTTTGTGAATACTGAAAATATTTATTTTGTTTCCTGTTTATTTAATGCATAAAATGCGATGATAAGCAAATTTGTAAACTACTTACTTTTCTAATTATTTCGCAGTTTTTCTCGACCGACGCATGCATAAAGTGACGACGCCCACGGCCATGTTTATTTTACATAAGGTGGAAGCATACACAACGTGCCTACAAGTAAATATCAAGCAGGGTAAAGTTATCATCCCCGGATGAGTCACATAGCATTTGTCGGGCATCGTAATATTATCATAATATATATCCACCAAGATGTTTAATTATATACTTAATTCAAAATAAAACTCGAAATTTCGTGGTCCTAAAATGACGTATTAGCAACCGTGGCCAGTGAGGCTTTCAAGTGTCACATGCAAAATGTTTCATATTTCAAAAATTTAAGTATTTAAATTTAAAATGTAAATTTGTAAGTTTTCCAGACCTCACACGCAAAATGTTTCATGTTTCAAAAAGTGAAGTATTTAAATACTCTATGTAAATCTGCAAGTTTTTTCCAGGTTTCAAACGGGGTCGTCATGGATGGAAGGAGGTTGGCGCAGGTCGAAGCCAGTTGCCCTGACCCGAGGGATACGCCTGCCATTCTGGCCAGCCAGTCGGATACGCGAGAAAGGAATGGAACAACGTTGGGAGGTTAGTGAATATTCTGTAGACCAACTCTTTGGGTCCAATTGTAATATGTACGTACTATAACTATTCATACGCATAAATGTACATAATGTGACGCAAGTGGAGGGCTGACGGGGCAGCAGCCCCTCCCAAAACAAGTCAAAATATAAATGAATATGCACAAATTTTTGGAAAATTAACTGAAAATGACGTACTTAAAAACGAAACCAACAAACACAACATAAGTTTCCCTTGAGTGTGCACTTGAAATCAAAACATTTTTTTTACATTGGAGAAAATTGTTTTTCTTATTGTGCAGAAAGCTCACTTGCGCGCAACTGCTGTGGGAACGTCACTGCCAGCCCGTCTGCTACTCCATCGCCGCCGAACATCTACAAAAATACTTCCGCGTTACAGTCCTCAGCAAAAATCGCGCCCCGGTCTGGTACTAGGGAGCATTTCTTTAAGGGATGGTCCATTCTCAATGCTTTAGATTTGTAGCCAGCATTCCAAGAATGAGGTTTTTTGCTGTGCACAAATATTTTATCGTACGTAAATGTTGGTGTTGGAAATCGAGTTCGTTTCCTAATGCATCAAGAGGGCGATATAAATATTGTGATATCAAATTTTAATTTGCAATTGATCAACTTTCTCCTTTCCGAAAATCAGGGTCTTGGAGGCTAAGTTTACCGGAGTAAAGAAAGGATTTAGATTTATAAATTATTTAATGACTTGCATTAGATTAATTCTACTAACAACGAGAATTTTATCCGCGTTTCTGGTTAGGATCATTTGTTTATTCTACTCTCTTGAAGCCTAAATGAAAGTAATACTCAATACTAATAGCGAACTCCTATCTTTCCCAACCACACCTACTGCGGTATATATGACAGTAGACTTTTTCACAGTTCTGTAATTTGTAGGAAGTTCAAAAGGAAACCATTAAAACATGAACTTTTAAATAGCGTCAAAAACAGAGAATCATATTTAAGACTAACTTGGTCACTGGACGGAACCTAAATGAATATCCGCTATTTTATAGTTACTGTCAATAACTGAAGTTATTTACAAAGCTGTGTTAATAACTTCGGACGCGATATGTTGGGTGGGATGGTCAATTGCACATATGAATGAGGAGACACGTAGAAACCCCCCCCCCCTTCGGCCGGAAGGGCGTCTCCGAACCACGTCGTCGCTCCACAGGGGAAACATCCGAAGACGTCCCAGGTTCACATGTGCCTCGACGGAATTCCTATCAGAAACCACAAGTAATGGGCAGATATTGTCCATTCACGGTTACTTCTAACTTTTCTGAAGCCCTGCTAAAGTTCTACTTCTAGGATATTCCTCCACCTCTTACACACAAAGCTTAACGAAGTCTACAAAATTACACCAAAAGGACGGCGCACTGCATTCATGCGCACTCAGTTAAATATTTTGCATGATAATTATTTCTTACTGGGCATTACCAACATACCTATTTCCCCCCTGGTATTATTCATATTCATAATCATTATAAATAGAATATTTAAATTTATAGATAAAATAAAGGTAAAAGTTTAGTTTTACAAAACATAAATATAAAACGCTTGTGATACACGACGTATTTAGAAAACAACCGAACACGTAATATGTGGAATCATTTTTCAAATGTTGTATTCAAAAAGTGCGAAGAAACCGCGAATAGACTAAATTTTCCCACCATGTTCACCAAATACATCGTCCTAATATACATTTTTGCAAGAGTATTCTTGAAGTCCTGTGACACAACGGCCTGACTGTCGAAATGCAAACTTATCGTCAAACTCTCTCAAGTAATACAAATTAAATTATTAATAGTACACTTTCATATACTAAAAAAGTTGCATACATACACACACACACACACACACACACACACACACACACATATATATATATATATATATATATATNCATACATACACACACACACACACACACACACACACACACACACATATATATATATATATATATATATATATATATATGCGAATATCACAATTTACTATTTGTAAGGAAATTACATCTGGTTCGATTGGACGCAGTTTTACTGCATGTCATAGTCTTGATGACGTAGACATTTAGACAGATCAGATAGGCCTATTTCAAAACAATGTTTCAGGGAGAGACTGAAAAGATCACTTTTTAATTGACGGCCGGAGGTTGTGAAAGACAGATCGGCCTACGTAACGAGTGCTGAAAGGAGTCGCGCTGGTGTGTCGAACTTCGCGGCCGTCAATGCAACGTGAACTTAGAAGTGGAACAAGTGCCACCCGAGTATTATTTGTTTCACCGGGAAACGTTTGAGTGACAATTCAGGCGAAATAAAACTGTGTAGCGGGAAGGGATTATAAAAATATCTCGAACGGTTCTAAAACTCGTTCTTCATAACAGTTCAATTCTTATTTTGCAGAGATGCAGATGAACATCTTCTTCTCTTTGCACTGAACACAACAACTCGACTGAGCCTGAAGTGATGTGAAGGCGAAGGCATCTTCGCTCAAGTGGCGAGGTAATCGAAACACTGTTGGTTTAGTTCCACACTTCCGACACGATCATAATTGGGCAGCACCGAGTCGACATTCAAATGCATAACTGTGTAACGTAGAATATCCCGTCTTATAAAAAAGAGATTATTTCCTAGAAACTACTGTTTCTGCATGGTTCAAAGATGAAATTCGAAGATTTGTTTGAAATAATTTAATGAAATATTATGAAGTGACATTTATTTTCCAAAAGAGTGAATTCACCTATGTCTTCTTGCCTTACAATTCAAAGCAAATTTTACGTTTTGGAACAGCATTTTCTTGTTGTAAAATTGTGATAACAGCGCGTCAATAGACCAATACAGTTTACTCGGCTGTGAAGGAAGCTTTTTAGAAATACAGTATGAAATAAGATGTAAACACAACAGTTGAATTACGGAAGTAGGTATATATTTAGAATGATGAGTGAGTGAAGAGATTTGGGCGGCTCTTAACAGCGAGGTGAGTTNATTACGGAAGTAGGTATATATTTAGAATGATGAGTGAGTGAAGAGATTTGGGCGGCTCTTAACAGCGAGGTGAGTTTGGAGCGGCGCAGGAATGAAAGGGCGGGGGAAACGGGGAAATCCACGAGAAAATCCACGAGAAAATCCGCCGACCAACGGCATCATCCAGCACAATTCCCACATGCGAAAATCCGGTGACCCGGCGGAGGATTGAACCCGGTTTGCCTTGGTGGGAGGCGAGCAGGCTANGATTCCCACATGCGAAAATCCGGTGACCCGGCGGAGGATTGAACCCGGTTTGCCTTGGTGGGAGGCGAGCAGGCTAACCACTCAGTCACCGGGGCCTCTACTTATAATAATATTAAGTAAATTACTATCCGTAGATGCTAAGCAAAGTAAAAATAAAAATTAATGTAATTTAATAGGGGGAGCTGTATTGTAACAAATAATATGGGGCTATTTAAAATTTCTTCAACTTATTACTTTTTAATATCACCTTCTTTTTGACAGGGATTTAAACGAGATATAAGTTGCAAAAAAATATATGCTTGTATAAATGGCAAAACATCAATGCGCTAATCAATATTCCAATCCGCACCTCACGATCTGAAGGTAAAGACTTCGCGACTACGTACACAGAAAACATTGTTTCAAGACAGTCCTATTACAACTGATACAAGCACAAATGAAATACCAGTCGTTAATGCACAAGTGCATAACGCCCTTAAGGTCAGCCTACATAAAGCTGCAGTGAAGAGTGTCGTGATTGGTGGACGAAATTCAAAGAATAACAGGAACGAAATATCTACGAAAAAGTTGAAAACTACGGAGAAAAGAGCTATACATATTTAGTCTTCTAGCTTTTGAAATTTAATATAGGCATATATCCCGAAATCGTCATTACTGCATTTTATACATAAACAAAATAACACCACAATTACCACCACCACCTAAAGTAATTCGTTGAAAAAGGAACATAAATACAGGATTTACAGAAACAAAGTCCAGAAAAGGACTAACACAAAGTCAGAAGAATTAACGTATGCGACAAAAATGTACGGTTGTTTGTAGAACGATAACACCAACTAATTCTGAAGACGTTGGAATTGAAGTAATATACTTTAATAATGGCGTTCGGATCACCCCCCTACAGCAAATAACTTCCAGTATTATTAGAGTCTGTTCTGAAGGTCGAGGTGCAATGACTGGGATATGCCTGTGAAAACAAATTTGCAAGGTTGTCTTTACACGCGTTTGTTCCTGATTCATGTTACGCATTACCCTCACTTAACAGTGAGATTAGAGTTCGCATTAGCACTGTTTAAGTACTGCACTGGACTGCGAGCTCACATGCTTTATTAGCTGTGTGTATATTAAGGTATCCATAATTAATGCGCGTTCCTCCAATACGGACACCATGAATGAAAATCTCGAGCAGTAAGCCCACTGAAGTAATTCACAAAAATACAATTTGTTGTTTCACAAAAGATGGTACATTATAAATTTTGAAAAATCCGTTGTAATACTGACGTATACCAAGTGCGGTAAAATTTTAATGAATGCAGATATTAATAATCTTGCTTGTCTTGACCTCCGTTGCATCATTTTTTGAAGTTATACTTCTTTTGGCGCGTTGAGGGTAAAAATTTAGAGTGCAACGGAAGTTGCGCGCGCATAATGTAACGAAATTCGACAGTGAACATTGCAATCAAGCAGATAATACATGCTGCTACTTAGCAACCAGCATTTGAGGTTATGCGCGTATCGTTGTGTAATAAAATTTTGAATGGTTTTTAAAGTATTTGAGGTTATGCGCGAAATTTTATTTTAGTCACGCCAAAGAAGTATAACTTGTAACGCGCGTACATAAGTACACACACCCCCATTTTTTTAAGATGTGTCTGATATTTGTGTTTGTAATCCGCACTCTGTTTATCTTATCGCCATAAATGCGGGAGCGCCAATACAACCAACAAAATAAAAATAATGAAAATACGTTTTCGAACACTTGCGAAGTACTGAGAAATTATAAAGGCGCGGAAGAAGAGTACCACGAGATGTTGGAATAGCTGCTGCTGCCATTGGTAAATATAGACGTGCATCACGCAATTCTTGTAATGCAATTATAAAGTTACGATTATGATTACCATATTAATTCATAACTTAAAATATGACTTGAATTTCTTTTTAAAGTGTATCAAAATGAAATAGTGTTTACTCATATGCAATTATAAAGTCAAATTCAAAAATTGATGATAACTAATAACAAACATGTAATTTATTAAAGTATACGAAGTTAAGAAAAAAAACAGATTTTGGTGAGAAAAATATTTTGTACTGCTACGATTAACACGCTGCTCTTTATAATGGAGCAAAAACTCACAAATGTTATAACAAAATTAAATTAAATAACACAAAATAAAACACTTCTTATGAGAAATACCATTAAAACTACCAGAAATAAATTGCCATGCCCCATTTATACATAAATACACATTTAGCAATTACATTAGAACGACTATAAATAATATTATGATATGTGAAACAAACTTTTCGGAATACGATTCGCTGGAAATAAGACGAACTTTAATACCGTCGACACCTACTTTAGAGTCATTTGGTGTTTGGATTCATAGTAACAAAAATGAAATAATAATTCCTCTTATTTCAAAAAATTCATATTGAAAAGAATGGGCATATGTGAAAATGCTGTAATTTAGCTGTATAAGTAAAATTTAGATAAAGAACTTAACAAGTTTTCATACATGTAAATAAAACAATTGGTAAAATTCGAAATTCTCTCAATTTATGAGAGAGAGATAGTTGAGAGATTTGGGCAGATCTTAACAACGAGGTCTTGAGCGCTCTCTATTTATGAAAATAAAATTTTGTAAAATATTGAAGATTTAAAAAACGGGGTGAACCAATTTATTATTAAAAATATAATTAAAAACTTACCGAATGCAAGTAAAAATATTTACATTTGTTATTAAGAAAATTAATTAATCCTTAAGTAAATCTGTAATAAAATTATAACTTGGATCCAGGTTCTGAAACTGTAAATCATGTACAATTAAAATAACTAAAACCAAATTCAGTATTATTTAAAGATCAAAAACATAAAACAAGAAAAATTAGAATTGAAATATCTGTATTTTCGCATAAACATGAAATTGCAAATTATATGTATTTCATTAATTAAAATTTCCTTAAAACAATAAAATTATCAAAGAAAGGTCGCTATCCCATATGAGCCCGCAGGGCGTGGCTCGGAGCCTTCGGTCCCCCTTGAGGACTTCTTGGCCCAGGCATCGAAACCACTTGCTCGTTTGAGAACTCAAGCAAAAAATAACAAAAAAAAAAATTATATATAATAATAACAATAATTTTATCAAAACCATTTTTTTACTTTTTTATAATATTTTTTTGGGAATACGACGATTTTTGGGTTAAATCACTAACTACTGAAATTATTATTTTGTGGTAAAACGGAACGCGTCCCAACATGGCCGCCCCAGGACGTCAAATGCAATACCCATCTGCTATGCCATCCAAGATGGCGGACGAATGCTGAGCCAACGCCGAGAGGAGAGATTAAGACTCGGTTTCTGCTGTCACTGCTGTGACTACCTGGAGGACACAATTTTGTTACGGCGCAGTAACCATATATACGCGCCACACGGCGAGAGCACAAGCAGGCAGAGTTTGAGAGTGGCACTTTATTTATCCAGCAACGGAGCCACCGTGCGAGGAAATAGGCCACCAGCGCCAATATAGCGCGGACACGCGACAGGGAGCGCGTCGTATCCTTCCGCCAGAGCCGACGACATCCGCGAGCGACTGTCCCGTGTGGTCTCCTGCCCACAAACATAAGATGAAGTGGGCCATTCTCACTGGTGCACACGACCGGTCTCCGAGTTCCAATATTGGACTGCTTTTCTGCCAACACGACTAGAAGATAGGGCGTGGATTGGATTTGAGGTTAGAATACTAATTAGTTAAACAAGTGCCTTGACATGTTTGTATACGTTCCCCAACCAATTTGTAACGCAGTTTTATCAAATTCAAATTGGCGAAAGTATTTCATTTCTATAACAGTGCTTGTCATTTAAAAATGAAGATACAAACAAACACGTACTTCATCGTTGACCTTGTGACTTTGACAGTTGTGTTGTTTGGGGTAGGTCGATGTCGGGTACATGCGTAGAAGACGAATAGTCTGTCTACCTCATGTTTAGTGTATGCCGTTGCCAGAGGGGGCGCCCGGAAGCGACCGGTGACAATGCGTGCGAGCCCTCGTCCTTTGCGTCGGACGACGAGGCCCAGCGAGACTTAGACAGCGGAGGGCGAGTGTGTCGTCTGTTATTGGAGAGAGCTAGGCGTGGATTTATTGAGTTAAACTATGAATACTGGAGTTTTAAATGTAGGAATGAGGCCAGCCTAGACAAAAAGCATTAAGTGTAATAGTACTGCTACTGCTATTAAAGGTACGAAGCGTTATCCACTCAGCTTCTCCCATACAGCCGTGCATCACAAGCGTTTAATACTTCTGTTAACGTAAAAGTAACTTATTCTTGGTTCAATTGAAATTATAGCTATATTTTATTTATAAATGATAATATTTCATTTCTAATTAATAAGATTAAAACAGTGAGGAAATAGGAGTTTGGCAACGCCTGGTAAGAAATAGTTCTCATGCAAAATATTATTACACTGAGTGTGTACACATGCAGTGGGTTGTCACTTTGGTGTAATTTTCTAGATTTGTTAACATGAGGCGGAGGAATATCCTGAAAGTAGAATAGTAGCAGGGCTTCAGGAAAATGGGAAGTAACTGTGAATGGAATATCACATTTATGTAACAACACTGTGCCTGTATCGCCTATTCTGCTTATAATAAATAATGTTAGTGAAGGCGGTAGTAACCAAAATCTTACAATATGTATTCGTGAGAATGCGATATCTGATGCTCCAGTTATAATTGGTAACAATTGTGTTCCAAAATCTCCAATTATGATAGGTATAACTTAAAAGAAAATTATAACAAATGCGTGAGCTGTTACAATCGTCCATTATTGTTTATTTTCAACTTTTCTCAAGTCCTGCTTAAATGATATGTTTAAGCTATTCTTCCGTCTCTTGCAAGCAAAGATAAATTAAGTCTAGAAAATTTACACGAAAGGGACAGCGCACCGCATTCGTTCGCGCTCACATTAATAATACATATTTTACATCAGAAATATTTCTTACTAGGCATTACCTTCCAGTTTTTATAAATATTAATTATAAACAAAATAATACAATTTATTGACATAATTGCGATATGTGAGATATTTAGGAAACGACGAAACACGTCCCACATGGTGTGATTTTCCAAAGGTTTGATTCAGAAAGTGCGAACAAACTGCGAATACAGTATATCAACTATTTCTGGTTGGTTTAATAGATGGTTGACACAAATCGGATGAGAATTAGACCTACGGTCTCCCAATGAGAATTGGCGAGGAAGGAATCTGTCATCATCAGTCAACTTTTATTCATAACTGGATGCCCGGAAATGTCGCGAATTCATATGAGGACAAGTTAAACTCCTATAATAGGAACATTAAAATTTATGTTTCTGTTGGACCGCAGTGTGTTAGACATGCCTCGGGTAACTTTTGACCAATAACGGACCAGCAGCTGTATTCTGTAACTCGTTAGCTGTGATATAACGATTGGTAGTAGATAGAACAAGCGGCTCCAAGGGCAGGGGCTGAAAGCTGCGAATCTGCGGATCCGCCGCCCTCTGGTATGACCTTCACCTCCATCCACCATATTGGTAGCCAGTACGTCACCATCTTGTTTCCATAATTTTGTTTTGCACTTCAGGCTCTATTATTCCATCCTGTATTTTCATGCTCTCTCATTCCGTGTTGCTTTTGCATGCTCTCTCATTCCATCTTGTATTTTCATGCTCCATTATTCCATCTGGTATTTTCATGTTCTATCATTCTGTATTGTTTTTTCATGCTCTCTCATTCTGTCTTGGATATCTGTCACTCAATCTTGTCCACTATCTTGTTTCCGGCCAACATATGGTTTTCGCCCGCCATATTGTTTCCCAATTAATCACCTTCGCATCTGCCACATGCTGTAGTTCTCGCATCATCTGCTAGAGTGCACCACCAATCCCTGCAATCCCTGTAATGTTTTTTATTGCTGCTATAGTGTGCCAGTCTCTTACTCAGTTTCATTCGACCACCATATTATATATATAAATTATTACTACACATAAGAATAAATACTAAATAATATTTATTCATCCCCCACACACATACTTTATTACTTCTTCCAAACCTTTGTCCCAGTACATTTCCCGATAGCCGAGTGGTCTAAGGCGTTTGCATGCCGATCCAAGGTTTGGCAGTTTGATGCCACCCTACTCAATACAAGATTTTGAGCTCCGAAAAAAAGCCGCGCCTCTAGGGGCAAACTCTAGAACCAACATGGTGGCTGAGCGATAGCGACACCAGCACATTCTAGCTGCAATCTCCATAAACAAATTTGGTGGTTGAATGAAGGTGAGTAATAGAGTGGCACACTATAGCAGCAATAAACAACATTACAGGTATCGGTGGCGCAAAATAGCAAACGATGAGAGAACTACAGCATGCAACAGTTGCGAAGGTGGGTAATTGGTATACAATATGGCAGATGAAAACAATTTGTCGGCCAGAAACAAGATGGCGGACACGATGGAATGACAGACAGCCAAGATGGAATGAGAGAGCATGGAAAAATAACACCGAATGATAGAGCATGAAAATACAAGATGGAACGAATGAGTATGAAAAAAAAACAGAATGAAAGCATGAGAATACAAGATGGAATGATATAGCATGAAGTGCAAAAACAAAATGCTAGAAACAATATGGCGATTTACTGGCTACCAATAGGGCGGATGGAGGTCAAGGTCAGTCAATATGGCGACTGCGATGTCATTTAAGATGGCGGCGGATCCGCATATCCGTAGCCCTAAGCCTATGCCCTCGCAGCCCCTATTTATATCTACTATCGGTAAAATCTGTTAACAAGAAATATAGGTTATGTCACCATAGATCGATTCTGTAACATCTGTTTTCTTATAAATGCCTGTACGACATCGAAAATCCTCGTTAATTACGTTGTAGGGAATCGAGAAACTCGTTATCTTAACGAGGGGCACGAGAGCCCTCGGTTACCTTCCGATTCGATTCGTATTGCTAAAGTCCATAAATAAGCAGTAGTGTGTTGGACAAAACGCTAAACGAAAACTAGGGGAAATTGAGCCAAACTAGCGAAAATCTGTGAAATAATCTTCAGTCGGCTGGAACTGTTGAGTGTGCTTCGTGTAATGTTGTAAAATTGCGTGTATTCGTAAACAGCTTTAACCTTGGGAGCTGAAAACACTCGAATTAAATTTCACAGCACAAAAACTGTTCAATTAGTGACTAAGCTAGCTCTTGAACCGTGAAAAGCAGTTTTACGTTCACAGAATTTTAATTAATTTCCAAAACACGAAATAATTTGACGTTGCGATACTCTTACGCTTACGATACTATTATTAAATTGATACTATTAGGCAAACCATCTGCTCTAGTTGTCGTGGTAGGATAGTAGTAGATGCGATTCCTCTTCGTGCGCATGATCCAGTACAAATTTAGGTTCACGGATTTGATACCACCTACCACCACCACATATTATTTTTACAGGTTTTAATTCGATTAATATTTTGAGATAAAATTCTGATTAATATATTCTAACACAACAATATTAAGAATGTAAAAAAAAAAAAAAAAAAAAAAAAACAACTGTGTTACTAAACTTGTGTACAATAAGTTTGTAAATTATTTTCTGATGTGTTTACTATACAGACAAAAATTATATGCTAAATTCATTTCTTAGAGTAGTTTTGTTTAACACGTAGGTCCTCTTCGAGTGATAACTGTAATCGTTGCAAGGAAAAATCCGTTTAGTCCCAAAAATAGCTACCATTATGTGCTGAACTTTACTGCGTTATTTTAACACTTAGTTAGGAAATTAAATATATACTTGATATATATTACACTACTATTTTAAATAACTTAAAAAAGAGTATTGAACCTGTTGGGGGATTTGTACGCGAAAGACAAAAGGTCGCAGCACGGCAATTGCGCATTATGCCTCGACCAACTACGCCATCAAAACAGCCTGTGGAGCAAGTAATTATTTGATTACTAATATTAAATATTTTAAATGTTTAAGGCATTCAAATAAGGCTTTACATTACATTTAAATATGGAACCGTCAAATAGCCTTCCTTCCTCACTTCCGCGATAACTTTGTGTAGGTCTATTCCGGTGAGCAACGTTTGGATTCGTCACGGTGACAGAAAATTGCCAGGCGAACCGCAGAACGCACTACAGTTTTTAAGACGTTCTACTTGTACATTTTAATTTCTTTTTAATCATAAATAAGTCCGAAAACATATGGTCGTTAATGTAACATTCCCCTCATGACTTTGTTTTCAGCTGTATCTCTTTCCAGTTCTCTCTTGTTCACGTCGCGTGAACAATAATTGACCGGTTAACCTGTGTTGAACGTCGCGTCTTTAAGCTGAAACGATAGGTATCAGGAAATGTAACGAACGTTTTCGGTTCGCCCTTTCCCACTGGTGTTACAGAATCGCATCCTCGATACGCAGCTATCGATATACGCTACGGAGTTCGTTATCATAGTTCTTTAACGAAATTGTTCGTTTCGAGGGCAACGAGTTAGAGAATACTGCTGCTGCAAGTGAAACGAGGACCGAATCCCGCGCCATTGAACAAGTAACTGAGTTTCGTGAACACAAAGCATTTTGGAGCCTAGTTGGTCGCCGAATGAATTCGCGAAATTTCTCGGGTCTCTACTCATTACTACGAACTGCTGAGGATTTTTTTCCCGAATTTACATCAATAGAATATTGAGTTGGCTTTATTAACATTTTGTAGACTACAGACCTGAGACAGAAAATTAATTACCTTATCAAAATTCTCATTAAGCAAGGCAGTTATATCTCATTTCATTACAATGCATTTAGTTAAATAAAATGTCAGAAAAGTAAACCAGATTTAGCCACACTTTATGAGCTCGATTTGCACAGTCTTCCACTATTATGTCCCATAGTTAAATTGAATCTACAGTCATTAATGCCGAGATAATCTTCAATCTTTAAATATGCTCTGTATGATTTATCAGGTACTATTAGATTAAAATTTGCAAATAAAATTCAATTGACAACTAACATTGATATTTTATGTATTTGGTTAGTGAACCCACTTTTTAACTCTCCAGTTGTACATTCCAGATTTTTAACACTACCTGCAATTGCGAATGAAATAAGTACATTTTACACTGCCTTAAAATATATGTATTTATAAATAAATACATATATATATATATACATACAAACACATATACTACACTGTTCCCTGTGGTTTTATTCTAGTGAACTGAAAAAGAAAAAGAATTTCTTATGTATGCCTGTTAATAGTGAATTTCATTTTCAGGTAACCAAAACAGTTATTAAGATTAAATTAATTATTCTTAGGAGTACATTTCACCTCGTGAAATAATACATAGGAAATTCTTGACCTGAGTGTAACTATGGTGGTTGATAAATATAAGTTTCAGTGTAGTTTTGAGAATGCGAATAAAACTGGTTTTGACAGCATATAGTAAATTACTTTAAACTTGTGTCCTGTATTGAAGGACTATTATGTTGAAATTGGGGAAAAATATAAGTTTGTGATATTTATATTTTGTGGAAACAGTAAACACTGATATTTCGAATTCACGTCTAGGAAAGTTCTGAACAGAGTACACAGACAATTTAGTGCAATTGCAAGAATAACTTTGGGAACATTTATGAATAAGAGTTNAAATATAAGTTTGTGATATTTATATTTTGTGGAAACAGTAAACACTGATATTTCGAATTCACGTCTAGGAAAGTTCTCAACAGAGTACACAGACTATTTAGTGCAATTGCAAGAATAACTTTGGGAACATTTATGAATAAGAGTTATTACGTATCTGTGCGACATTAAATAAAAGTCAATCAGTTTCATTCTTAAACAAGTTACCAGCAACACATTGAAAATCTTTATCCACAGATAGGAGTGTTTGTTTTATTGTAACATTTTGAATAGGAATTTCAGGTAACGANGTTACCAGCAACACATTGAAAATCTTTATCCACAGATAGGAGTGTTTGTTTTATTGTAACATTTTGAATAGGAATTTGAGGTAACGAAACACAAATGCACGCGTAACGAAGCGACTTGACACTTGGCGAAACGAGAGATAACACGAATACACGCGTAACGAAGCGACTTGACACTTGGCGAAACGAGAGATAACACGAATGACACGCTCTCCTATCTCGTGAATTCGCTAATTCCGCAGAACAGTTTTACTTGAACACTCCAGTAGAAATACTACGCTACACATTATCACAGAAAACAGCCAGAACACTAACGGAAATTGAATGTCGGACAGCACCAAGGGCTGGAAATGTTTATCAGCAACAGAATATCTGAGTCTCAAAGGAAGTGCGTGTTTGTAATAGCCATCTCTATGCCATTTTTTGAAAAGTCCCGATACTTTCATTGCCGTGATGTGCTTTCTGAATTCGTGTTCGTAGGGGGATGTTCTGGGAATCGCATAAGATATTAAGTATGTCCTTGGACTTTCCGAAACGATGTGGAATGATTTGTGTAATTTATTATAGATTTCCAATAAAACGGTTGCCTTTTTGCAAGGTAGAAGAAATGCTACATTATTATCCTCGCCCGCATGGCTTGCAGTGCTTTCGTTCACAAGAAAAACTTTCTTGTGAAGATGATCCATGAGAGGATTTCCAGTTTGATGGAAACTAAAAAGCGTTTCTTGATCTGCAGCTATAGACAAGTCTGATTCGTTAAGTTCCTGGAGTGTGTCTATATCAGGATAAAGACTGTGTTTAGTGACGACTTCAATTAAAGTGCACTGAAAAGTATTCATGGTGACTATGCTGAAAAGGATCCATGAAGATACCAAGACCCTCTGAGAACTGTATGAAATCTTTGTGAACCAAGCTAAAGGCATCGACATGAGAATCGTTAAAGTATCCACTAAAGTCGTAAGCGCATGTGATCTAAATTCCAAAGCTTTTCTAATTAAAAACCACGTGATATTGGAAACTATGTAAGACATCGCAAAACCACACCAGACTTTGAACCCAAAACATTTAATGAAAACCAGGTATGGTGGTATATCAGAACCTTTTGGGACCATTACGCACACACGGTCCATGTCAACACCGAGGGACAGGAACTTGAACGCTTGGTTTTTGTGGGTCTGGACGTAGCGGCCGTTCATAGCTGCATCGGCCCTGCCCTCGGCGACGTCTCCGAGTGCCCCATTGACTGTTCCATTGCTCTCGTAGCCCAGAAGCTCATTCCCTCGTGGTTTCTGGATCACTGCGGTGAAATTCATCGCCGTCTCTAAGGTCTGCAGCACCATGGCGTCACGGCCATAAAACGAACGCGATGTTATTTTGGAGGCATTTGTCGTTCCTGCGTACTCGGCAGTTATATCCACAGAGAACAAATCGACTTTCAGTGGATAACCGTGCATGTCCTCTAGTTTGTTAGGCAACTTACCACAGTTGACATGCTCGCCATCAGCCATTTTCCAGGAACACAACTTTCCTGCCATTCCCGTTTTGTTTCTCATGAATGGATTGTACGTCGAAACTCTGTTCTCTATGCCACTATATGGAACAAATGTGGTAACAAATACTTTGAGAATAGCATAATCTTTCCATAGCTTTTGTAACAGCTCTCGCATCACGGACTTCCAGTTCTTCCTGTTGTTTAAATATGATGTTTTCTTGAAAATAATCAAGTAGACTGCTTCCACATTCCAAAGAACTTCGACACTTTGCCTTCTGTTTAAATATTCCATGAGCTCATCATAGTCGTTCACCAGGAATACATAAGCCTCATTATGAGCAGCCTTCTCTAACAAATTGAGTGAAGTGGTATTAGAAAATTTGTTTGAGTAATTGACATTTAAATCCATATTGCAAATAAAAATCGGCAAATTGAAGTGCTTTATCACATGCTTCACCACAGTTTCTTCCATTCCAGAAGATTCTATAGAACGAGTCATAAAAATGACATTGAGTAATTTGACATCCATGAAGAAATATCCGAAAAATTGATGCAAATGAACTTCGTCTAAAAACACAGCAAAATAATGACTTCTTTCAAAATGTCTTCGAATTTGGTCATGTAGAGTCAGCTCTTCCGTGCCGCGAAGAAAATTGAATATCATTGAAAAGAAGATAATTAAAAATTTTATAAACGAAATCACAAACATTTTTGATATCCGCTGGAGTGTCTGTAGCTCGTCTGGTGTCCTGCTCGGACTGCAGTCGAACACAGTCTGTCACGTATCGCATGTGAGCGTTTGCAGCTTTCCACTCATCGTACATGTTGCATTCGTGACATGCCACCTTGGTACACAGGACTACTTATACATTCTACAGCAAAAGGAACCATTAAACTTAGATAATATCGATTTAAGTTACTTTCCTTAATTTAAATAAGGCATAGCTGCAAAGTAAATTATTTTTCAGTCCTTTTCCCTTAAGTAAAAGCTCAGTTAGATGGGACATTTTGATTGGAACATTGTGTAATGGTTTGTTTTTAACACGCGTCATAATTGTTCGGAGTACTGGAGTCCGATGATGCATGACACCAGTATTCCAATAACGCAAATGGCATACAGGACGTCAGGGATGACATGAATGAAGACGGCATGTCTGTCGATAGGAATGACAAACTATCTCTCCAAACAGTCCTTAGTCCCTTGGCGTCATTCTGCCAACTGGGAAATATCCGCTTTCATCAGTGGTTGATCGATATGGAAAGTTCAATTAAGCTAATGGAGTACTCTATCAAATGAAATATCCTTCACAAAACAGAACACGCACGAAAAAAAAACATTAGAATACGTCATTTGCGAATTTTGAAATATTTCGAAAAATCGAATGTTGTGATTAGTGGTTCATGGAGATCAAACATTCAACCAATATTAACTTTTTAAGCAGTAACATTTGAGGATTAAACATAAGTTGTAATATATCTCAATAATTTTTTTACAGCATTGTAGCATAATTGTCGGCATGTTTGCCTTGAACCTCCAAAACAAACGTCGCGTTAAAATCGATGCTAGTTTAACAATGTTTATGTACCCCGATTAATGTCAGCTGGAAATAAAAAGCCAACAAATTAATTATATTAGTATGCACGGAGCCACGGTGGTGTAGTCATGTTACTTGCCTCCCACCGAAGCTAACCGGGCTCGATTCTCGGCGAGATCTCTCGGGGTGCTCCCGCTTCCCCAGTCCTTGCATTCTAACGCCGACCCATCTTCAACTCATTTCATCCTCACCGGCGCTCACGACTTTGTTGTTAAGAGCCTACCATAACCTCTCAACATTAAGTACGCAGTTGTAAAGCGGCTTTTTGTTTTTGAAAATTTGTGAAATCGCTGTTTTTTAAAATCTTAGCAAGGTCCACCATATGTTTATTACTGACAATAAAAGGTTGAATACGATTTCCTTTGGATCACAGTGTGATTTAAATTATTTATTGTTTTTTGAGCATGTTATTTTAATAAGGCGGTTGGTATCGTTGCTTATGTTATTATTAGCCTACTTTCCGAAGGAAAGAAAGGATTATGAGATCAATTTTCTGTCCGTGTGCCTGTGTGTGGCTGAGTGTGTGTATGTGTGTATGCGCCCCCTTTCAATTTTTAAACGCGTGAACAGAATTTCATAAAACTCGGTACATATATAGTACTTAGTAAGGAAACATGATTTTTTTATAGCTATTGACCACGCCGGGCAATTACTTTCAAAATGGTGGCAATTTTAATATTTAGGGTTATATGTCATATCTTGGGAACCATTCAACCGATCTAAACTAAATGTTCTACGATGGCAGAGTATCCCGTAAGCATTGCATTTATTCGTATATTGTTGTTAGCCCGCCATTTTTAGAGATAGCACCAAATAAAAAATTAATATTTTACATTATATCTCGAAAACTATCACAGCAATTCTCACCCAATTTAGCTTGTAAGTAATACTATGACAGGTGAGGTAAACGTAAGTAATTAAACTTGATTCGGTACTTATTTTCAAAATGGCGTCTTCATATACATCTTAGCTTAGAATGTTATATCGTCGTAACGATGTGATCAATTCCAACTTAGCTTCGTATGCTGGCAGTTGATATTGCAATTATGAACTGTACACAAAACCTCTCATGGGAGAGTTTGGCTTAGGGAAAATTTCCGCCGCTAGGTACGCAATGTTCCAAAGAGGTCATCTATAATTATAATTTTAAGCTGCGTGAATAATAAAAGAGAATACTTTACTTAATTAAGTTGCTATTTTAAATTTGATTTATGATTTTTGCAATTATTTGGTTTTTTGACGTAGAAAATAAAAAAAAATCTGGTACACATGAGACACTAGCGCTTACCTAGAGGCGAAAAATTGCCAGACTAAAAGCAATGAGATTCCAAATCCGAGTAGAATAAACCTTAACGAGAGCAACCGGCTCACTGGTCCTTCAATACTTAGCTCCTGCGTCATTAGCTACCCAACCCCCAAGGTGGAAACCACGTATTTTTATATGGCTAAGTTAGACGATATGATAATAAATAATAATCTTCTTATTTTAAAATATTTGTTCTGCGAGCAAAATGTTAACTATTTCAATTAATGCATGTCGATGCACATGAACTGTCGCATACGCTCAAGCACACACACGCACACACACATACACTAAATGAGAACCCGACGTGATTCGAAGGAGTGCTCTTGCCAGCAGGTTCAGATAGAAAGTAGAAGTAACTTCTAAATCTCGAGTTGGGTTCCGCTTCAATGACCTCAGCGTTCTCCAAAGGCGGCATCACTCTTGAACTTCTCTAGTGAGCTCACTGCCAAAACGGTACTAAAAACCTCACTTAGTTAAAAATGTATATATTGCTGTAGAAGACATCTAGTCCACCGAAGCGATTATTTCGGCGGAAAAAAATATTATTAGAACACACAGGTTGCGAGTAACTCTTTCACTAGCTGTGGTAAATTTGCGCCTAAAGAGAAAATAATTATAAACCATATTCCTGTTGTAACTTAAGAATGGACGAAGTAGATGCTGTTCATTTAAAAACTGAGTGATGTAGTTGAAAATGTCTTCAAGCTCAAAGTATTTTGTTTAACTAACGTGTAGATATGATAACAGCAATTGTAGACGTTTAGTAGTGCTGTCTTTAATTCCTAATGGCCAAGGTGTTGTAGCGTTTTAGTGTTTAGCAGTTCGGTATCGGTACAGGGGTTGTTTATCATATAACTTTAACTTTGAACATATCAAATGTTTCTGGACAAACGGTCAAATGTCACGGCCGTATAAAATACCGTGAAGTAAAATGTCCCTCCACAGCGGGTTTTATTACAGTGGCTTTCGTGCCTGTGGAATTAATATGGGGAATGAGCACATGGTCCTCCAAAGGTCGTGAATCGGCTCTCAAGACTTCGCTCTTCACTCACTCCAAGGATTGTCGTGGTGGAGCAGCAGATCAGTTCTTCGTGTTCCAAGGTCATGTCGGGAAGCATAAGCTGTGGAATGGTCAGAGGCGAGAGGGTGCCAAGCGTAGCCCACAATGGTATTGATGATACTGTGTAGGGGAAAAGAAGCCGACTCGTCTAGGGGAAACAACCCAAGACACGTTCTGCGTGCTCGGAAGTGGAAAGGAAGAAACCCTTCCGACGAATTTTTCCTTTGCAGCGACCGCAGCGAAGCCATGAGAGAGTACTACACTACAAAAAATTCTTGTAAACTTCCTAAACTGTAATGGAAGTTTTTAACCTATACACAGTTCGGTAATAAAACCACGTATAGGGTTTAAAATATAGGAATGTTGAGTATTACTGCTATACAAAGTTGGGATCTTATCTACGCTCTTGACTCTTTCCTGAGAAACTGTACGAACGTTACCATGTACAGTATGTATTCGAAAAAATCTTTACCACTCACGCTTTTATCACTATACGTATTGCAACGATGTGCTAAATTTGCGTAACAATTTCTTAGAGTGTACTATTGATACTCTCACTGCTCTCGCATATATTAGTCTGTAAACCAAAGATAAAAGGTTGATCGAAAGGAACATCAGATTATATCAATATCAATATCTGCAACAAATCAAATTAAGAGTTACAATCCTGGAAGGAAAAGGAATATCGGAAGACCAAAAAGAAGATGGATTGACCAGTGAGACGCAACGTATTGAAAAAATACTAATGCCTGAAGGTCGAGAATAGCGTTTGCTAGAAATGCTGTAACCAGTTTATGAAGACTAACATAAACTATTTTTGCCAAGAAGCCTTTCAAAATCGCGTGTCTTTGATACGTCGTCAGCACAAAACTCACATAAATGCACTCATTGCTACGAAATTGACGCACCAAGAATGTGAAGTCAAAATGGAATGAAACTTGGGACAACCGATGGGAACATTCGTATGAACAACTGATTAGAACATAAAAAACTGCATAGTTGAAAAGTACCTTTAAGGTTGCACAACTCCTTTCGTGGATACATGGATTCATTGTTTCCCATAATTGTTGCAATTACCGCTCCAGATATTTCAGACCTGTTGATGACTGAAAATGCCGTCCCAACTGGCTCCATGCGCCAAGTCTGCAAACCGGGCTGGCTAAGGAAGGATGCGAACAACACGAAAATAGTCCTGGAAAAGCCTTGCTGTATGTGTGCGGGCATTAGGCTGTTATAAAATTGCCCGTTCGAGCCGCACCATGAAGGAAAGCCGCTGAATCCTCTGAATGTACCACTGTGCACTGATCACTACCAAGCCACACCGAGAATCATACGAGATTGCTTCCCATGTCATAAATGCTTCAAGTATCTTCTGCACCACCAATTCGTTGATGGTATACACTGCATAACATATAAACTGCAGTAAATCAACAGGTCACACTATGTGCTATGTTTGTTCAGTATAAGTAGAAATCTCAGTAGCATTTCCTCATCCTCGACCAAACGAAGATGTTCTGTACATGGTTCTTGCAATTCTTTGTCCACTGGAACAATTTTGCCGCCACGCAGAAGCAGAAATATGCGTCACTGCAAGTGCAGTTGTTCTTCTACTTAGTCGCATACTTGAAGATGTTGCAGCACCTGCTAAAAAGCCTAACGAGGACATTAGTAATTCTCATTCACAGAGTACCAATTCATTACATAACACTCGGCACGATAATGCCCCCATTCACGAGAACCAGTTGAAAAAGAATTTTAAAAATCTTGTTCTAGAGAATCTTGCGACAAATTCGCATTGACTGCGGAGTAAATATTTGAGACCGCGAAGTTATAAAAGGGGTCCCAAATAACCCAAGAGAATTCGGCAGAAGAATTACGAGCGTTGAACAGCGACAGTTTTACAAAACAAGGTTCAAAATTAACCATTCGCCTGCATCAAATGACCTAGCTAATGTTATATATAAACAGGCACTGAAATTTTTTTGTCGTAAATGACACTTGTAGAACCACTTTCAATAGTGGTTCTACAAGAACTGGAGACATATTTCAACATTCCAAAGAAAACTAATCCAAATTTGAATCGACGCCAGAAACGTTGCCCTAAAAGTTTAATTCTGCTACTAGTTTTGGAGTTATATTTAGGTAAGAAAACCATGTAGGTTCTAAAAACAACAGTGTTCACTGCGGCGAATTAGAATCGTATTTTAAAATACCTACAAGTGAATCTTCGTTGTGGTGAAGAAGCCATACACGTGATTTATTGAATCTCGCACACAGATATCTGTACTTATCAGCGACTAGTGCGCCATTGTAAATAGTTTTTTGTTGTTTTGGAAAATAACAACAAACATGCGCGACTGATCACCACGCATAACACATTTAGAAGATTTTGGTGCAAATAAATTAAATGTTTACATAGGGGCAGTTAAATATTTTGTTTCTGAAACCAAAACATTTTGTTGTTCTTATTTGGTTGTCCCAAACTGTAAGATTTGGTTGATTTGGTTGGTTCAACTAAATATTCGTATGGCTACGTATGTTTAATGCTTTGGGTTATTATAAAAAAATTGAAAGCGTGACTGAGTTCCGAGCCCGGATCATTTGCGCTAGAACGCTACGCCTAGAAATGCCGGTTAGTGACTACTGACGAAATTACAATGTTTTTAAATTCATGTAACTCAAATAAAGGACAACCACGTTAGTAAATATGTCAAGTTTTACAGATTTACGAGTTAGTTTCTTGTTGAACTTGTTTCATTGGGATTTCTATACCATTATAAAGCGTCAATAAACGCATTAAAAACACTCTTACTTTCCCAACTGTCACAAAAATGACTAACAAACTCTCGAGTTCTATTTTCGAACGAAGGCTATCAAAAGTGGCAAAGCAAATATATACGGTTGACTGAACTAAATAACGCAGTGGATTTTATTTATTCAAGCGTGTGTTTTGTTGTATAAACCAATATTTTTTTTTATTTACACAACAAAATATTCTGTTGGAGGGTACAGAATATATTATTGGGCCATATGCAAACAACTATTTTGTCGGCTGGAGCAAAACGTTTTCTCAGTGCAGTTTTTTTTAGTGTGGGTAAAGATTTTTTTATTTTTTTATTTTTTTCAGAAAATAAAAGGTTAAACTTCTACGTAAATGTATTTTCAAACAATATTTTATTTACCTGTCGTAATGATATTGAACAATCCAACATGTCTAGATTTGCCTTTCTCTGAACAATTTACCGTATTAAAATTTATCAATATGATGTAAGTATTAAGCCACGAGCCACGATGTTTCATATATATATATATATACACACACTTACTAGTTACATAGCGTTCTTTAAATATTTTCTTGCTTTAATTACTTACAAAATTACATTAAAAAAAGNTTCTGTTGGAGGGTACAGAATATATTATTGGGCCATATGCAAACAACTATTTTGTCGGCTGGAGCAAAACGTTTTCGCAGTGCAGTTTTTTTTAGTGTGGGTAAAGATTTTTTTATTTTTTTATTTTTTTCAGAAAATAAAAGGTTAAACTTCTACGTAAATGTATTTTCAAACAATATTTTATTTACCTGTCGTAATGATATTGAACAATCCAACATGTCTAGATTTGCTTTTCTCTGAACAATTTACCGTATTAAAATTTATCAATATGATGTAAGTATTAAGCCACGAGCCACGATGTTTCATATATATATATATATACACACTTACTAGTTACATAGCGTTCTTTAAATATTTTCTTGCTTTAATTACTTACAAAATTACATTAAAAAAAGTAAACAAATTTTGCAATAATGTAACATTTAATTTGTGTTATAGTTGTAGGAAAATCATGAAGAAACCTGTTCAGACATAACGGCATACGACGCCTTAAAATGTTTATCTTAATTTCGAAATAGGTAAGCTGAGCCTAATTTCTCACATACAAAAGTATTTACGTAGTAACATGTATTTGTCTAATTCATATGTTGAATAATCGTGAATTCTCGGTTCGAGTTCAAGGTACAATCATCCCTTCCACTTTCCTGGGAATCTAAATGTTCCCCTACTAAGGCCTTTTTGCAGTTCGGAAGCAATTAAAACGCTTAATAATAATAATAATAATAATGTGAGTATTATTTCGGAATTATTACATACTTATTATGGACTGTACTATATCTCAAATAATCACAACAGAATGAAATGTGAGCCCAAGAACATCGAGATCATCATCAGAATCATCGAGACCGACATATAAAACTTTTCGCGACATTTAACTGATGACGATCGACATCAAAACCTGTATGTTGCACGGAGATACATGTAAGTATAGTCTTGCCTCGTATTCTCACTATTGCATAATGAATACTTTACATGTCTTTGCTCTTTGCCCAGTACATATTGAGTCAATCACTGTTATTTACATGCTACATTTAGCATATCGGTAGTACCCTAGGATGATATCGCTAACAGACCACATGTTCCTAAACGTAGCGACTTAAGTACTACCCACTTTTATGTGATTTATTACATTGTTTGTTGTTTCTTGTCTCATCTGCCGTGTTGTCTCATTATTCTTGTGTCTCGTTACTTATCATGTTGGACCACAATTCACTACACTGACCAGATTTATTCATGTTATTTATCGTATTTATTATTATTCGTCTATATTAGCTATTTTCTCTGGGTAAACTGAATTTGTTTTCTGCGCTGAATATCAGGGTAGTTGGGAATTGTTTTGCCACTAACTTTTTTCTTTGATTTTTATTATAATTGTTGCTTCACATTCGACGTCTGCATTTTATAGTACACATTTCTTCCTTACCACCTGTCTACAAGTAGCGGAATTGTTGTATAACTGTGTTTGTTTTGCGTAGTTGTACCGCTTGAAACAATGTCCTTCTTCACTTGTGTAATTTCTCCGTGGTTATTTGTAGCCATCACAGATTTCAGGGCACTGTGTTTGCAAGTAGATAAGCTTGAAACTGTGTCACAAGAAATGCAAAAGGTGTTATCCTCCCATATAATTCTTGCATGCCCCAACAGTATAGCAAGTGTACCTCCATTTACTCTCGCTTAGATTATTGCTGTCATGAGAAAACCTTGTTGCAGTGATGGTCTTGCAACGTTTTAGTTTGCATTCATTTACGTGGGCACTCTCCTTACTTCTTTATATCGACCATGCACTTATTATTTGAACTGATTTAATTATAAAAAGCTAGAGGCCAAGTGGATGGGGCATCGCAGTGGTACTGTATTTTTATGAGGTTGGGAAAACGGAACCAGTTACACTGTAATGACGACAAATTCTCTTTTCCATGCCTCTTGTTGAAAGATAAAAGGTCTGAAGGAAACTATGTATAATACACGCTCATATTTTGACCGAGGCAGTTACTGACGGATCCTAATCTTCTCGCAGGCAATCGGTCACCATCGCAGAAAACCACATGACCCAGAAATGTCCCCTCGTGCCGGAATACGTATAGCATTTATTGGGACACGGCTTGCTGGGCATTGCGAAGTCGGGGAAATGCTTTCTAGAGATATTCCAGTTGTCCCTTCTCTGTCTACTTCACAGATATGACGGCATTCTGGCAGACTACATGTCTTTCAGTCAAGCGAGCTCCGTGGTACAAGCTCCATCAATCTTTCGAAGGTTGATGGGGGACTTGCACAACCCGAACAGCAAACTAGTCTGACGCGTTCATGGAAGAAAAAGCAATCCTTTCTCTGGCCGTGGGACGAAGTTTCATTAGTCAGTATTTATTCTTAAAAAACCGATCTTTAAAACGTCCGAAAACCACCTCAGATGTCCGTCCTTTTTAGCTACAAGCACATAGTTTGGGGGTGGGGAATCGACTCGATGATATTTTGATCACACTTCTTAACAGAATGTCATCACTGGTCTTCTATGATGTTTCTTCTTGCTTCGCTGTACCAGTTGAACAGCTTCTCCATCACACTTGTTGTCGACGGTATATTTTGTTCGCTGTTTCCTCACACTTTTTGAATCAAACATTTGCAAAATCACTTTATGTGTGACGTGTTTGGTTATTTCCTAAATATGACATGTATCAAAGGCGTTATATATGTCTGTTAAAATAAAAATACCTTATTTTTGGTTTGCTTGAATATGTACTTATATTTTATCTATAAATTATAATATTTTATTTGTAATTAATATGAATTAAAACAGAGATAAATGCTTAGTAAGAAAAAGTTCTCATGCATTATATTATTAAACCGAGTGCGCACGAACGCGGCGCGTAATCTCGTTGGTGAAATTTCCAGACTCGGTTAAGCTTTGTTTGCGTGAGGTGAAGGAATAGCCTGAAAGTATAACTTCAGCGGGGCTTCAGAAAATTCTGAAGTAACTGTGCATGGACTGTAGGAATTGTTAGTTCTACTCCGAGTAGCAACATCTGCAACCTATCGTTTAAGCTCTAAGCCATATTCGGAACAGAGAGCGTTGACACCGCAGGCCGGCGTACAAGCCAGCCATTACGTAACTAGAAGGTGATGGAAGAAAAAATGATTACTGTTTTGTATTTTCTTCAAAAATCTAACATTTGGGTGACTGGTGGGTAATAAAATTTGCATCATACGGATACAACACAATAAATAAGTTTGGCGCAGTCAACCTTCATAATCGTCGTGTCACGTAAGTAACAAGAAACCTACGAGCAGAGATGCAATGCTTCACATTGGGCAACACTGGTACCAGCTGCCTAAAACATCCTTGCAACTGAGGGCAGAAAAGTTTTCGTATTTTTTAGTGTTAATTATAAGATGTAATTGGTTATACCTAAAATATTTCAAACACAAGCTACTCATATACTGAAGCATATTAGCACAACATTTTTCAGACTCCTTGTTTCAGTTTTGTTATCGGTCAGGTTTTTTTATTTCCGTGACCAGATAAAATAATAGAGTAATAACGACAGGCAGATATACTAAAACTAAGCGTCTGAAAAATAACTATATTCTGAAAGTTGAGTTACAAACTGAAGATTGTTTGAGAGAAATTGCAAGATACTGCATATCTGTTTTTCCAGCGCCATTAAACTTAAATTAAAAACTTGAACAAAGTATGTTTTATTCATCGCTAATTGTAACTCTCCACCTTTTCACAATCAATGCCATCATTCATTTTCTAATTTCTTTACTAGTGAAAACGCATTCGGTTTTAAAAACTTTAGCAATCATTTCTCTGTTTAATTATAATATAAATATGTTTTAGCTTTTAACATCCATGTTTTATTAATATGAAATAAATATATGGCTTTTAAAACATGTAGTCTGGCATTATTACATTTATCATTTATCATATTTAGCAACCAAACATTTTCGAACTACTGTGCAGTAATTTCCTGACACGTGTAAAAAATTGAAATACGCAAGAGAAGAAAAACTGGTCGCAGTTTGAAAAGAAAAAAAAATACATCTCGGCATACATTTTTTTGCTGGAGAGACTTGTGCCGTTGTTGTGCGAGGCGCGCCTACGCCTGGGATACGCGCACTTAACAAACAAGTTTCCGCCCTCGTATAAACCAACGCTCATAAAAAGGAACACACCCTTTCGGTAACCCGAGGCCCGAACACGTGTTTTCTCCGTCCATGTACGGGCAAAACCAGGTTGAGGGAAGGCAAAAAAAAAAAAAAAAAAAAAAAAAGAAACAGGTTTTGCCTACGGACTTTTGGGTGTTGTTGCACGGCTTTGATATGCGAAGGAGAATAAGAAAAAAAGAAGGCACTAATGACATAACGATTTCTGGAGGAACTGAGTTTTTTTTTTTAAATTTTATCTCCTGCACGCTTTCTTGGCGAGGTGGTTCCATCCTAATTTACGAGTCTCGGGTGCGAATGCTGAAGCCGTGTCCTCTTGGAGAATGAACCTTTAGCTGGTAATGGACGGCGGTTCGTCGTCGACTCCTATGGCGAGATGGGAGCCCCCCCCCACCCCCTCGTGTAGCGTGTGCTCAACATTCTGATCACTTAATTGGATCGTTTCAGCAGCCACTTTGGGCCGCGCGTTCCAGGCGAGTGGACAGAGGAGCGTCCTCTCCATCAACCAGGGGCCGCCATTAAAACAGCGCCCCTTATAAGGCCCGGCGCGGGTGACGTGAAGTGTTGTCGCCGTATAACATGTTTGCGGAGTTGTATATCATCGGGCCGCAGGTACGACGCGTACTGGATCTCGGGAGAGCAGCGCGACTGTCCGTGTCTGCTGAAACTGGGTCCGCAACTGCAAGCACAACTGCGATTCCCGAACTCCGTCTGACCCCAGGGTCCCGTCTGAACCTCGGAGAAATTCCGCATAATCACTTAACAACAAAAATAAAAAAATAAAAATAGAAAATATATAAATAATCGTTTATAACCCTGGAAACTGTGAGCCTACTTTCGAAATGTATTTAATATTACACTCAAGACGTATTAGAGTACGTACTAAGGCTGTCATTTTGCCTCTCGCTGCAAAAAAATGATGTTAGTTCTGTATTAATGTAAAGTTTATGGTATTTTTAAAATGTTAATTTAGGTACAAGTGCAGTACTCTTTTCAAACTAAAATATCAGTTTTTGACATTTTTTGACATATAAGTTTCAGACATTCCGCACAGGTACGAGAATGAAGAACGTTGCGGGTTCAAAATTCTTGGTGAAAATCAGAAATAGAGTCGGGGTTCCGCGGAAAAAGTTCGGGAGCCGCTGCCATAGAGCATAGGTCGTGCGCACAAGACTTGACCGCCATTATTTCGAACCTATTTATTTCACAACTGCGTACAACAGTTCGTGAGCATGTTAGAGGGGAGGGATTTGGGCGGCTCTTGACATCGAGGTCTTGAGAGCCGATGAGGGTGAAACGAGGTGAACTTGGAGAAGCGCAGGAATGAAAGGCCGAAAGGGGGGNGGGGGGGGGGGGATCCCCAAGAAAACCCGCCGACCAGCGGCATCGTCCGGCACGATTCCCACATGCGATAATCCGGCTGCAACCCCGCCGGACACTGGATAATCAAATCTATTTTCAGTAGAAGGAGATGCTAATGGCAACAATCTATACCAGACGGGCCAGCCACAGCGAATACTTCTGATATAGAAATAGACGAACCCGAACTACCAGAGGAAATAATAATGACCTCTGGTTCGTAAAATTTCTCCCCTTTTACAACAGGTCTCCTTTCGCATTCCAAAAGAGACGAGTAGCTTCAACTACCGTCGCTCGATTAATAATACACATAATTTATTTAAGTATGTGCCTGCTAGTGGTGAGACAGATTATATAAGGAGAAATAAGAGGACATATTATGACATAAATGAGAGAAAATTTTTAACATTAAATGGCAATGTTCTAGAGTTGAGGTACGGAAAGCGGATCCTGTATAATGCAGCTCTTGTGGATGGATTAGAGGATACTCTGTTAATTTTCTGTGGTGTGAATTACAATACTGTTCTTGTAAAGAAAGTTCCAAGGTCGTAAAATTCAAATAACAAAACTAAATGTAATAACTGTTAAATAAACACGAAAATACTTAGTCGCCTGTTAAATATATAGATGTGTGTTACATTTGAAAATGTACAGATGAATCGAACCCGGTTCGTCCAGGTGGGAGGCGAGTAGTATAGCCACTACACCACCGCGGCCCCTCTAAATTAGTCTGACAAACTACACCTGCAGGTTAATCACGAGATAAGAAGTTGAAGACGTGTACGAGTGTGACATTGGGTGTTCTGCGTGTTGCCCACCTGGCAGGTATTGTTAAGTAATGTTTTGAAATTACGACACGAATTACTCGAAAACGGCGAGGCTTACGGTATTTACACAAGGCGACTTATTTCGTTAATTTTGGCATGCGGCTTAGTAATCCATCCTTTAAATCCCAAATATGCTACAGTGTCACTGATGTTAGTTCGAAATAAGAGCAGCAATCGTGATTATTTACATTAAATTATTTAATGACAGCGACAGGTGTTCTATCTTAAACATTTTCTCCTACATTCTCCATAAACTAGTGTTTCAGCTCCAACATTCAATTGAGACCGTAGGTTACACACACACACACACAAACTACACACACAAACACACACACACACACAAACACGCACTAACACACATATATATACATATCGTGATTAACCTGCAGCGGAAATGTTTAGGTCGAATTTAGATACATTCTGTATAATTCATGAAGGGAATTGTTGTATTTCATCTCTTATGCAGGCGCAAGAGTCGACAGACAATCAGAGCAGAGTAAAATAATTTCGAGGAAGTTGTTTATATAGTTGTAAAAATGGAGTAACACAGTTATGCTGCAGGAAGAAGTAAATATCGCAAGATATAAATTAAGAGGAAACAACAGGCAACAGTTTACTAGCAGACATGTTTATAAATTTTGTATGTATATCATTACGATCGAAAAAGCAAAGAGTTTAAAGGCAAGTAAATATGCCAACCTTTTTTTTTTAATTACTGTCGATTTTAAACTCTATGTCACACTAAACATATTGTTATACTCCGTGTTATGTATTTTAAGGCAGCTAAAACATTTAAACATTTACCAGCACTGCGAACTGACGTCGGATCGGTCGCAAAATTTCATTGGCTAAAAATAATAATGCCTGCATTTTTTTCAAATGTTAATCAATTGCGAACAAGGTCTCCGGCCACGCACAATTTCATACTGCCATATCCGGTGCTCTGTGCCTATATTTTTTTTCTGTGAACCCACTAAAACGTGCCTCGTGTGGACTGGGATTACATAAGAAAAAATGTTCGACATTTTAAAGACGTCTGCCTAGGAACATCATTTAAAAACACGTTTCAATTTCTCGCCAATCCAACGTCTTATCCATTGAGACGAAAGGGTAATTTTATCAGTAGTCCAAAATATACATAAAGCTGCCTTGCTCCTTGTGCCTTTAAAAGGCAAAAATACTTACGCTAGGCGGGGAGACCACGTTCTTGTTCGTTTTTTAGAGCAATTTTACGCTTTTAATGTTCCCTAGAAGAAAAGAAAAAAGAAACACTGAGCTAATAGCACAACCGCTGTTTACGTAACCCTTAAGGAAAAACGAAAAAGTTCTGAACTGTGTGTGTGTGTGTGTGTATATATATATATATATATATATATATAGAGACAATACAATTACAAATAAAATTGTCGTATGTATTTCACAATTTAATAATTATTAATATCACACAGATTATATTTAACGCTAATGAAGAAATCTTTAGCAGTTACTCAAAGCAAAATACTGTGCAGGAATACGATTTCCATGGTGTGCTCAACTCGTCCGATCTTACATGGGTTTCTTTGTGTGGGATAAAACAAGCAGTAAGCTCGACTTCACAACGTGGATTGAATGAACAGTGGAATTTCGACTCCTTGGGGGGAAGGATACGGGAATGCGCTTCCTCCCCACAATTAAATATAACGATCCAGCTTGCTATATTTCTGGGAAAAAAAAAATCCTTCCAAAATGTAATTTTGGTGTTTCTCGATTTGGTAGTATACGGGTAAGGTAGGGGTGAGGNGGAAAAAAAAAATCCTTCCAAAATGTAATTTTGGTGTTTCTCGATTTGGTAGTATACGGGTAAGGTAGGGGTGAGGGGGGAGGAAGGAGGGATTGCAGTTCAGTCTTTCAACAAATATATATTGTTTTACTTTCAGCGTAGCGATGTTAAATTATTGCATGAAGATGAATATACTTGACAGAATTTAACTTGTGCAGGCACTGAGGGGTTTCACCGATGGAGATCAAAAATCAAAAGGANGGAAAAAAAAAATCCTTCCAAAATGTAATTTTGGTGTTTCTCGATTTGGTAGTATACGGGTAAGGTAGGGGTGAGGAGGGAGGAAGGAGGGATTGCAGTTCAGTCTTTCAACAAATATAAATTGTTTTACTTTCAGCGTAGCGATGTTAAATTATTGCATGAAAATGAATATACTTGACAGAATTTAACTTGTGCAGGCACTGAGGGGTTTCACCGATGGAGATCAAAAATCAAAAGGANGATGAATATACTTGACAGAATTTAACTTGTGCAGGCACTGAGGGGTTTCACCGATGGAGATCAAAAATCAAAAGGAAGCAGACATGAAAGTACGAAAACTATACATCCCAAGAAGCAAACTGTACTTATAAATCCATTACATTTCATTTCGGTGTAAATTAATGCACTGAAGAGCCAAAAAAACTGGTACACCTGCCTAATATCGCGTAGGGCCCCCGAGCACGCAGAAGTGCCGCAAGACGACGTGGCATGGACTCGACTAATGCCTGAAGGTATGCAGGAGGCAATTCACTCCATGAATCCTGCAGGGTAGTCCACAAATCCAATCTGCGCCAATTTGAGAAAGGGTTGCACGTCTGTCACGTTTAATGATTCTCGTCAGTCGTCGTTTGTCCCGTTCTTTCACGATCTTTTTCCGGCCGCAGCGATGTCGAAGATGTGATGTTTTACCGTATTCCCTATATTCACGGTACACTCGTGAAATGGTCGTACGCGAACATCCAAATGTTATCGCTACCTCGGAGATGCTATGTCCCATCTCTCGTGCGCCGACTATAACACCACGTTCAAACTCACATAAATCTTGATAACCTGCCATTGTAGCAGCAGTAACCGATCTAGCTGCCGACCGCATCGCGTTACTCTGATTAATTCCATACCTCTGTTATTTGCAAAGGGTGCATACCCACGCCTATACCAGTCTTTTTGGCTCTTCAGTGTACATAAATTATATTATATTGAATACCAATATAGACGATTCATTCATGTAATGCAGGATCAGTAAAACTATAAAATACAGTTTTCTAATTTTTTTCAAGTATATATTTTTTTGTGAAACATAAGATAACAACGCTCTCATCAAAGTAACGTGTATCGATTAATCAAACCAGTGAATAAGAGAGTAGTTTTATCTCGAAAGAATATTCGGAATAATGTATATTTACTCGCAAATTTTAATTATAGGGCTCGTCTTCTCATTAAGGTATTTACGCTAGGCGTAGTTAATTAAAGCCGCCATTTTTCGTGCTAAGGTTGTCTATACTGAATACTTTGATGGCGCTAGTTTGCATATAAACTGAGAGTATTGTACTTATTAATGCATAACATTAACTGTATATATTTTCCAGTCTCTAACGGAAGTAAAAATTCACACAAACAGAATTTATTATATTAAAAAACAAAGATATGAAACCCAGAGGATCCGCTTCTCGTTTGAAAAATGAGTTATAAAATAATAGTTTTTTACAGCTTCTGAGTTGTTTCTATATATTACGTAAAACGTGTTCGCAGAAATTTTGGCCAGAATACGAAGAGGGCAAAAATTACTCACACGGCAGAGTCAAAGATGAAGAGGTCTTGCAGAATTCGGATGACGATTTATTTATTAATTCTGGATACATGAAAATATGCAGGCATGGACAGAGAGTGCAGAACTCTAAGTGAACAACACTCACTAAAGACGAACTAAAAGCAAAGACAAACCAAGTAACGTTGCCAAGTTACAGCGAACTGGCCACCCGGGTTCTATTTCCGGTCCAGCTAATTTCGACTACCCGAAATCGCTCCAGGTGTATCGATAATTCCTTCCTCGTTCTCTAAACCACCGCCTTCGTACGCAACTCGACCGCTCTCATTGAGCCGTACATTCCACACAGAACAAACAAGAGTTTTTTTTATTGAAGTGATGCTAATCTGTTTAGCGAACCAAAATTCCTTTTTACTGCGGTAACAAACAAGCTCGCGACTTTTGCCAAATTAAGATACATAATTGTTTTTTTAAGTAGGCATTGGATTAGTGATCATTATGTATAATGACATAAAACGTATATCCAGGATATGAATACACGAAAATGCAAAAAAATGTAAACAGAAAATCTGACAAAAGTGATCAGGTTGAAGACCATGTTTACATTCGTGGCAAACAGAACGCGCTTCTTCTTAGTTTTTCTAACTTTAGAAAAAGACTGGCGTATTTTTACTAACATATTCATATTTTCATCAGTTTCACAATGTCGGTTTATGTCATGTCTATCTTCCTTGCCGACACATATATCTATTAAGTCTCGAAAATGTCTTTTTTTTTTTGGCGCCAACTTGGGTTTTCACAAGTTAAATACTAACTGACGTAATAATTAAAACCTGTTTGACCAATTCTCGGAGGATCTTTATTTTTATGAAGGTCGGTCTTTGTCCCAACTTAGTTCCAAACTCTGAGAAAGCTAACATTTCTCTCCATGCGCCTGCCAAGTGTGTCTGCAAGTATCAAAACGTCAGCAATGGTAGCTATACACCTATAAGGTGGTGTAATTGTGTTGCAGGTCTATGAAGTTCAAGTAACGCATGTACTCTCTGTGTGTTTATTACGAATCCCTTATCCCGTAGTATCCTCTACTTAAAAAAAAAAACACGCACACACAAATAACGCCACGAAACTGCTTCATATTAAACATGAAACATACATCGAGTGTTATNGTGTAATTGTGTTGCAGGTCTATGAAGTTCAAGTAACGCATGTACTCTCTGTGTGTTTATTACGAATCCCTTATCCCGTAGTATCCTCTACTTAAAAAAAAAACACGCACACACAAATAACGCCACGAAACTGCTTCATATTAAACATGAAACATACATCGAGTGTTATAAATACATTAATACATTTTCATAGAATTTTGTTTGGCTATTCGTTTCGTAGAAACCAATGTGGTGAAGTGTTTTACTAGACTTGGCTAATCTAGTCGACAGGAAATGTCACTAAATCTTATAACGTTATAATTACTGTAAGCGTTAAAATTATAAATGAGAAAATTAATTTTATCGTTGGAAAATCAGTATGCTGTGATGTTAAACACTGTAAAGAATCTGTAAGATTTTTGTAAAATGCATGTCAAATGTTAGACACTAATTTGGAAGAATGCTATAAACATTTACAGCGATCTAGCCTCATGGCAAGTAATTCCCTTATGAGATCTCGCGTTATTTAAAAGTACTAAATATGCACAACGCCTTTTATTATAGTGGTGAATGCTATTAAAACAACATTATATCTGTTATTTAACCACGATTACGACACGTATGCTGTTTAGCAAAATAATATGTCACATTTACCAGCACACTGTATATACACTAGTGGAAATGCATTTGAGAACATCCCGTAGGCATACACGTATCTACTCCAAAGTTGGTACACAAGAAGAAGGAGGTAGTATGTAGGACTGATCAAAAGAGCAAGCCCGTGGGACATCCGGAACTAAATGCAACACATACATCTAACACCTTAATAAGGAGTGTAACGACCCCGAACAATCACACATACAGCAATTCTAGCACGATACTTGTACAAATGCTGAACGTCTCTCTCGGAGCACGGTATCCCACGCTCGCTGTATTTCTTGGTTTAGCTGGGTGATGGTTGTTGCCGGGTCTGAGCTGGATGTAAGGAACCGTCCCATCATCTCCCACACATGTTCGACGGGGGCTGAGGCCTGGAGATCTAACACGCCAAGGTAGCATGCCTACACTGTGTAGAGAACTCTGTGTTGCCCTAGCAACATGGGGACTCCCGTTATCGTGCTGGAATATTGGCTTCTACAGCGTGTCGAGATATGGTCGGCGGTCAGGATCGACAACGTTCACGGATGTACCATGCACTCGACGTTCTCCCCTGAATCAATAACAGAGGCGATAGGGATGCGTGGCTCATGCCGCGCCATTCCACAACCCCAGGTGTGTGTCCGGTGAAGGCGAGAGCGAATACGCGATGGTCTGCTCCGCTCACCCACACGTCTACGAGCGCGAACCCCGTCATTCACATTGTCTGAGGAAGACACGACTGTGACCACTGAACTCCACTCGCCTCTTCAACATACTCTCACCCCGGCACCCCCGGAGACGACGACGAGCAGGTCTCAGCTGCAAACGTGCCAGAGAAACACGGTGACGCGAACTTACCTCCGAGAATCGATTGTTTAATGTTCGTGCAGACACGGGGAGGGCCACAGTGGCTCTGGTTGCACTCGCGGTCGCTGTTCTGTCGACCAGGGCGGCCCGATCGATACTTGTGTCCAGACGCTCATAAGTGCGGCATCTTCTCCACCACTGATGGACCACTCATGCGTGACGCCCCAAGTGAGTGGCAATTCTACGGAAAGTCCAGCCACCCTCTCCGAGTCTCACGATACGGCCACGCTCAAAGTCGCTGGACTGTTCACTTGCAGCTCGCCATCGTCTTCCAGGAATTGCAGACACACTCTGCGATACACAAGCAATGGAATCACACAGTTAACTGCACTCGTCGTGTTGTCAGACGAACTGTGATAAGACAGTGCAGGCGAATTGTGCTCTTTCACTTAAGATCAGAGTGTCCTCTACACACGAATGGTGTTTGGATTTAATGGTGTTTACTAGATGTTCTTCAATGCATTTCAACTAGTGTACATTATGAGCGGAAAGTGAAGAAGTTTGGGCGGCTCTTAACATCGGGGTCTTGAGAGCTGATGAGGGTGGAGCGAGGTTAGTATGGAGCAGCACCGGAGTGGAAGAACAGTAGCAACGGGAGATCCCCGAGAAAACCCGCCCAGCAGCGGCGTCGTCCAGCATGATTTTCACGTGCGAAAATCTGGGAGCTACGCAGCTGGGAATCGAACCAGGTTCGCCTTGGTGAGACGCGAGTGCTCTAGCCACTGCGCCACCGCGTCCTCTGTATGTTCTGAGAGCGTCCAAAAGTTTATCCACGATTTGTCTTGAGGTGCAGCGTTTTTCTGACTTCACATCTTGCTTACGACGAGAAAGAATTTCAGCCAATCTTCACTCTCTGGCATGGTATATCCTTCTGTGACAATTTAAATTGGCACCATCACCAACAGACGGGAAGACGTCTTTGTTTGCCTGAATATAAATAAATAAAAAATATCAAGCAATATTTACAATCCGATGTTATTTTTCGTTTAAATTAATTTGTAGGTATTTATAATGTTTGTCACAGTGCTAGTTATTACTGGTTATTATCTTTACCGATAAAATACTGACTATAATTTTTAGAGCAGTGCAATTGAGAAATTATTTTTTTCTTAATTTTACCGGGCATTGTCTTTAGTTACACGTCGCGGAAGGGCAAACAATTAAATAAAAATTAATAAATAATAATATTAAACCAAATCGGGCTTTCGAAGTGCTCATTAACCCACTTATCAAGTGTACTTGGCATTGTTTACAACTCTAATTACAGAGTTTACAAAAATGAGTGATTTATTGCCACGTCGATGTAAGGTTACCTTGTGATCACGTTTTCGGCAAGTAAGAATTTTTCGAAAGATTGAGTAATTTTTTTTCTCGTGATATTTTTATTCTCTAGACATTTTGGGTAACCTACAGTTCGAAAAGTACGTAATAAATTTGCAAGTGAGGAAATATTCGCAGATAAACAAATAAAAACACAACTAGTGTGTTAATAAAAGTTTTCTAAAAAATATATTTTTTTATTCTCTGGAGGAAAAGCGAAAAAGACTAAACAAAATTGTATATTTTAAAACATTAATTTTAGAGATTTCCAAAACTCACTTCATATACTCTTTTATTTTTATTTTATCATGCATTACGTGCTTGGTATTCTCGGATAGCGTTGAGTTTTACCTGGATGATAAACATGAATATCGAGGACACAAATTAGAGAGTGGTTCTTGGAAAATCAATATTCTATCATACGTTCCTCGGCAAGCGTTGAAGCTCTCGCCCAGGCGGGCACATCAAGGCGGCAACTACAAACAACAGCCGGTTTACGGGTAATACATACATTTTTAAACAAACAATCTAAATAATTTCCTGCCAGTGAAAGCACGTCTTTGAAAAGTAAACACCGACTGGTGAGCCTACACTGAACTTAGCAGCGAGAAAAGACGAGAAGTTCCACGTATCGCCTTCTTAAATAAACTGTTCCCGGTTAATTGAGCACTCCCGAAAGTTTTTCTTAGGATTACATTTTTCTTCTCGTTTGATATTCTTTTAATATATGTAAAATTAACATTAACATGGGCCACATCACTTTATCCATACGCCATCCAGGTAAAAACCGAGAAATTGTCAAGGATGTAAATGTGTTACTAATATGAAAATTCGCACTCTAACGTGCATCAACGTCAGAGACCCGCAAATTTTAACATTCCACTCAAAATACGTCAAGTGAAAAGAATTATTTGTATAAATTCGCTGACAACTTATCTATGGGCAGTGATTTTTTCGAAACCTTATTTAATTAGTGCTCGCTTTATCGCGAACATCCAATAAAGACTTTACTGTTTAAATTTGTGGCTACAGAAATATGTTTAATACACACTAGAATACTCGATAATTGGTGAAGCAGAAACATGTTCGTAATACGTACACCATGCACCTAGTTGACATATCAACAACAATCAACAAGTTGTGACGGTGGCGACTTACCGACACATGGAGGAAAGTACCTCACTCTCTACTTCCTCCAGTGGAACTATTCCCAAAAAACAGACGAAATATCCCCCCCCCCTCCCCCTCAGTCCATAAGTATTAAGAGGCAAAATAAATGGTTCGCGAAAGAAACGTAAAACAGTTACTCTTTCCTGTGCTATATTTGCGGTCAGAAATATTATAATTTTTTGTAAACTTCCCCAATAATATCTCAAAATACATTACTATCTGACAAAAAAAATAGCTATAATAAAAAACTATAAAAGTTATCTACAAGATAACCTCTCAATTAAATAGTGAATTACTACATAACACAATTTAAAGCTTTAAGATAGCATACAATTGAAAAATATCGTAGCGAAAATTACATATCTTTGGTTACAACAAATTAAGGCAGCCACCATCCCCCAATCGGAATAGAGTTCTGTTTTTTAAAAGAGCCCCCCCTATGCTTGTCCGTCACAAGGCAAGAATCCAACCCTTATATTTCCGCGTCGCTCTCTTGAACATTTCTCAACGTTAATGAAGTTTATACGGCGGCCCTCGGCGACTTCACGTATGTACGCATGCTCCCAGAAGTTCTTGAAGACAGCAGGAACGTGGGGGGCGGGGGAGGTGATCCCCTTCGCAGCGAGCGGGCCGGCCGGCCGCCAGTGAAGTACCAGCTCTAGCGCGCACAGCAGCGGAGCGAGCAGTAGTACAACGGGGCACCCCCACCCCCCCACAGGTGAGGTTCCACGTAGTTTCCGTAGACCATCAATCGTAGGATGTGATTTTCTTTTAAACAGGTGCTCGTCGTCGATCTGGCACCGTCACAAAGTTATTAATTTACTGCCAATGCTAGCTACGTGTCTTAATTGGCCCAGAGAGTGCTCTCTCGTGCCCTCCCTCTCACAGTTACGTCTGGATGACGTCACAGGAAACAGATTGTACGTCCGTGGTCAGATTGACATGGAAAAGAGTGACATAGGGGTTGCACTGATGCGCATGGCGGAGGGATCGGAACAACTTTCATGTCACGCGTTGCGCAGTGCGCAGGTAACGGGACATCCTAATCGCACCGCCAACCGCAGTACTTAAGAAATATTTTTTTTAAAGACTGTCGCCATAACTACAGGTAAACAAAGTTCAAAAATCTTTGAATGATACTCAAAAATCATTTATGCTTATATATATATATGCATATATGTGTATACAAGTCTCATTTTAGTCTACATTACATAGCGCTCCTCCCCCTAATGGAAAACTCTAGGCACGCCAGTTGAACTATTTTAATTTATCATATGATGAAACAGTTTTGGCCATAGTGTTCATTACTCTCACTTAAAGAATTCTGTGATAAAAAATGTTATTGTAAAAATGTGTTTAAAATTTAAAACAAGGAAATTGTAGTTTATAGGATATTATTTCATTCCTTCACGTTAATATTCGCACATGCACTGCCTGACAGAGAAAATGCCACACCACTGCAGTTCTATGAAACATGTTACGCATTTGATTACCATTTCTATCCAATCACTTGAGACGCGCGCGTGATACAGGCAGACAACCAACACGTGAAGCCGTCATTTAAGACGTCGTATAGAGGAGTATTGTAACGCACGAGCCTGGCTGTCGTGGAGTGAACATCGTGCCGGCGGCTGCGCCGCTCCGGAATCTACCCGCCGATTGGGACCAGCGAAGGATGAGGACATCTGCCAGCACGAGGCGACTACAGCAGCTAGGGTGCGGCGATTATTTCGCAACTCGTCATGTCCCCAGGTGGCGGATAGGGGATCTCCTGGTTCTGGAGTGGCTGGGAATATTCAAATACCAGCCCGCGGACCAACTGGCCGGTGCTACAGCGCCGTCGTCGTGGACATCGGGTACCTGGGTGGCTCAATAGAAGATGGCTCTGGAATGGAACTGGAATGCGTCGGAACTCCGAAGCTGCTGGCGTCAGTCTCCACGCCAGGTCAGCTGATTCGCCTCCAGACCTGGTTGTCCTGCTGAGCCAGCCTCGCACGACCGACGACAAGTTGAAGGATGTGGAGAGGGGGTGGCTCCTCGCAAAGTCCTCTCCGCCTTCACCTGCGTGAAGCTTCTGGCGTCAGCACGGACGAGGGAAGACGGAGTTGGTGCCAGAATTGAGCCGTCCAGGTCTCGATGCACACGACGAGAAGCAGGATGGCCCTGCAATTGTAGCTGCTGTTAATATTACTGTGCAGGCATATGCGCAGAAATATTGACAGCAGTTATATACCCCAAGGGCGCTTGCGCCCACAGCCATTTTCTCTTATAGAGCTCAATTCCCAATATTAAAAAGCATGTTATGGTCCATACCGTATAAGAAGGCCACTTTCTGACAGTCAGTGAGTGGCAACTTTACGTATACGAAACAAACAAAGCGCCATTTACAAAATCTTGTATCAGCTGATGCACAAACGAACAACAGTTGAAATTACGTCGGCTATTCTGAGTGCATTGCCGATGCACATCAGAAAAGCAGAAAATACGCGGATAAGAAAGAGTTCTTGCTTTTATTAATACATTTTATTTTACAAGGTCACAAAACAATGGTTGTTAGTGTTAAAAACTAAACTTCGTGATAAAGTAGTTATGTTTAGGTGATCAAAATGAAATGTACAATAGAATGATACGACGTGGAAAAGTTTTCTGAAGTTGTGCTAACTTCAGAAAGCTTTTTCACGTCGTATCATCCATCTCAAACCTTGCTTTCAACATGTCCATGATATTAATTCCAAAAGCATACAGAAATATTGCATAATATTGTTGAATTATTTTTTCTAATAATTTGACGAAACGACACGAATTTGAAATATATTTCCAGCCCGTAAAATAAGAATTATCAACTTTAAAAAATACGTTATCTGTTGACCATAAAAAGAGTTACTCAAAACTTCGCAGTGACGTGCTGCGCGCTATCTATAGGATATTCTGCGAGCTATTACCAGCCAGAAATGAACCTCTTTCCTGCGCGATATATAACGAATTTACAAACATATGCCAATAGTTATTTTTATATTTCCACGAGCTCTGCATAATTTTTAAAGTAACATATATTTCATGTACAACAATTTGGAGTACAAGTAATTTATATTCGGCCGGTAATCGTTCGTCTACGTAAATTATAAACTCCATATTGTTCTCTCGAAACCCATCTCCTTGTTTCCGTAGAAAGTGAGCCATGCGTGAATAAGCAATTCTAACGTTATTCCACGTCACATATTTCCAACTCGAATATATTAGCTATAACGTCCAAAGTGTAATAATAGATACAACAGACCGTCTCGCAAATTTTAACCCAAATTCACTATCTCGGACAAATTAAAAAAGAGTTATCAAATATCTAATTATTTGCAACATTTTATATTTTTAACTTTATAACCTACTTATATTTTTTGACAGATGTCAGTCTTAAAATATCTTAAAATTTGTTTAGCATTACAGTACAATGAGAAGTGGATTAGCTGACAGCGTGTTGATAAAAAATACAGCCCCGACGTGACGGACCAGCTGATGGCGGAAGGATACGTAGTCAGATGTAAACAGTGGCGCTACTTTCGCCGAGCTGTCAAAAAGTGGCCTTCTTATATGGTACAGAATATACCCTTAACCTGCTGTCTCCTTTTGCATTTTTTAATGCATGATAAGTTTGAACTTCTTTTCTGTCGAGAGGGTTTTTACTGTGTCTATGCAGGTTTTGTCCCCTCTCTCTTCTTTAATTGTAGCTTTGCTGTACGCCCCCTTAGGGATGTAGTCCATGGCCTCAACTCGGCCATGGCTGCCAAATATCCCTCCTCGCTACGATGCACGCCTCCTTTAGCATGAACTTCCCTGTCCTTTAAGCGTATGAGGCTTAGCCTTGAGACGCATTCCCTCGCACCTACCGCGGGCCCAAATAACACATAGTTTTAAAGTAGGTTAGGAAAAAAAACGGTATTGTAACGCAGTGTATTGCAGTACGCCCGGATGTGGTTTAGAGATGATAACCCGGCGCGCACTCCCAGTGTAGCTCCAGGCGGCTGCAGACGTGCTTGTGAACTGACTCAGTGGTTCACATTCCGCAATGCGTTCTGCGGGTCATAATAACAGGAGATACTATTCAAGAACTGTTTTCCGGGACATTGGAAGTTTTAGTACTGATGTTTCTAAAGGTAGTACTACGTTTGTGAAGCAAGTTTCTCAATTTCAAGAAAGTTATATTCTTCTTTCTTTGTAATATAGATTTGGTGTACAATGTTTAACAAGTAATCCTGGTTGTGGTCTTTTGGAAATGCGTTTTTTCTGAAGAGCTAATAATAGTCCTTGCGTTGCTGTTAATTTCCTTAACCAAATTCATGTACGAGATATTTTACTTTGGAAGACTTTTGCTGTACAGGAAACTGCTTTAAACCAAACTGCGGTTGTGTCTGTAGCTCAAGCTCCGGTAATGTATTCCCGTAAAAACGTTAAGTTGGAACTTGGTGATGAAATATGGTTGTTCAGAAAACTAGTTGGTACTACTGATGATATGCGTGTACTATTGCAGTAATGCAGTCTATTGTGGTATAAATAATTTCATTACATTATGTAACGTACACAATTTTTCGTCAATGGTATTAGTAAAACAAAATATGTATATAATTTACAATATTGAAAAGTGCTTTTGATGGTGTGTCAAGCTCTGTTGAGCAACAATTAAAATTTCATCGTGAAGGTAACAAATATATTAAGTTATAGCGAAAGAAAATTCTCCCGCTAGTAGTTGTTAAAGGTTTTTTTTTTTTCAATTTTAAATTAAATATTGTTGACAAGTTAACCGATATGTTATGAAAACGGTCGTCGAAGGTCCTTTAAAATTTACAATATCAACATAAATATTATTTCAGTGGTCCATTTATATTAACTTTAAGCGTAACAATAAAATGCACTTGCAAAAATCTGTAAAAAAAAAACTTGGCCTTTTCAACATTTATTTACTTGTGCCCGATATTTCAGAGTCTGCTTTAAGCCTAATTAATATAAAGAAACACTTTCCAAGCAAAAGAAAAAAAACCCAAAACGAGGATTCGGCAACACGAATGATGGAAATAGGCCTGGCCTACCCCACGACGATTTTCCGCAGATCCTGACCCTGCGTCCCTGATAACTAAAATAGACATAAACCTCATTAACTAACTTCAAGTGATAATAGAAGCTGTGTTTGGTGGACGTGAGCACAAAATAGATATATCCAAATTTAAACAGTTTGCAAAAGAAAAAAAATCTGCAAAACTGTAGGCTTATGAGGAATTACTTGGATAGTACCCTATGACATTGGTACCCTATGACATTGGCACCCTATGACATCAACAATACGTAAAATATTAATGCACGAAGTAACTATAACTAAACATACCTTATTGCTAAGAGACCTGAAAAATTCGCGAGTTCAATGACCTATAGGCTAGACGGCACAGTTGTATGGACAAATATGCAGATATCACCTGCACATTGGTTGTCTGCTGTGACAGTGGAAGGCAACGATTGGGCCAGCGTTCTCCAGGAGGCGTCAAACACCGTGTGGACCAATGGTTGAAATTGTATAAACGCACTTGTCTTGCATTCTAGCTTGTCCCGAAATGAATCCGCGAATTTTTCAGGTCTCTGCTTATTGCTTATTAAACAACTTTTAGAAGAGGCTACAGAAGCAAGGAATAAACATTTTCGGTGGTACATACAAATGTTTTCGCGAACATTTACTCGTAAGCTGTGTAACTGGGATGTGTTGAATATGTAGATTACTATCAACTACGGATCCTCTCTGAAGCTGCTCAAGAGAGGCGTCAGAAAGGAAGACGAAGCCATTTATAAAGAATCATTGCAGTTTCTGCTATCTGAAGTACAAAGATCTGTGCGAAAACATAAAGAATATGACAAAAGAAGAAACGGGAGGGGAAGAGGAAGAAGAACTGGTTGAGGGTAAGGCTGAGGATATGGAAGACCTCACAGAAAAAGGAACATAATGAAATTAAATGTAATTTTTATTGTACACATGTAATAGATATTATAATGCAATTTTTTTTAGGATCTTCTTACTTTCGTTTCTAACGCCTTATTTTGTGTAAATAAATATAAAAAGTAAAATGATCTAATGTATGTTTATATATATTTTTCTGTATAAGCCAAATTTTAAGTTGTAATAATTTAAAGAAACCTATATATATATATATATATATATATATATAACTTTAAACAATAACTAATAACATAATATGTCAAATATATAAATTATATTATATATTTATATATGAATTACATATAGTATATGTTTATTTATATATAAATTAATATAAAAATACTAACTTTATATATAATATATAACTTTAAACTATGCCACGTAAGACACGCCTTGTGATGCCCCAACCATCGCGCGCAGTTGACGAGTCCTCGAGAGGTTCTCGCCGCGAGCCTCCTTAGTGCTGGTTGTCTCTTGCGCTGTGCCACGTAAGACACATCTTGTGATGCCCCAACAGTCGCACGCAGTTGGCGAGTCCTCGAGAGGTTCTCGCCACGAGCCTCCATAGCGCTGGTTGTCCCCTGTGCTGTGCCAGGTAAGACACGCCTAGTGATGCCCCAACCGTCGCGCACAGTTGGCGAGTCCTCGAGAGGTTCTCGCCGCGAGCCTCCATAGTGCCGGTTGTCCCCTGCGCTGTGCAACGTAAGACACGCCTTGTGATGCCCCAACCGTCGCGCGCAGTTGACGAGTCCTCGAGAGGTTCTCGCCGCGAGCCTCCGTAGTGCCGGTTGTCCCCTGCGCTGTGCCACGTAAGACACGCCTTGTGATGCCCCAACCGTCGCGCGCAGTTGACGAGTCCTCGAGAGGTTCTCGCCGCGAGCCTCCGTAGCGCCGGTTGTCCCCTGCGCTGTGCCACGTAAGACACGCCTTGTGATGCCCCAACCGTCGCGCGCAGTTGACGAGTCCTCGAGAGGTTCTCGCCGCGAGCCTCCGTAGCGCCGGTTGTCCCCTGCGCTGTGCCACGTAAGACACGCCTTGTGATGCCCCAACCGTCGCGCGCAGTTGACGAGTCCTCGAGAGGTTCTCGCCGCGAGCCTCCGTAGTGCCGGTTGTCCCCTGCGCTGTGCCACGTAAGACACGCCTTGTGATGCCCCAACCGTCGCGCGCAGTTGACGAGTCCTCGAGAGGTTCTCGCCGCGAGCCTCCGTAGTGCCGGTTGTCCCCTGCGCTGTGCCACGTAAGACACGCCTTGTGATGCCCCAACCGTCGCGCGCAGTTGACGAGTCCTCGAGAGGTTCTCGCCGCGAGCCTCCGTAGCGCCGGTTGTCCCCTGCGCTGTGCCACGTAAGACACGCCTTGTGATGCCCCAACCGTCGCGCGCAGTTGACGAGTCCTCGAGAGGTTCTCGCCGCGAGCCTCCGTAGTGCCGGTTGTCCCCTGCGCTGTGCCACGTAAGACACGCCTTGTGATGCCCCAACCGTCGCGCGCAGTTGACGAGTCCTCGAGAGGTTCTCGCCGCGAGCCTCCGTAGTGCCGGTTGTCCCCTGCGCTGTGCCACGTAAGACACGCCTTGTGATGCCCCAACCGTCGCGCGCAGTTGACGAGTCCTCGAGAGGTTCTCGCCGCGAGCCTCCGTAGCGCCGGTTGTCCCCTGCGCTGTGCCACGTAAGACACGCCTTGTGATGCCCCAACCGTCGCGCGCAGTTGGCGAGTCCTCGAGAGGTTCTCGCCGCGAGCCTCCGTAGTGCCGGTTGTCCCCTGCGCTGTGCCACGTAAGACACGCCTTGTGATGCCCCAACCGTCGCGCGCAGTTGACGAGTCCTCGAGAGGTTCTCGCCGCGAGCCTCCGTAGTGCCGGTTGTCCCCTGCGCTGTGCCACGTAAGACATGCCTTGTGATGCCCCAACCGTCGCGCGCAGTTGGCGACAATGGTCCAGGAAGAATGTGAGCGTGGTGGTGGTGGGACTGGAACTCGGAGACGGATGTCAGAGCGTACAGATCGTCGCATCAGATGCCACTCCGAGAAAAAGATTTTGTTTACTCAAACAAAGTTTGTCTGCGTAGGTGCAATTAGATATGTCGTTGTTGAAACCAAATTATTTTGTTATTCTTACTTGGTTGCCTCAAACAAAGATTTGGTTGGTGCAACTTAATATTTGCTTGGCTCTTCGTACGTTAAAAAGTTTCGGTTAGTATACATTAAATTGGAAACCCGACCAAGATCCGCACTTAGGTCGTTTGTGCAGGAGCGCTACGCACAAGCAACCTCAGCTAAAGTGAACACTGAAAGAACAGGGATAGTTTTAAATATATAAATTCCGAATACTGGACAAGGTTTGTAAACAAATATTTCGATTTTTACAACTCGCCTTTTTAATTTGCTGTTGAAATTGTTATATTACATGTTTATGCCATTTTTAAGAATTAACAGATGCATTAACAAACACTGTTACTGTTCTAGATGTCACAAATATACAAACAAACTCTCGAGCTGTATTTTTGAACGAAGAAAATCAATTGAGTGGCCAGTCAAATATATAAAATTGATTCAACTAAATATTTTGTTGGCAGTGGCTCAAAACTTCTTGGTTTTGTTAATTCAAGCGTGTATTTTGTTAGAGGAACAAAATTAATTTTGTTGCTTTTCTAATTTTGTTTACTCAATAAATTATATTGTTGGGGCAACTAAGCATATTTTTGGCCCGGTACAAACGAATGTGTTGTTGGCTGTTCTCTCAGTGTGGTATTCAAGCATTTCTAATTTTATCCAATACGTGAATCTAAAGGACCCATGGTTGGTCTTANGCGGTTCGCTTGCTCCGATATCAACACAGACAAGTGTCGAGCCGGTCGGCCGAGGCAGGCTTGTTGTCCAGCTGTCCGTCACAAAGGCTACCTTTAACAGCGAGCCATCGTTGTCGTCATTGCTTAGAATGGTGTGGCCCAGAGCTGCGCAGGGTACAGAATGGAACAGTGTAATCTTCAGCTACGAATCCTGTTTATGTCTCACTGTTGATCATTGTGTTACGAACTAGCTTTTCTAAACTATTCGTACTTGAAAGTTGCTGGGGACGTAGCTCAATAATGTTTCATGATTCGGTAGAGCACAGCAGTATCTGATGAGGTTTTATTACATGAAGATTATACAGTTGTTATTTAAATGACTATTGATCGGGGGAGCTTTAAATGTAATACCAAGATGATTATTTAATTACATTATTATTCACATCATTTTAATTAAATCTAACTGGAAAGTCATCACCTTGTTGCAGCCGGAGGCTGATTCTGCGAGATGGTTAACGCCGGCCGGACACACCCATCTTCCTGGTCTGCTTCGCTGGTCGGGTAACCCAAAGGACTAAAGACGAAAGACCCCGTTCCGGGTGTTACGCCGGCCTATATCAAGCGCGTGGTTCTGCGGCCCCGCTCAGTGACCGGTGGAGGGGATTTCTGCAACTGTCTTCTTTCGCAAGGATCGACGACCAAATTGTGGCGTTGCAATCCCGCTCATTTCCAGGTTTAATGTTTGAAGGTGTGATCAGGCAAGCCGTTCAGCTAAGGCCTGATCACACCATAACAATAGGCTGTTGACCGTAAAGTGAGCAATTTTGAGGCCCTAACTAATGAGAGGGCTTCTAAAAGTGCTCACTTTCCTGTATCACTATGTATCCTGGCCAGGCTACCATTAAATAAAAACAATTTATGTAATTATGTTTTAACCACTTCCCTCACCTGTTATTTCAAAAACTTCGTACCAATCGGTAGTACAAGACATAAGTAAAAATACAAAATTAGGATGCTTTGCCATACTACTGGGTTGCCAGGTATAAACAGGTGAGTTTGCATTATTAATTTACCCTCATATGTTATTTAATTGAAATATATATCAAATTGAAGATAATTTTATTGCGAACACGATGGTATTAGGTTGCCTAAGAAAAAGTGGTCCAGACTCACGGTTGTCACGCTTTAAAGTAAGCCGAATGAAAAAAGATAAAAAATCATTCTCCGCAGTATAATCGAAGCCATTAAAAATACTGTAAATCCATTCGATGATACTATCGATATAAATGTGTTGTTTAACATTTCGACTGGTAAAGAAGCATCTTCAGATGTTACTGATTTCCTGCTTACCGTTAAGTCAGTAGGCAACCAGAAAAAATTTAATTGCATTTCTTAATGCTGCTCAGTTCCCGGAAGATTTGAAAAACCGATACAACGAAACAAAATATTAAATTTTGCATCACAGTGCGTCACTAAAACTCAGATGAACAAAGAAAAGAGCAAGAAAGTTCTACTTAAAATGGAACGAGACATCTTTGGCCGACTACTTGCAATTAGTATCGATAAAAAAATTTAAATAAACACTGACTTTTCCACTAGCACCAGTGCCGCCTGCTCTTTTCTCGTGTACTGGTGAAATGTTAAAAACATATAAGTCTACGTTAGCCAAGACATTAAAGTCTCAAACCAAAATGGTTGAGCCAACACAAATCAACGTTGAAATAATATATGGTTCTTACTTCTGGCATCTTATTGGATCCTCCATGCCACAAACATTTGATAAGATAGCTAAATATATCCTTATAAAACTTTGCTCAACTAATGCTTCTGAGATACACGTCATATTTGACAGCTATTTAACGCCTCCTATCAACGATTGCGAACGCCAAAGTCGACAGGAGTTCGATATTACATACAGAATTACAGGGCCTCTACAACCCAGACCTACCGATTTATGGGAAGCCTAAAAAATTATCGTTTCAAGGAGGCTTTAGTACAATTCTTAGCTAATTACTGGGAGAATGACAATTTGGTATCAATAATCCAAGAAAAAAAATGTTTTATAACAGTTGGGGATCAGTGCTTTTCTTATCACACAGAGGGAAACCATGTCGTAAAGTGTGAAGAAGTTGATTATATACGTCAACATGAAGGAGCGGATACGCGAATTATGTTTCATGTATTCAAAGCGCCACCAAGTTCAAAACATTTTTGGTAAAAGCCTCTGCTACTGACGTCTTGATAATTTTGCTGGCTAATATGCATAAAGTTTCAGAGTCAGAAGTGTGGTTAGCAGGTTCAACGACCAAGAAAGCCAATAATAGATATCTTAATTGCGTTAATTATACAGAATTAGCGTTGAAGTTGGGATCCACATTATGTCGGCTTTCCATGCACTCACAGGCTGCGATTACACGGCAGCTTTTTACAATAAAGGAAAAGTCAGACCTTTTAAAATCTTTTCGAAAAACGAGACATACCAGAATATTTTTGCGTTATTAGCAGATGAAGCCGACATTTTCATCGACGAAAAAATGGACGTTCAGGAGTTTACTGCTCTTACGTATAGCATCAAGCATTGCACAAGTGTAAATGACGCGAGATATCGCATTTCCCACAAAAATTATGCGACTAAAAAAGACAAGGAACAATTTATGAAAAAGATTAAAAGTTTTGACTCCAATTTTATCCCACCATGCTGGAAATCGCTAAAACAAAACTTTTACGCACAATGTACGTCAATTCTATGTGGCTTAATGCAGCTGATCCTTGTTGTACAACTACGTCCTAAGGATTGCGGTTGGTTCATGGATGGCTATTTAAAGCCAACGGGGTTCGTTGGGGACCCAACGCCCTTACAAGTTGATGATATATTGCGCGCGACAAATAATGATGACAATCCCTCAGAATTTGACAATATAACATTGCAACTTCTGATGAATCAGATGCTGAATAACTTGTTGTATTTGTACAAAAACGTTTAATTAAAAATTAATAACAACAACTTTCTTATTAATTTTCAAGCCTTTTCTAAAATATTTATTTATTTTTTCTATTTTATGTTATGAAATGGTTAACATTTTAAAGACAAGTTTATATTTTTGATATATTATATATTACATTATAAATATTTATATTATAAATTATTTTTATATCATTTACTTCAAAAATATCTTGGGCGGTAGAGGTGTCTTTCTCTATCGCACGGAGAACAGAACATGCGCTCTCTCTCTCACTCGGCAGCTGCCTCACGCACAACTGCTACGCTGCGTCCTTGTCTATCGCATAGAGTAGCACGTGCAGCGCTCTCTGTCACTCACAGCCACTCTCCTACTCAAACATGCTTACCTAAAAGCGCGACAACCGTGAGTCTGGACCATTTTTGCCTAGGCAACCTGATACCATCGTGTTCGCAATAAAATAATCTTCAATTTGATATATATTTCAATTAAATAACAGATGAGGGTAAATTAATAATGCAAACTCACCTGTTTATACCTGGCAACCCAGTAGTATGGCAAAGCATCCTAATTTTGTATTTTTACTTATGTCTTGTACTACCGATTAATACGAAGTTTTTGAAATAACAGGTGAGGGAAGTGGTTAAAACATAATTACATAAATTGTTTTTATTTAATGGTAGCCTGGCCAGGATATGGTTAGGCAACCTATGCGTGATTTGTTAGATTGCGTGTTATCTTTTATAAACAAAATACCTCTCATTCAAATAACAGATGAGGGTAGGTCGATTTTAGTCGGGATGTTCGACTATACAAGGATTGCTTCACAGATCGAGCGGTGTCGACGTGACATAAAGACGTCGTCTTGGGGTTCTCTGTAGTATTGCGTAATACGGTTTCACAAGCTTTGCAGCATTAAACTACTCACACCTACACACAAACACACATATGTGTGGTGGCCAATTCCGCAACACCTCTTGTCTACTTGGCAAAATTTGTGGACAGTAAAAAGTACAGTATGAGACTGAATTTACGAGTTAATACCGTTAAAATCGTTTAAAACCTCAGTATTAGTTACTATACTTTTATATTTAATGGAGTATATATATCAAGATCATAATTATTTTGAACAAGGTACGCTTTAGAACTGTACACAGGACAAAACACAGCTTGGAAATGCAAGATGAGTTAAATATACACTTTGAAACAGTAAACGTTGAACAAAGAGGCATTATGGAAATGAGAGGGTAAGGAAACACAGACGCCGTATTAGCAACGATAACGTGTTGTTTCTGAAGTAAGGCATTTATTCTTCAACCGCCATATTGGATAAGGCCTCAGGCGTAGAGACACTTTGGAACTGCGTACAACTGCCAATTGCAAAATTGTTTTAAAAAATCCCAATAAAATTATAAAAAATGATAAAAAATATTTCTAAAATACAAACATACTTTTTTTTAAATGTATTAAATTTTTTTATAAAAAATTAAAATTTTGAATGTTCCTCCTTAGAGGAGACAGAGGACTGTAACTGACCAGCCACCATGAAATGATGTCACCCAATCACCATTTTGAATTAACATGACTTTGAACTTGATCTTTGACCTTAACCCAGTGGCCTTGTATGGACTTCAACGCAAAAATCACAAAATTCTTCAAAAAATAAAATTATTAAAAACTTAAAAAAAAAAAATTATGTATTCAAAAATTATTTAAAAAGCCTACATTTCCCGAGGTTTCCTCAGTACCACGTCCAGAAAACTACTTACCCAAGTTGATATTTCTCATTGTTTAATTATTCGGTTCCCCTCCAATCCCTCCTCCAATGTTTCTCATTGGTTAATTACTTGTACTCGCTTCATCCCCCAAAAGGGTTTTTTATTGGCTGATTACTCGCGCTCGTTCGACCCACCACCAGTGTGCTTCTCATTGGTTAATTAGTCTACAGGTCCCCACCTCCTTCACATTTGCTCATTCCGTCGTATGCAGCCACATTGTTTGTTTAGTTTGTCATTTGTTTTAATTTTCAACCCCTAAGTGATGCTAGTGTATTAATGATCGATTTTCTCCCCAGAGGAGCTGTCGATTTAGCAAACATGTTGGTTGTTGACCTTGACCTTACCCCAATGACATTGATCTCGAAATATCGAGAAAAATCACAGTTCATACAATTACTAATTACTAGCTGGTCACAACAAGGAACCATGCCTGCAGACTAACAATACTAATTAACGACTGACTGTACATAAGACCGACTCCACTCAAGATTAACTCCACTGAGGACTAACTCCACCCAAGACTGACTCCACCCAAGACTGACTTCACCCCAGACCGACTCCACCAAAGACTAATTCTGCCAAAAACTAACTCCACCCAAGTTTAACTCCACTCAAGACTAACTTAACTCAATACTGGTTCGTGACGAGACTGACTGAGATCAAGACTAACTCCTGACGAGACCAGTTCCTGCAAAACTGGCTAGACCAACCGACAAGACCAACCTGCAATACCACCCACCTATACAATAAAACAATGATGGAAAATCTCGAAGAAAAAGTCTCCTAATAGGAGTTTCGTAGCTAATCTCTTCGCAGTAAATCTTCGCAAAACATTTATACCAGAGCTGACCATACTAAAGGGCCATACGAACTTACTAGGCCAACTTACCAGGTCAACTGACTATGCCAACCAACTAGTTGCGAAACATTCCTCAAAAATATTCCCCTCATTTCATTCGTTCGCCATATATAACTCATCCATTTTAAACGCCCCGAGTAAGGCATAACACTTCAGATTGAACCATAGTTCTCCTTCTGCATGCACTCACATAATGTTATCTAAAACAGACGATCTCAATTGTTGGTCTACACCACTGAATTATTAAGTCTTTCAGAGATGCAGAAGGGACTGTATAAGAAATTATACTCACACTATGAATACATAAATTCAATTTATTTACTTATTATAAACATTCTATCTTTCTAATTATTTTGTACATTTGATCTTTAAATTTCTCAGATGTTTGCAGATCATGGATGATTGAAGATATCTCAACAATGCGTAAGAGATCTTCACGTTTTTGAAGGTCAATCTAATATCTGAGTCTATCAACAAGTTCATTCGCGTCGTCGGGAAATATGTAACGAGCTTTTTTGACGGCTTCTACCTTTGTCACGCCACTTGTCGAAGGAAACTCGTTGGAGAAATGTGCGGGAACATCGAGAGAATCATCATCCTTCTCATCAGATACTTCATCAACACTGTCTTCATAGTCATTATCTTCAATGCTGTCTTAATGATCGTCTTCACCTGCTGTTTCATCCTCAATATAAAGTTTAATCTTCTTGTATGGGTCACAGTGTCATCATCAGTATTTACAGCCAACAACGGTTTATTCTGAAGTTCGTCGAATTCATGCGAACGTCTTGCAAGTGCACATTCCACACATATCAACTGTATAATGCCTCGTAAGTCTCTAATTACGTCATTAGCATTAACTCTCTAGTCATAATCGTCTGTGCAAACAGTACCCATCGATTCAGCAGAGGGCATTGGCGACATCACTTGTGGGTTCTTAAAAGACGAATCCTTGCAGTTCTTGATGTGGTTCTTCAGTATATCACCTTGCATAAACTGCATGTGCGCATTGTCATAATGCTTCATACCGCGAAAAGGACTCTTCGTACAGGCGGTACTCTCATGTCGTCGAGCATGGTAGCTTTTGCTGAAGATCTTTCCACAGTAGCAACACTGTTTTACGTGTAATTTTCTAGCAGTGGGAGAAGGTACATCCATAGACCGTCGATTTTACACTAGACTTCGTACAATCATTGGTTTGCATCATTTTCATAAATAAAACCTAAGTCCTTTTTCACAGTGGCAACATGCGTCTCTACTTGGTATAGCTATTGCTTTAAGTATATACATATACTTACTAACACATTTCATCAGTAAGATTTAAGCATTTTTATGCCTCCATTCAACCAGACATTTTATCTCGTTCCTTGATCACATTACCATGCAGTTATATCTTCAACATTTTCTTCCAGACAAGTTCTTCGCTCAGCTAGAAATCATGTTCACACTTAAAGCAGACAACTGACTCCTGCCAAATGTATTAATTAAAGTCTTTAAATGTGGTGGCCACACATTACCAACAACAGTTTGCGGTGAACGTGTGGGCTGACATCGTCCACGAATAAGTTATTGAACCCTTTATCCTCCCAGCTCATTTAGACGGCCAGGCGTATCACAACTTTCCGGCAAACGAGCTACCCCAGCTACTATAAGACGTGCAGCTGAACGTACAAGCCAAGATGTGGTTTCAATATGATGGCGCCCCACCGCATTTCAACCGTCGTGTTCGCCAACAACTCACCGACACGTTTGGTAAGTGGCTTGGGAGAGGTAGCCCTGTGCCATGGCCACCACGGTCACCCGACCTCACGTCAGTCAATTTCTTCCTGTGGGAACATATCAAGAGTTGTGTGTACTCTACGCCTGTGGAGAACCGCGACGTTCTTGTAGAACCAATACAAGCGGCATGCAACGCAGTTCAAACCACTCCTGCAATATTCGAGTGTGTCCAACAGTGTCGCCGTTGCAACGTCGGCAATCAAGCGGAAGGCCGTCATTGTGAGCACCTGCTTTAGTTTAAGTATTGAAATGTGTAACAGGCAGACGATAAAGTACTGAGACCTAAAACATCTACTTACTTATTATTACCACCACTCCTACAGTAGTACCTACATCAAATACAACTGTTTCCGAGGAGATAGACAGCTTATGCCTCTTGTGTGCAATGTTAACTGCCAAACAGCCAAGTGTTATAACTAGAGACCTGAAACATTTGCGAGTTCAATGACCTGCAGGCTAGAAACTATAGTCTTATGTACAAATATGCCGATATTAACTGCACATTGGTTGTCTGTGGAGTGGAAGGCGACGATTGGGCCAACTTTATTCAGGAGGTGTCAAAACCCGTGTGGACCAATGGCTAAAGATATGTAAGCACACGTGTTTTGAATTCTAGCTTGTCTCAAAATGAATCCACGTATTCTTCAGGTCTCTAGTTATAGCGTGTTCTACAAAGACGCCTAGGGTCTAAACGGGGCGTCTCCGAACATCTCTGCCAAAGGTTATTACTCATTAAATAACCTAGTACTCCTAGAAGTTTGTCGCAATGATCATGTGACATTTTGTATAAGTATTTTCATACTTCATGGTTTTCCGATGAGAGAGAAAAGTGACGCAAGCTAGAGAAAGACCAACGAGTACGGTTGCATCCGCAAAATGTTCGGTGCTGGAATTTGAATTTAAAAAGAAATTATCTGCGTATGACAAACCTTCTGAAGCGTGGACCAGATACAGCAAAGCAACATACTGGCACCCGTCTAGAGATACAGCCGGGAAAAACCTTGGATAGAATATATCACCGGTGGCCATTTTATTTCACCGCCCCTCACAGCCCCAAGCAGCGCGGGGAGAGGAAAAAAACTTCCGTAGAAATGACGAACTTGTAGAACTGACATAGAACCGCCGCGCCGTAGCGGAGGCACGAAGTAGAGCACACAGCCCAGCTGTACATTAACTATCTCCGTGTCCCAACATTGCACTGATTTTCTTCCCACATAACTGCTAAAACCACGTGCTTACATTAAGGTTAATACACTGTTTACTTAAAATAATTGCTCTGATTTACTAGTGCACTACTTTTGACTAAGTTTTAAAGCAAATACTGCACTATCAAGTTATGCAAAACGTCATAATTTTTTGTAAAACCTGCAGGTTTGTGGTTAAAACAAAATGTCAACAGACGTCACATTGTTGTTTAAATACATGAATTTGACAGCTCTTAGGGCAATTATTGAGCCAATATTGGAGACTTGCACAGATAACGAAAATCAGCCTACCTCATTTTTCGTGCGTTGCATAAACAGCGTAGAGGGAAAATGAGGTAGAGTGGGCGCCCAATGTGTGCAGTGGCCACTTCGTGTTCCAACATTGGACTGCCTTTCTGTCAATACCGCTATCATAAACGACGTGGATATGATTAGAGGTAAGAACACTGTTTATGTAAACAAGTACTCTGAGATGTTTGTATAATTCCTCTAACTGCTTTTTAGTGGAAATAGGTTAAATTTCAAATTGGTAAAAGGTATTCTATTAATATAAAATGTATTGTCTTTTGAAAATTAAGATATACACAAACACATGCATCAGTGGTGACCATGTGACTTTGACAGTTGTATTGGTGTGAGGTAGGTCAATGTGGGGTACATGCGCAGAAGACAATAATCGGTCTACCTCATCTTTAGTCTATGATAGACATTCCCCTGTGCTTCGTGCCGGAATATAGCCCGGAGTCTCCGGAATGTCAGTCGGGAACGGCGACGTCAGAGTGGAGCACCTCCTGCAGTGACAGAGGCTTCTCTCGTGCCTCAGGGGACTGATCTGTCTGCTGGGGTTTCCCTACGCTTGATCGACACCTATAGCACGCCAGTTCTCGTGGTTCTTCTTCCAGCGGTGCTGACATCTGGCGTCTACCCAAAGCACCAGAGCCCAGTGACAGAGGCTTCTCTCGTGCCTCAGGGGACTGATCTGTCTGCTGGGGTTTCCCTACGCTTGATCGACACCTATAGCACGCCAGTTCTCGTGGTTCTTCTTCCAGCGGTGCTGACATCTGGCGTCTAGCCAAAGCACCAGAGCTCAGTGACAGAAGCTTCTCTCGTACCTCAGGGGACTGATCTGTCTGCTGGGGTTTCCCTACGCTTGATCGACACCTATAGCACGCCAGTTCTCGTGGTTCCTCTTCCAGCGGTGCTGACATCTCGCGTCTAGCCAAAGCACCAGAGCCCAGTGACAGAAGCTTCTCTCGTGCCTCAGGGGACTGATCTGTCTGCTGGGGTTTCCCTACGCTTGATCGACACCTATAGCACGCCAGTTCTCGTGGTTCTTCTTCCAGCGGTGCTGACATCTGGCGTCTAGCCAAAGCACCAGAGCCCAGTGACAGAGGCTTCTCTCGTGCCTCAGGGGACTGATCTGTCTGCTGGGGTTTCCCTACGCTTGATCGACACCTATAGCACGCCAGTTCTCGTGGTTCTTCTTCCAGCGGTGCTGACATCTGGCGTCTAGCCAAAGCACCAGAGCCCAGTGACAGAAGCTTCTCTCGTGCCTCAGGGGACTGATCTGTCTGCTGGGGTTTCCCTACGCTTGATCGACACCTATAGCACGCCAGTTCTCGTGGTTCTTCTTCCAGCGGTGCTGACATCTGGCGTCTAGCCAAAGCACCAGAGCCCAGTGACAGAAGCTTCTCTCGTGCCTCAGGGGACTGATCTGTCTGCTGGGGTTTCCCTACGCTTGATCGACACCTATAGCACGCCAGTTCTCGTGGTTCTTCTTCCAGCGGTGCTGACATCTGGCGTCTAGCCAAAGCACCAGAGCCCAGTGACAGAAGCTTCTCTCGTGCCTCAGGGGACTGATCTGTCTGCTGGGGTTTCCCTACGCTTGATCGACACCTATAGCACGCCAGTTCTCGTGGTTCTTCTTCCAGCGGTGCTGACATCTGGCGTCTACCCAAAGCACCAGAGCCCAGTGACAGAAGCTTCTCTCGTGCCTCAGGGGACTGATCTGTCTGCTGGGGTTTCCCTACGCTTGATCGACACCTATAGCACGCCAGTTCTCGTGGTTCTTCTTCCAGCGGTGCTGACATCTGGCGTCTACCCAAAGCACCAGAGCCCAGTGACAGAGGCTTCTCTCGTGCCTCAGGGGACTGATCTGTCTGCTGGGGTTTCCCTACGCTTGATCGACACCTATAGCACGCCAGGGCTCGTGGTTCCTCTTCCAGCGGTGCTGACATCTGGCGTCTAGCCAAAGCACCAGAGCTCAGTGACAGAAGCTTCTCTCGTGCCTCAGGGGACTGATCTGTCTGCTGGGGTTTCCCTACGCTTGATCGACACCTATAGCACGCCAGTTCTCGTGGTTCCTCTTCCAGCGGTGCTGACATCTCGCGTCTAGCCAAAGCACCAGAGCCCAGTGACAGAAGCTTCTCTCGTGCCTCAGGGGACTGATCTGTCTGCTGGGGTTTCCCTACGCTTGATCGACACCTATAGCACGCCAGTTCTCGTGGTTCTTCTTCCAGCGGCGCTGACGTCTCGCGTCTAGCCAAAGCACCAGAGCCCAGTGACAACCTAGACACTTAACGCTCGGCTTTACCTATTATGCAGAAACTCTTCGTTTTCGTGTCATTATTTCAGTTTCGTAGGTATTACTGAAAACGTTTGATTATGTGAAATTTACAATTTTTAGTGTGTTTTATTTCCTGCTTGCAAAAAGGCAGGGGTACTTATNAAAACGTTTGATTATGTGAAATTTACAATTTTTAGTGTGTTTTATTTCCTGCTTGCAAAAAGGCAGGGGTACTTATTGATAAAATACAAATATGTTCCTGACTTTTTACAACTAGCAGATATCACAGAATCAAAATTAAGCAAGAAATATTACATAACTAGAAAAATGTAATATTTCTATGATCGTACATTGTCAGTAATTACTGTGAATCCGAAATTATGACGCGAAAATGAAGAATTTCTGTAAAATAGACGAAGTCGAGCCTTAAGGAAAACTGATCCCTAACATTTTAATATTATGCGCTCTTTTGCTACAAGGTCTGTTTCAGAAGTATAGAAATTATTAGCCCGGTAGAGATTCCCGAAATTTCTTAGCTGGTTACACAGTTGACGCACTGGTTATTTCCCGAATTGTAACTACCTGGAAGTGACGATTGATTATTTTGTGTGGTCAGCCACAAAGGCNGCGGTAATAGGGGGTAATAGCAACAATCAAACAATATAAAAAAATTTGCAAAAAACTACACAGTGCCCTGTCGGTCACTAAAACTAAANGTCAGCCACAAAGGCGGTAATAGCAACAATCAAACAATATAAAAAAATTTGCAAAAAACTACACAGTGCCCTGTCGGTCACTAAAACTAAATGAACAAATATGCATTATGCACTTTCATGATGTAGCCAAAATGGCGAGAATCAACTCTCATAGGAGAGTTTTTAATTTTGTGTAAGGCTCTGTTGAACTTATTTACATTACACTTGCTGAAATATAAAAATTAAGTAATCAAGTTTTTGCAAAAAAATTATGTCGAAATCAAAATTTTACTCATCGATTACACAAATAAAATTAACTGGACGACTGAAGTATTCAAAAAAAATCAAAGGAGGTAGGCTTAAAGCTACTGTATTATTTCATTATGAGCCATACTTAGAGAAAAATAGGTTACTAAACTTTTCCGTCAGTTACATGTAAAAAAAAAAATCAGCAATACGAAAAATAAACGAAAGAAAGTTTCTTATGTTATTGACTAGAAAATTCAAAGCAACTGACAGTAATGTAAATTTTCCAGTGTTAATTAACTAATTTCTTCAAGCGAGTAAGTTTTAATTACTTACGTGTTTTAAAAGCAGTAAAGCTGTTATTTTGCAAAAACTATTAAATATAAATATTTTTGTTTTAGGTAAATGATACACGTTACATCTCATAATGGTTTAAGACAGAAATACAAAAATTAACTTTTTGCTATTCAGCAAAATTTCAACCAACCATGGCTACTTCAATCCTCGAAAAAGTATGGAAAATTTCTGAGCAAAACATTTTCTGGACAAGTTAGTAAATTAGGTTACNACTACTTCAATCCTCGAAAAAGTATGGAAAATTTCTGAGCAAAACATTTTCTGGACAAGTTAGTAAATTAGGTTACTGGCACACTAATACGACAGTTGAAAAACAGAAAAAACCAGTAAATATCTCTATGTATGAAATTTTTGCAGTATCTTCTTACTACTTCTTACTTACTACTTGAGTACACAATTTGGCGTACATTGGCAGAAGGCTTCGCAAAATATTAGCATAAAACATTCGCACACGCAGAAATGAACTGTTCGTGGTTAGGCCTAACTGAGCCATTTTGTAAACTCTGCTTAGGATATTATTTTCTGCCTAATTTTACATCCTCCCAGCATATGTAAAATTAACTTTGGCATACACCAATCAATTATTTAAGTGTGCGTCCGTCAAGTATAGTCTGTTCACGGTAAAGTGAGCACTTGCGAAACAAACCTTCGAAAAAAAATCATTGCNTGTGCGTCCGTCAAGTATAGTCTGTTCACGGTAAAGTGAGCACTTGCGAAACAAACCTTCGAAAAAAAATCATTGCCGGTTAACTGCGTATGTGTTACCATACACAATAGCGTGCAGGTTCTCAGTTAAGTTGGCAGCGAAGTCTTGATGCTGTATTGCGAGTGTTAATGTTTAAATGTGTGTCAAANTTGCAGGTTCTCAGTTAAGTTGGCAGCGAAGTCTTGATGCTGTATTGCGAGTGTTAATGTTTAAATGTGTGTCAAATCAAGCTGGTGTATTTGTCAGGACTCTTGTAGTACAAACTCCGTAACCGTCGTCCTCCCCAAAGATATGTAGAACGTCCTCGAAACGGAAGTAGATCGTCGTCCAATCAAATTCGAAGGCAGCGCTGACCTCACAAGGCGACCTCCACAGTCGCCCAGGCCGCCGCCAGGTGTAAGAAACGCCGCGCGTCCAGTGTAGCTCTGGCCTTCGCCGAAACCACCAAGCACCCGCGTCGCGAAGTCTGACGCTTCCTCCGGTCATACTTGGGGGTTGGTCTCACTGNTTCGCCGAAACCACCAAGCACCCGCGTCGCGAAGTCTGACGCTTCCTCCGGTCATACTTGGGGGTTGGTCTCACTGCGAGGCATGTAACATTTATTGGGGAATTTGTTCAAGTTAAGCATTTGTATGTTTGTATTCTTTTAAAGAAAATTTTTTATGTAATCCTGCAAATTTTAATATCGGTTTTCGTAATGTTTCAAAGTAATTGGGGAAGCAAAAATGTATAAATTATGAATACCCTATAATTCTGTACTCTGTTTGCAAGATTTTATTTTCTGTCATATTTACATTACATATTTTGTATATTTTGGAGTGGAGGAAGTAAAAAAAAATAAAGAGATGAGATGAACTTACCACTCTAAACAGAAATAGTGTTTTCACTTTCTGCAGTCGCCCTCTTAAACGCAATTTGCTTTGCTGTTGATTATTTTTCCTTATTTATGTATTTGCCTTCAATTTATTTTAGCATCATGAGTCACATGGTTGTGGAGTTGGGAGCAAGCTTTATACATGTGACATAGTGGTCTGGTGATCATTAAGAAACTCTGTTACACTTTTTCACAGCACATTTCAAGATTTGAGGAAAACGCTGTCACAAACGTTCTGGTTAGGCCTACTGAAAGTNTTCGCCGAAACCACCAAGCACCCGCGTCGCGAAGTCTGACGCTTCCTCCGGTCATACTTGGGGGTTGGTCTCACTGGGAGGCATGTAACATTTATTGGGGAATTTGTGCAAGTTAAGCATTTGTATGTTTGTATTCTTTTAAAGACAATTTTTTATGTAATCCTGCAAATTTTAATATCGGTTTTCGTAATGTTTCAAAGTAATTGGGGAAGTAAAAATTTATAAATTATGAATACCCTATAATTCTGTACTCTGTTTGCAAGATTTTATTTTCTGTCATATTTACATTACATATNGTATAAATTATGAATACCCTATAATTCTGTACTCTGTTTGCAAGATTTTATTTTCTGTCATATTTACATTACATATTTTGTATATTTTGGAGTGGAGGAAGTAAAAAAAAATAAAGAGATGAGATGAACTTACCACTCTAAACAGAAATAGTGTTTTCACTTTCTGCAGTCGCCCTCTTAAACGCAATTTGCTTTGCTGTTGATTATTTTTCCTTATTTATGTATTTGCCTTCAATTTATTTTAGCATCATGAGTCACATGGTTGTGGAGTTGGGAGCAAGCTTTATACATGTGACATAGTGGTCTGGTGATCATTAAGAAACTCTGCTACACTTTTTCACAGCACATTTCAAGATTTGAGGAAAACGCTGTCACAAACGTTCTGGTTAGGCCTACTGAAAGTGGCCATGAAAATGTTTGTAAAGAGTTTGCTACAGGTAGCTGTACTGACGTCTCCTTCAATGATTGTCGTAGGAATGTGTCCACTCATGTAAAGTGTTCTGTTTCGCCAGAAATAATCAGGCCTTTCCCAAAAGATAGTCATCTACAAAAGAGGTGCAGAAAATCAAAACGGTCTCAAATACTCACATAGTCGCCATATGCTAAAATACTGTCATTCAAAAGTGAAATAAAAATGCTTAGGCCTAACCTAAATATAACGACCGTAACCTCAAAATCGGTAAGCTTGAAGACCAAAGGCGTTGGAGCAAAACGGAAATTGACTTTAGATGGCAAGAAAGGCAATGCAAGCTCTGGTAAGGTGGACTGTTTTTGTGGTGGGTGTGGTGCAATGTACGAAGAGTTTCCACCTGTGGACTGGATTATGTGCATCGAATGTATATTATGGTGGAAGGAACCCTGCACTTATTATATGTTATAGGGCTTTTTCAAATGTAATATATGCCAATAAGACAACCCACTGTACTAGGATTCTTGCCCGACACGTGGGGCAAGTTTCCTAAAATGCAGTTATGTAATCTATATGTATTAAAAGTTTTCACAAATGAATTGAAATCTCATATAATCATACACAATGCATTGTCGCAGCATATACACGTGGTTTTATGTGAAATACATCATTACAACAGACACAATCNATAATCATACACAATGCATTGTCGCAGCATATACACGTGGTTTTATGTGAAATACATCATTACAACAGACACAATCTACTACTGTTCCCTTAAGTGCGGGCACTTGCTCGAAATTACCCTAGTATCACATGAACAAAATAAAGTTTTTGTCATACCTCGAGAAGCAATTGAATGATTCCTACAAAATTCGGCAAACAAGAAGAACTGTGGCAAGTGGTGCAAATTGCTGTGTATTAAATAGGCCAGACAATTATTTTCAAAATTGTTGCCATATAAAAGTTTTAGTTTAGTTTAGTTTGCTATATCGTCGAATCCATGTAATCAATTCTAACTTAACATTCTATGCTGGCAATATGCATACTGTTACAATATGCATGAGAGGCGTATCTGATTTCGTGAAGGATGGAGGTCTTAATAAAAATAAAAGAACTGAATTTGATTTTTTATTTATTCACAGAGATATTATTTACAGAATTTACTTATCTTTATCCACTATTACTCTTTTTTTCTCAGTGATCGTAATATTTAATGTTTATTTCACCTCTCATTAATGTAATTTTTAATGTCTCTGTTTGGANTTTTTTTCTCAGTGATCGTAATATTTAATGTTTATTTCACCTCTCATTAATGTAATTTTTAATGTCTCTGTTTGGAAATGGTCGATTAACTAATACGCATCATCAACATACGTTCAGAGTGGCTGCTGTCATCATTTGTAATGTCTTTCACTCACGCATCCAGTCCAAGAGCCCAGCCTGCCAGTCGCACTCTTCACTGCTCTGATGCTCACAGTCGCAGATTTTCCTCCCGCTGGTCACTTCCGGGCTAATCGTAGCTCTTCTTCTTGGTCGTCGTCTATCGCTTAACGGCGCACAATCGCCCAGACTCCCGGCTCTCATAAAAAATCCCTGGCTCTGAGGTCCGTCGCACATTTACACTATCGCTGGCCTTGATCTGGAAGGTTCAACACACCCTGAGTCATGCTAAGAGAAACCAGGACAGTATAAATGACCAGAACCTTCCCTCAATGATATCTCAAAGACACCGGATACCCAAGGTTGGAAGCAGCACGCGCCCTGATAGGCATAACAGGCACGCTTTGTGAACATTCCTTTGTGAAAGGCCGCTGCATCTCTGGTTGCAACTGATAGCGCGCGCGTCCATAAATCATTCGTGCCTCTCGTACGCCAGTAGAGCAGCCGCCTGTAACAATATATATATATATATATATATGTGTGTGTGTGTGTGTGATCAAATGTGTGATAAAATGTGTCTACACAGAGCCTCTTTTGTCTGCCATTTTGTAAGAAAGAGGCACGTGAATAAATAATTATTTTTACNAAAATGTGTCTACACAGAGCCTCTTTTGTCTGCCATTTTGTAAGAAAGAGGCACGTGAATAAATAATTATTTTTACGTCACATCTCGGAAAATAGTTGACCGATTCCTTCCAAATATGGCAAACAATTAGTACTGCTGCAGTTGATGAAGGAATGGTAAGTTTAAAGTAGGTCTGGCATTTATTTAAAAAATGGCAGCCATATATCCATTTTNTGCAGTTGATGAAGGAATGGTAAGTTTAAAGTAGGTCTGGCATTTATTTAAAAAATGGCAGCCATATATCCATTTTAGCTTAGTACGCCATATCGTCGAAACCTTGTGATTAATTCAAATTATCTTTGCATGCTGGCAGTATATATTTTAACTATCAAATCCCTTTACATGCAGCCTCTTTTATCCGCCATTTTGTAAGATAGAGCCACACGAATAAATAACNCTTTTATCCGCCATTTTGTAAGATAGAGCCACACGAATAAATAACTGTTTTAATGCTATATTTCGAGAAACAGTTGACTGTTTCGTACCAAATTTGTCAAACAAGTAGTACTGTGACAAGTATGTAAAGAACAATGTTTTAGGAAGANACTGTTTTAATGCTATATTTCGAGAAACAGTTGACTGTTTCCTACCAAATTTGTCAAACAAGTAGTACTGTGACAAGAATGTAAAGAACAATGTTTTAGGAAGACAAAATAATTATTTTCAAAATGGCGGGCATATAGTTATTATAGCTTAATATGCGATGTCGTCTATGCCAGTCAATTAAATCCAACTTAACTTTGTATGTATGCTGACAGTATATATTTCAACCATCAAATGTGTCTACGCATAGTCTCTTGTGAGATATTTTGTAAAATAGCATCACATGACAAATCAAAATTTTAATGATATATCTCCGGAGAAAACAAACAAATTACCACAAAATTTGACAGACAAGTAGAACTGGGGCAGGCCATGTAAATATATATGATTTGAGTGGTTCGGAAACTTATTTTTAAAATGTCGGCCATCTAAACATTTTATTTTAGTGTGTTTTATCAACGAAACTACGAAACAAATTCGAACTATATTTTGTATGCTGGCTATCTTTATTATAACCATAAAATTTGTTTTTGCAAAGAGACATTACTCCGCCATTTTTTGATATAGCTCAACATGAAAAAATAAAGATTATATGCCATATCTCGGGTAACAATCAAACCGATTTCCACAAAATTTGGCGAAGAATCCGTACTTTGGCAGGTCATATTAATTTATATGTTTTCAGTTTGCCAGGCACATGTTTTTTTTTTTTTCAGAATGGATGCTATAAAACACTTAAGCTCAGTGTGCTATATCTACGAAACAGTGAAACCGATTTTAACTTAACTTTGTATACAATCATAGAATGTGCTAATACNTCAGTGTGCTATATCTACGAAACAGTGAAACCGATTTTAACTTAACTTTGTATACAATCATAGAATGTGCTAATACGAAAACTTTTTTCCCTCATTCATGAAAATTGTCACATGAAAAAAAACTGTGGTTTTATGCCATACCTCAAGGACCAATCAAACGATTCCCACCACATTTGACACGCAAGCAGTGCTACAGTAGGTTATGTGAACTAACATGTTTTATGTGCAGCAGGCCCTTTTTTAATGGTATTAATATAAATACTTTAGTTTGAAACACGCAGACTGGCAAGTGAAAGTACAACATTTACAAGATTCTTTTTTATTTTCCTGTTTTGACGCGATGTAATGGGNCACGCAGACTGGCAAGTGAAAGTACAACATTTACAAGATTCTTTTTTATTTTCCTGTTTTGACGCGATGTAATGGGTGTGCACCTGCACCTCCTGCGCCTTCACTGCGCCTGCGCACGCCTGGGAATATTTTCCCAACAGTTTATTTTGTGTTTTTTTAGTTAACTGTTTGCGGCTCTGCCCGCTCTGCGTGTTGCTGNCACGCAGACTGGCAAGTGAAAGTACAACATTTACAAGATTCTTTTTTATTTTCCTGTTTTGACGCGATGTAATGGGGGTGCACCTGCACTTCGTGCACCTTCACTGCGCCTGCGCACGCCTGGGAATATTTTCCCAACAGTTTATTTTGTGTTTTTTTAGTTAACTGTTTGCGGCTCTGCCCGCTCTGCGTGTTGCTGGCCAATCACTTTAGTGGCTGACTAACTCCTTCCGTTGCACTGATAAGCCTACCTTTCTTACATCAACACGATGGAACAAGCGCAAAAAAGACTCGTAACTAAAAAAAAAAACTTTTGGTGCTGGACTACGTTCTCAACACTTTATCTTATTTTTGAATTTCGAAAGTAAATCACGGAAAAATTAACTATTGTCTAAAAAAATATAATGTATGGTAATCTTGCAATTTTTTTTGTCCTGGGTGCACCCAAGTTTATTGACTCAGATCATTTATCTCTCCTAAGCTTTTTTACTGCCACGATTAACTGTTAGTCTACAGTTATTTATGTAAAACATGTAATGGCACTTGTTTTATTCTAAAAAAAAATTAGAGAAATTTAAATACTCATCCAAATACTCACACCTGTTTAAAGGAAAATAAGAAAAAGACGCTTAAAGATGGAATAAACAAGAGTATGACGCAAACGTGTTTGGGTCGTTCATTTGAGGTAATCTTTTAATTTAATCTGAAGTTTTTTTTTNAAACAAGAGTATGACGCAAACGTGTTTGGGTCGTTCATTTGAGGTAATCTTTTAATTTAATCTGAAGTTTTTTTTTCAGTTACTGTTGTGCGGAATGAAGGGGTTTGTGGGTAGGCTGCTCGGCCGTCTGTAGCCGAGTGTTTTCACAACTTGGTTGGCGAGAACTTGATCCACGTGACACCTGGCCCTCGGATGGTCGCTCGGCGTCGCGACGCCACGAGGCCCGCACTTGGTGTTGCGTCTAAGGGCCTGCTCGGTCAGAAGGTGGAAGTACAGCTTCCATGTCTTGTTCCCCATGGAAATAAAGGAACCACAGACTAACCTCAGTGTCCGTAAATGTAAACATTACGCCTACTAATATGCGATGTTAACGCACGGAACAACTTCCCGCGTATCGCTTCCAGCTTCACTGGAAGCATTCCATGCAGCGTAATCTTTCAAATACAGGTAGGTAGAGACAAGAATATTGTTTCGCACAACCATACAAACACGATCACGTAGAGACAGCAAAGCGCGACTCATTACATTAAATCATATTTTTAAAGCGAATTAAAATTCATAATCGCTCAATTGNGCGCGACTCATTACATTAAATCATATTTTTAAAGCGAATTAAAATTCATAATCGCTCAATTGCATAACGTTTTCCGTTAATTAAAATATGTTTAGATCGCGATTACTGAAAAACAAACAAGCCAACAACTGTAAAAAGTCTTCAAATAATGTAAAAAAAAAATTGTAATTAATGTATGTTTTTNTGCATAACGTTTTCCGTTAATTAAAATATGTTTAGATCGCGATTACTGAAAAACAAACAAGCCAACAACTGTAAAAAAAGTCTTCAAATAATGTTAAAAAAAAATTGTAATTAATGTATGTTTTCGGATGTGAACCAGTGCTTCTCGGTCGTTCAGGGCCAATGACTTCACCTTATCTCCATTCTCATTTTTTAATTCATCTTTTTTGTTTTGGCAAGCCTGAAACCACCATTTCAAGTGATATCTGAATATCAAATCTATCCCAATTGGAAATGAGCCGTGAAATTATGGTCTTCCGTGCGAGATAATCTAAAATAGCTACTACTTTGCGCTTAAGTAGGCCATTACGAGCCGACATCACCCGTAGCCGTAGGACAGTCGTGTAATATTCAGATATGTCTAAATAAGGACTGACATAGGCCTACTTTCACGAAAGGTTTTGTCCACTAGGTGAACTACACTACGAGAAAAAATGCGTATACCTAGTTCCCCCCCCCCTTCCCCCTTCTCTCCAAATAGAAAAGCGCGTACAGTCAGTTGATGCTAAAATGGCACTTCTTTGAAGCTCCTCTCAATGCGGAACGGAGGTATCACTTGCAATGGATTGACTCAACAATCTCAGAAAACTGTTCGACATTATCGCCCGTAGACGTCCTCTGGATTCGCAATTTTTACAGGAAAAGTTTTCTGTTTTTGTGTGTGTGCATGTATGTACGCATGTATGCACATACATGTTTGTATTTACGTTTGTATGTATACGCGCATATATATATATATATAAACGTATGTTTTTATTTGCCCAGTTTTGCGATGAATTCGGTTTACTTGAACGCCGATAAAGAAANCCGACATCACCCGTAGCCGTAGGACAGTCGTGTAATATTCAGATATGTCTAAATAAGGACTGACATAGGCCTACTTCCACGAAAGGTTTTGTCCACTAGGTGAACTACACTACGAGAAAAAATGCGTATACCTAGTTCCCCCCCTTCCCCCTTCTCCCCAAATAGAAAAGCGCGTACAGTCAGTTGATGCTAAAATGCCACTTCTTTGAAGCTCCTCTCAATGCAAAACGGAGGTAACACTTGCAATGGATTGACTCAACAATCTCAGAAAACTGTTCGACATTATCGCCCGTAGACTTCCTCTGGATTCGCTATTTTTACAGGAAAAGTTTTCTGTTTTTGTGTGTGTGCATGTATGTACGCATGTATGCACATACATGTTTGTATTTACGTTTGTATGTATACGCGCATATATATATAAACGTATGTTTTTATTTGCCCAGTTTTGCGATGAATTCGGTTTACTTGAACGCCGATAAAGAAANCATATATATATAAACGTATGTTTTTATTTGCCCAGTTTTGCGATGAATTCGGTTTACTTGAACGCCGATAAAGAAAAAACACGACATTAAATTCCGTGAAGTTTCTCTAAGGAATTGTCACAGATATATATAACTCCTAAAAAGTGGGGTGGAGAGATTGGGGTCTTGAGAGTCCATGAGGGTGAAGCGAGGTGAGCATGGAGCAGCACCGGAATGCAAGAGCAGGGGAAACGGCAGATACCCGAGAAAACCCGCCGACCAGCGGCATCGTTCAGCAAAATTCTCACGTGCGAAAATTCGGAATCAAACCGGGTTCACTTTGGTGGGAGGCGAACTCTCTAGCCGCTGTATCACCGCGGCCCCCCTAACCCCTAAGAAGTTATCACAGATATCTAACTCCGTTTTCTTAGATCACGTTAGGTCAGCTCAAATAACTCGTGTCCGCAAGAAAATATTATATTTGTTCAAACTTTTTCAGAGAATTCTCATTTAAAATAACACAATTAATAACAGCCGTTAATAAAATACACCAGTGAATTGTAAAAGATTAAAAATTACTTGTTATTTAATCAGATAAGGAATGATATGAAGTAAAATGCGAGTAAAAGTAGGCCTTACGGGAGTGGTTGGGAACACATGAAAATCATGAACCGTATGACGTTAAACACAAACTCAAAGTGGCTTCTCCAAGCCGAAGTAGGATTTTCGGTTTAATTTACCCTCATTTGATTTATTTTTAATTCAGTTACAGGCATTATTAGCTTTACATTTTTTCTACAATGCTAACGTTACTTTTTTTTTTTCCTCCACTGCAGCTTTGGAGCAGTCCTGACATTTGGAGAAAAACGGCGATGCCGTGATTTTGAACACATAGCGTAATGTTGATCCCTATTATACGTCTAAATTTAAACAATATTTTTCAAGTCTATCATAACGTTAACTCCTGTGTCAAAGCTTTGGTGAAAACAGAAATCTTCTGCGTATTGACTGATTTCGTTGTTTAATTAATTCTTCAATATTGAAAACAATCACTTAATTAAGTTAATACGCAAATTCTTTAAATAGAAAAATAATGGCCAAAGGAAAGTTAAAAAATCAGACAAAAGAATAAAAACAGACGAAAGAGACAAGAGCACATGAGTAAAAACTATTCCTGCTTCAGTGGTTGCAGGAGCACATTTGTAGCCAAGCAATTGGAAAAGAGCGCTCCGTGTCNAGTAAAAACTATTCCTGCTTCAGTGGTTGCAGGAGCACATTTGTAGCCAAGCAATTGGAAAAGAGCGCTCCGTGTCATACACACATTTGCTTGCCAATACTTGGTACTATGCTATGGATGAACTTGGCTAAATGCACTTCTGCGCTTAGGACGAGAGCTGTTCATCACCGCGCAATTGCCTCCATCGGTTCACAAGCTTCCTCGGATCGTTTGTAATTTGCATTTGATTTTAATCTGACAGAGTGTTAATTGTAGATGAGAGGACGGTTCAGTAATTAAGGTCATCTGTTGTGCTACGGGTTGTAGTTGTGAAGTAAGCACAACTGAGATTTGCCATGTTAGCGGCACACTTATTCTTACTTTTATACGGTTCTCGAGACGATTTATGCATCGATCCCAGCATGACACAAGCTGAAAGATTCCCTTTCTGTATGGGAATCAGGATTTTGCTCAAACCAGTTTCGGAAAGTGTCCTGTGCACTTGCATCATCGCCTTCGACCAAAATGTGACTTTAAGTGGTCCAAACAAATGGAAATAGGATGAAGCCAGATCCGAACTGGATCTGGCTTCCAGATCCGAACTGGATCATAATATTCCAGTGCAAAGACAACGACATTTCCTGTGTTACTCGTGCAACGTGAGGTCTGGCATAATTGTGAAGATGCTTAACATCTCTGGGAAGACTGTGTGCAAATCTAGTATCACGTGCCTTTGCTCACTTGCTCTTGACCCCTTTCTACCTTCCTGACAAAGTGTTTGCATATGAATTCGGNAATAGGATGAAGCCAGATCCGAACTGGATCTGGCTTCCAGATCCGAACTGGATCATAATATTCCAGTGCAAAGACAGCGACATTTCCTGTGTTACTCGTGCAACGTGAGGTCTGGCATAATTGTGAAGATGCTTAACTCTCTGGGAAGACTGTGTGCAAATCCAGTATCACGTGCCTTTGCTCACTTGCTCTTGACCCCTTTCTACCTTCCTGACAAAGTGTTTGCATATGAATTCGGNCAGTATCACGTGCCTTTGCTCACTTGCTCTTGACCCCTTTCTACCTTCCTGACAAAGTGTTTGCATATGAATTCGGATGCTATTGTTATTTAGACCTAGATTTATGTTTTTTTTAATGTCTTTGTAGCAGCAGTAAGTGTTTTTCACGGCCGTAGGATGTTGTAAGCGCCGATAAATTAAATACTTCAAACATTATAGCATCGAAAACCAACCAAGGTTTCGAATAAGGGCGCGTGCCATGCGCCCTCATAGAGCGTATTCGTGTCTTTGCTGTGGATTTGGATAGCATCAAAGAGACTTTGCGACATTGATGCACTTTTGGAGGGCGCGTGGTCAGTTGAAAGCACTAAGCTGGTGAATTTGGACACAGTACTCGCATATTCCAACTAATTGTCGACTTCAGTCTTCGTAGTGCACAGTACCTGCCCGCTGTGACTGTTTCTCTACTCTGCAAAATTCAACTATTAAGTCGGGAGAAATTTCTCGGTAGGTTTTGTAAATAAATTAAGAAATTATAATTAAAAATTTTGTTTAATTAAGACCTTCATCCCTCAAAGAACCTGAGTAAGCCCACTGACTTTGAGAAATTGTAACAATATGTTATTTTGACAGTGAAAAAATTGATCCAGTAAAATACATAAACGTATTTTCAAAGCAAAGAGTTACAACTGTCATTGAATAGCTACAAATAGCCAAAAAATTAACTACACAACACGCAAGATTTTATCTGAGCCTATTCCAAGATAATCACCATTACAGTTCATCGCAAACAATCCATAGGCTGCACACTTGGAAAATAGCTTGGTGAGTGACGAGAGAAGCAGCCGCCGATCTCTCACATGCCCCCGGAAGGCCGTGCTGTCACGAGACCAGGGACCGAAGTTCTCATAACTCGTTAAGTGGGTTTGCAACAAAAAATGCAGCCCGACAGACTTGGGTCAGATCGTTGAGCTGGCAGCTGGCCGCTGTGTATATGTTTTGGCTGGGCCCCGGGCCCGTATTTATAGCTGTTAACCACTGTCGCTATTTTAATAAATTTACGTGCAGGTGTTATCGGCGAGGGAGTGACGCTCTACGCCAGTCTCCCGACTGGCGTGTTGCAGTGTCGTGATGTCTGTAGGACATGTTGTAGTGTTGTTTGCAAGTGGCCAGTTAAACTCGCGTGTAGTGTGACGGTGAGTCCCTACGACCCTTAGTCGCTGTTCATCGACAACCCAGCTGGTTCATCGTCAGCCCTTACGGTGCTGCAAGTCAGGGCCAGCGTAGCTCTTGATCTCCGGTCATTTCATCGTGTGGCGTTTGTGAAAAAAGTTGCATGTTGTTAGTANTCAGGGCCAGCGTAGCTCTTGATCTCCGGTCATTTCATCGTGTGGCGTTTGTGAAAAAAGTTGCATGTTGTTAGTACACTTTTCTGGCACCTTATGTACCAGGACTGTTGCCAGCCCTGGTCAAAACTTGGGTTAACCAGTGTAGTTGGNACCTTATGTACCAGGACTGTTGCCAGCCCTGGTCAAAACTTGGGTTAACCAGTGTAGTTGGCGTATCTACATCAGCCTCCCGAAGGGCATCATTTGCAGATTGTCCTTTAAACTAAAAAAACTTGCATTGCAGCCTTACATCTGATATTTTTTGAATTTTTAAAGAATTCTATGGTTTTTTTNGATTTTTCTTTTGTTTTTTTTATATCTTTAGGTTTTTATTTGTGTTTGAGAAATTTTAAGTTTGTTATTTTGTTTTTGAAATTTTTATTATTTTTTTGTAAGATTTCCAAATTTGTTGAACAAGAAAACCCCGAGAAAACCCACCGACCAGCGGCATCGTCCGGCACGATTCCCACATGCGAAAATCCGAGAATGACCCCGCCGGGAATCGAACCAGGTTCACCTAGATGTGAGGCGAGAAGTCTAACCACTACACCACCACGGCCCCCAAATAGCTTGGAAGCTTGCAGACAGGCTTCGATAACCACAGGGGTTGACATAAGGGATATGTCGTCAAGAATGTTAGGACTACAAAGTTACAGTTAAAAAACAAGTTTTTCCTGATGCGCATAAGAGCGTTTTGTTTCATGAAGCTTTTGAAGGNACTACAAAGTTACAGTTAAAAAACAAGTTTTTCCTGATGCGCATAAGAGCGTTTTGTTTCATGAAGCTTTTGAAGGAGTCACAGCAAGAAGCACACCAAGCAAAAGAAAATAATATCTCACCAGAAGAGCAACAAAAGCACAGAATATTATAAATGCCAAGTCGTGGGTTGTGCTGCAGCGAGCGAGACGAGAGATGTTAAAAGAAGACGACGACTCAGGTGGACGGGAGGTTGGATGCCCATGTAGAGAAGGCAGGGTCTGTTTCAGATCCAACATTAAAAAAGCGACACACCTGGGCCGGGCAGGCGCTGACGAAAGTGACGGCTTGCCCG